>JAMPIV010022591.1:310000-415000 GCA_024509875.1 Oreohelix idahoensis
TCCTTCAGGGGTCCAAAGCATAGCTGTTCTTGTGATGGCATCGGGGTCTCTTCTGAGGACATGGCCAACCCAGCTCCAGCGTCTGCCAGCTATGATGGTGTGCATGTCCTCTTGCTTGCTCCGAGTAAGCAGATCTTGGTTGGTGATGGTATTCGGCCAAAAGATTCGGAGAATTTTTCTTAGGCATGTTGTGTGAAAAGAGGACAATTTCGACATTTCCTTCTCTGTAACTCTCCAGCTCTCCGCGCCATAGAGAAGCACAGAAAGCACACAGCTCTGATATAATCCTAATTTTGTGCTTGTGCTGTACTGAGAGGACTTCCAGATGTTGTTTAGACTAAAAAAGGCTGTTCTTGCTTTGTTCATTCTGTTGTTGATGTCTTTGCTTGCTCCGCCGTCTGGTGTTACTATGCATCCTAGGTATGTAAAGGCATCTGTCTGTTCCAGTTGCTGATTCCTTACTGATATGGGCTCAGGGTTGCTCACATTGAGCGTCATGACCTCTCTCTTCTTTAGGTTGATGTTCAAGCCCACCTGCTGGCTATACTTATTAAGTCTATCCGTTTTTTTCCTGGATGTGTTGATGTGAATGTGCTAGCAGTGCAGTGTCATCTGCATATTCCAGATCTTCCAATGTAGAAAATGTAGTCCATCTTATTCCTCTTGGATTGCCCTCTGTTGTCTGGCGCATCACCCAGTCTATGACTGTTAAAAATAGAGTGGCTGATAAGGGGCATCCCTGTCGTACTCCTGTCTTCTCTTCAAAGGTTAGGTTGCTCTGCCCAATGCTACACGTAAAGTTGGCATAAAGGCTTTTTATGATTGACACTATGTAGCTTGGAATTCCATAAGCCCTCAGAATTTTCCATAAACTGTCCCTATATATACTGTCAAAAGCCTTTTGTGTGATGTAATGGTAGTTTGTAAAGGAGGTTACTTGGCAGCTGTTATGTGTTATTTAGCTGTCAGTGACGGTTCTGCTCCTTCTGATGTTTTGGTTCTTGGTAGACTGGATAAAGAAATCAAGACAAGACTTGAGATGGCCTCAGCTGCCATGACAAGGTTGAATGTGATCTGGAAAAGTAACATCAGTTTTCCTGTGAAGATCAAATTATACAAATCACTTGTATTATCTATTCTCTTGTATGGGTGTGAGGGCTGGACACTCACTGCAGATACGGAGCGAAGGATTCAGGCTTTCGAGCATAAATGTTACAGAAGAATTTTGCGCATTTGCTATAAAGAGCACAAAACAAATGTCTATGTTAGAGAGAAGATAAACACCTATGCAGGCCATCAAGAACCACTTTTGTCAATAGTGAAACGTCGAAAGCTTGCCTGGTTTGGGCATGTAACTCGTCATGACTCCCTTTCGAAAACGATCCTCCAGGGAACAGTCGAAGGTAAACGGAGAAGAGGAAGGCAAAGAAAATCCTGGGCTGATAACATCAAAGAATGGGCAGGACACGGTTTCTCCACACTTGTACGCATTGCTGAGAATAGAGAGCAGTGGAGGACCCTGTCTGCTGATGCTTCCACCATGGCACCCCTACGACCCATGACGGGTTATGGGTTGAGATGATGAGATGAGACTGGATTGCTGATCCCGCTCGTCATTGGTCAAGGTTGAAGGGTGCAACACGTTCCCAGAAATGTCAGGGAGTGTCTACAAAGTTGGTCCCTCATCTTTAAGTCCCGTCTGATGATGGTGTCTAGATTCGACTTCAGGCCACTGGTACCACCAACTAGTATGTTAAAAGAAGAGAAACGAATACCCTCTGAGTATTGAGTTTCCCGACACATACTTATGTGTTCCCATCTTCCTATTCCACCATCCCATCTTCCTCAGACTTTACCCTCAATGAGAATTAAGCTTATTCCCTCGATAGAAAACTTTCTTTACATTTAAATTGAATAGCTTTATATTTACTTTACATTCAAATGAAAAGGTTAATATTATAGATAGAATATGTTTACATTTACATCTACACTGGTTGAAAAATATTCACAATATAGATTGAACATGTTTTCATTTACATCTACACCGGTTGAAAAGCTTGAAAACTTTAATTATTTTTAAAGATAATATGTTTACATAGACATTTTCACTGGTTTGTAAATGTAAATATTATAACTAGAATGTACATCTGATAAATATTTTATTAGAGACTGGTGGTTCAGGAAGGATGGTAATGTCAATGTTATTGTAGGTGCGCTGATGAAGGCACATCAGCATTCGTCGGGCTTACAGGTGGCCGACCAGGTGTATGGGTGTATAGACATCAGTGAACGCGAATGCATTTGTTTCTAACGAAAGTCAAGAATAGTCACACACACACCAACGTACATGCAGGAGTCAGGAAAAGGTTGAAACTCCTAATCGTTCTACACTGTTTTAATACTCCACAGTCACGAGGACATCACTAAGTACATTGTCACAGGTACAGTACACAGCAAAATAGGACACATCTCATAAGCACCACATCCATAGGCAGTTAAGTGCATAGCATACAAAATCCCAGGCACAACAGCTGCATAAGTACAGCAGTTCATAATGATAAAGTTTCCTGGTCCAAATTATCCCTACAGTAAAGGGAACTGCCTATATCGCAGTACAGTAATATCTGTATCGTCAGACTCAACATAACTCATGGGAGGAAAACACCTTCCCTATAATAATAATCTGTCGACCTTCACACATCTCCCTCATCGGAGATATCAACACATAACGGCCTATCCATGGCCCGAAAGAAATCTTTAACAACGTATGTTCTGCAGAATATATATAAGCCTTTATATCCACGGCTTTATGAAATCTTAGGAAATATCAAAATCCTTTTCACCAAAACAATTCTCTATATCGGGACACGCTGACCATAATCGTCAGTCCCTTCTCTAAGCTATCTCAGCATTCGAATGTCACGAAAAATCTCCCCGCCCAAAAAACCGCTCAGTAAAAAATTTCATCCCCGCGCAAAAACACCGCTGAGCCGTGAATTCAACTCATCTAGAAGGTTCGAGAGGATTCCCGATCCTAAAAGTAGCAACTCAAGGGTGATAATAAAAATCCGGCCTGTACTTACAAGTATTTTACTGATAAACTCCCCTTGACTAGAATTAGGACTTAACAACATCATTTCTTTCATTCTACGCCCCCCCCCCCCCCCCCCCCCCCCCCCCCCCCCCCCCCCCCCACCCACTCCCCCCCCCCCCTCCCCCCCCCCCCCCCCCACCCCCCCCCCCCCCACCCCACACTGCTCCATATGAAACTTGGGACTACCTAAGCTTTTTAATTCTCTTTAAGAAACTAGCAATAAAGCAGTCACCAGCCCTTGCAGTGGTGGTTCAAGAAATCATCATTCTAAATGCTGAGGTTGCCAGCCTCAAATGACTTGGACATCCACTAGCAATTTTCGCATATTAATATTCACATGGCAATATATGCATATTAATTCACCTGTTAGTAATGAAAAA
Source organism: Oreohelix idahoensis (assembly GCA_024509875.1). Lineage (NCBI taxonomy): Eukaryota > Metazoa > Mollusca > Gastropoda > Stylommatophora > Oreohelicidae > Oreohelix > Oreohelix idahoensis. The sequence goes on from JAMPIV010022591.1 coordinate 313,475, forward strand.
TATAGAATGTAAAATGTACAACTTATGCCAATCTTGGCTCACGGGCTGTTTGCTCAGAGAAGTAGGTTAAAGCATTAGCTGATGCCTTTTTTACACGTGTTCTTGGGGGTCGTTACTTTAACAATAAGTTCCCAATTTGACTCCGTGTTCCAGATTTCTCAGATTCCGATTTTCCTTGTTAAAATTGTAGATTTTTTTCCCCCTGGGCTCGTAAGTCCTCAAACATTTCTCAAACAATGGTCTGGTCCGATTTATGAATCTCGTTTCTAGTCTTAACTCAGGCAGTCTGGTTGTCGTCTTGGCAAGCGATTTTCACAGTGTTCTAATCAGGTTAAAGTGTCAGATTATATGGCCCTTTGCCTCCCCCGCAGTTGTTTGTTACGATTTAGGCAGGGTCCAGTCAGGAATTTGGTGGTTCCTCTATTCCAAACGTCCACCAATCGATTCAAAACTGCATATTTAGGTAGGTTAATTCAAAATTATTCCGACATGGAAAATTCTTTGCGTGATGCAAAAGGTCACGTCACCCATATATGGAAGTGACAAGTCCGTACACTCTTTCGACAACGTGTTTCAGATGTAACGTCTTACTTTTCTCTAAAGTAATGTCTTTGAAACAGGTGGACATTAAATGATGATGTCTTTCACGTCTGTCCAAAATGTGTCAGTGACGGTATTGCCTCCCCTGCTTTGCAGTAGTGGTTCAACAGTGGCCAAAACTCAAGAGTATCTAATATGTCTACCTTCTCACAAGATTACTCTTGGCAGAGATATAGATAGAAGGGTAATGACACATCTATCACAAAGGGAGTTTTCACAAGATATACAGATAAGCGAAAACAATGCTGCATTTGGCCGAGAACGTTAATTCTAGAATCTGCCGACAACTTTTGTGAAGGATTAAGCAATGGTTTATGTTAACTCGTTTAGAAAGAAAGTGCGACAATTGAAAGCACGCAATAAAATCCGTACCACAAATGTACCGATTACTGCCGTAGTGAAACAGAGATTAGGAAGAAGAAGGGGTCGCCCCAGTCCATTCTGTGACAGTGTCGGACAGACAAGTAATCTCTCTATCCGTCTCTTGCGCAAACAAAATTTGTCTCTTTACCATCTTGGCAAGTGCGACACGTTCGCCTTATCAATGCTTAACCAAAGTCGCTGGGGCGATTTTAGTGTTAATCTGTAGTCTGATGTCGGCCACACCCGAGATTAACCAACATAATTGTCGGTTAATATTATCTCATCCGTTCCTTTCCCAGCAGGGAAACCAAACTGAAATGAATATCACTGAGAGGAGTGTAAGAATGTTTGAAAATACAAAATATCTGCTAAATAGATAAAGAAAATGGTGCTGACCACTGAAAAGCACGTAATTAGTCAGTATAACAACTGTCACAGAATACGGCCGTAGTGGACAAGAGAGCGACACAAAATTATGTGACACGAGGACTAGTTTGGAACCTAGCCAGGATATATATATATATATATATAAACATTGCAGCTAAATGCACAAAAACACTTATTCACATTCTTACACACACACACACACACACACACATATAACATAGCAGTCGAGTGCACATTCTGGACACGGTCTTTCCATTCCGACAAGGTTAGCTGTTTCCATCTCTCTCAGATCGTATTCTCTGCAAGTCTCTATGGTTCATGCTCCACTAGATCAGCCGGTTGTATACATTTCTATGCTTTGACTTGTGCGACTGGTAGAAAGGTTAGAGCTCTTGCCTCTCGCGACAAAGTTACCGGGTTCCAGGATCGAGACCTGGTAGTGTCACGCTCCAGTCTACTCAGCTGTAAATGATTATCCGACTCTGGTCTTAGTTAGAAAAGGCAAATGCAGCGACTATGGGAACTCGTCACCCCACCTCATACAGCAGAACCTATTACAGTTACGTCTCTAACACTTCACTCCCCTATTTCAGTATCAGCTATGGAAGATCGTTACCTGTTTAGCTGGTTTCCATTAGTGCTTTAGAGATGTTGTCTAATTCGCTTGTATGATTCCTTAAGTCACTAATGACTGACAACATTCAGTGAGGCACATAATCTTTGCATTAACATTGTTCATGTTTTCTCACGATGACTGTTGAATCTGCTGATCGTGCTTCTGTCTCAGCTTTGATGTTACTTGCCTGATACAAGATAAGTGGACGTGAGAAGGCATGTAGATTTGCCATAATAATAAGAACCTAAATTCAAAAGGCGGACAGAACAGCATATGAAGTGAAGAAAAAAAATCTATAATAAAAAATAGCTTCAAAGATAAATGGTATCGAGAACACACAAAGTCAGATATAACAGAAACAAACTTAAGACACACGAGGACTCTTTCCATGTTTAACTTCCGAAGATAAAAAATAAAAAAAAAAAATAAATAAAAATAGTCAATTTTACAAATTAACTTTTGTTCACTAGAAACACGGGATGTTTCGAGGTTACTATTCATCAGCAATAGTCACAAACAGGAAAATAAACACGAGAAATGCAGTAAGGCTATGAGAAATTATATGAGAAATGAAAATAAATAACCAAACAATGCACAGATTGAACACAACGAGCACAGGGTAGTAACATTGGATGTAATACGATATGTTTAATAGTAAAACTTATACAGACAGTTAAAAGAAAAATGGTTTGGGAGTATGTCCCGGGATAGGTGTGGATGAATGCCACCGAAGTTGTTGACACGTGACTCATATTTAGTGCATACGTAAAGTGACGTGAGTAGTCTGAAGTTTAAGTTTGGCAGACTTGGGAGCTGTGTATGTTATTTTAATAAAGTGTTGGTACCTGCTGGTTTGAGCTACGCCAGTGCGAGTTGGTAGTTGTTGCAGTATTTGTAGATGATTTGCTGTGGGGAATTTTTGCGTTGTTAAGGTGGGATTTTGTAGAAGATAGTAAGTCGGTTTAGTAGTATGCTTCATACTGCAGCTCACTGTAAAATTGTTTAGTTAATACGTGTTCTGGACACTGCAACTTGTTTTGTTGCATGTTCATTAACAAGTGTGGTTTATGTGATTGTTAGATGTTTGTGCCCATTTTCACTATCGGGCCAATTCTGTCGGATCCCCTGGTGGTACCGGGTACTTGAGTGTAGGCAGATGTTCGTTACAAAGCCACTTTTATTAATAAATAATGCACTACAAACACGCTAGATGAACAGTAGATATACACTTAAATGTACACTAAAACATGCGTGAAGTACACCAGAAACACTGGACGTTTTGGGAAAAACCATTCGTCAGCCACAATTACAGTCGGTCACATGAGAACTCTTCACATTTAACTTGTGCATAATTTTGGTTGCGCATGGGGTTGACAACCTCATCATGAAAAACATTGCTAAAGAAACCACAGCTTCAAGAGTTTGGCATATGTTTCCTCAAGGGAGCCACCTACAATGGTGGATCGAGTGCTCCAAAGGAAGAAAAAACAAAAAGAAAAGAGGGATGATAATGTAGACCTAATTTGTATTGACTTCACATGTACAGAAGCGTAATTAAAGTATTTGGCACCAGGAGGGATCCTATCTTAGGCTGCCCCCTCCACCCCCTCCCCCATATAGAACACACTTGCAAGTATATTTTTAGCAGTAAATCATAATAGTATTCGATGGCACCCCCTTCTTGTCTGTTACCCGGGCGGAGCCGTCACCGTAGTACGCCACTGCATGTACATGTTTATTTTCAGAATATGGAAAATGTATACATAATCTTTTCTGTTAGTTCGACGTTGATATTGTTTGAGATGTGCAGATTATATCGCGTTGTTACTAATATTTGTGAGTGCACATGGTAGTCTGACAAGGCAATTGTTACTGCAGAAGTGACCTAGATTTTAGACCAATCTTGAGTGGTTTGTCTGACAATAAATGTCAAAGTGGCAATACTACATGTAAGGCGGGAAGAAAGTTCTTATCGAGGGACCGAGTAAATGGACAACCTGAACTCTTCCATCATACCTATTTAAAACACTTGGAACGAATATTTGGGGGGTGGAGAGAGAGTAGAGTTCTCTTACCATTTGTCAAGTGAGTTACCATCAACTTTGACGTGCCGATGTTATAGATTTTGACCGCGTATTCTTGTGCGTGCTACATTGAAAGCGCCACTGAGGTTGACCTGTGGCATGCAACTGCTGTTGACGTGGAGTATAAAGGACAAGTGAAGGTGATGTGAGTGCTTAAAGAAAACCGTTTTATGAGTTAAGTGTGGGGGGAACTCAACACAGCGGTTACCGTTTCCAAAGTGGGTCATACTGAAAACGTTTTACCAGTTAACTATGATCAGTGGAGCCGCGCTAGCGTAGTGGTTACAACACCGCTCTGGCGACCGGGTGATACAGGATCAAACCCGGGCGACGGCATTTGAGGATTTTTCGTTGACCGGGATTTGGACTGGATTAACTCGAGACCTGGCGAGCACATTTGAAGGAGTGTCGTCGACCAGGGACTGGCGGCTCCTGAGCCGACCCAGCTGCAATGGGTACCTCCGAAATCGGCGAGTATTTGCCTGAATGGCGAGGGACACCTGTCTCTGTACAAGAAATAAAGGGATACTCACGTAAAATCAATGTCAGGTTAGACATAAATAATAACCTGAGATTTCGCCTCGAGTATTAGCGGGCGTACGAAAAAAAAAAAAAAAAAAACTATGATCAGTGAAATCTTAGTTTTGCTGTTAGAATTTGAATGGAAATAGCTGGAAACGTTAATTATGGTTGAGAAAATTGAAGTGATTTTTTTTTCTCTGAGTAGTGTATCCTTGACCAACGGGCTGATCACCCGTTTGCCAGTCACTTCGATTACGGAAACAACAGCAAATGGATTGATTTGCCGTTGCCCTAAAGACGCCAATAGGCGTGATGGGAAACAATGGCAAAGAAAACCTATCTGCTGTTGCCCTAAGACGCCACTAGGTGTAATGGCCACTGACTGCTTTGACGGTCGGTGGCTAAGGACGGAAGAAGAAGAAGAAGAAGAAGTGTATCCTTGAATATTTTTGTGCGTTTATATTACATTCATTCATCCATTCTTTTGTTCGCTCTTTATGGTGCACGAAGCCACCACTGCAGTTATTCTCCATGCAGGAAGCCTACGCCGAAAATTCTCATGCTCTTGCAGAAGTGGTTTCTGTAGCAACATGTTTTATATAATGAGGTTGTCAGCTCTCATACATAACCTTATATTAGTCGTCTTGTACGATGTATATTATATTACTGAGTACAGTATTATTTATTTTGACATAAATGGATTCAGATGTGACAACTGGAGACATACGAAGGAGATTATGAAGACTTGGAAAGACCTTCAGCTGATGGCACAGGACGGTAGACTTGGCATAAGTTTGTTGAAGGCACTTGCTCTTTGATGAACCGAAGGACGATGAACATAAATGAATTAAGAGTCAACTTACAATTTTAAAATGCTATTATTCACAACAGTTTTTATCTATTTCAGTACAGGGCATGGAATCAACAGTCCTGGAAGTGTGAGCTATTGATGCTGTCAAGGAACTGGGTCTACTCGCTTGAAGAAAACAGTTTAATGACTTTGTAGAACATTTTCTACATCCACTGCAGTTATATTTTGCATACAGTTCTTGTATTCCTTTTGCTACTTCAGAAAATACGGAATACTGAATTCAAAATGCGGGAAATTAAGAACAGTAACAGTGTAGAACTGACAAAAGTAAAACTATTTCCAACCGACAGTACAGCAAATGACAGAAATGGAACAGCAGCTGTAGATCTTGAAGATGTTGTCCCTAGTGTAACTGTTGTGACAAATGAAGACATAAAAGCAGCGCACAGGAATGGCACAACCAAGACTGATTTTAAGAAGGACATTGACAATGAAGATGAGAAAGATGATGATGCTGAAAAGACTACTGGTTGTTGTGGACGTAAGCAAAAAGAGAAGGCACCAGTTGTAGGAGCTATTGAACTGGTTAGTAGACTTGTGTTTCGTAGAAAATCATTTTAAAAACAAAACTAAAATCATATTCAACCTTCAGTTCTGTAAGGAGCAAATGTCCAGTTCTGTAAGGAGCAAATGTCCAGTTCTGTAAGGAGCAAATGTCTTCAGCAAAGTTCACTCCAAACTTTTTTGTCCTGTGCCATCCATTCAGTGTCTATCCTTTAGAATGCCTCCACTATCATGACTATCTCTAGTTCTCTTCTCCATGTGTTTTCAGTCTGCCTCTACCTCCTATACCCTGAGGATCCCAGAACAATAACTGCCTTGAAATCCTATAAAAAATGTCATCACTACGGTCCTATCCATCACAAGCAACTTCTTCTTATCTCTTGTTCCACTAGCACTATTCTCGTTCTTTTCATCAGTTAGATGATGATGATACCATTTCTATTCATCTATCCTATGCAAGCACCCATTTATGAAAGTCACTGGTTTCTTCATGTATTTGTTTAAGGCATGTGCTAAAGGGTATTGTTTGATGTTTTACAGGAACACAATAGGACTGCCTTGACAGTTGAGTTGAAGATTCTAATTTTTATGTTGAACTTAATGTCTGTTGATTTTGATATAAACTAAAATACTTAAAAAAAAATCCTGTACTAAGAACAAAAAATGTGGAATTTTGACATTTATTAACTTGAAATACTTTGACAAGTTAATTTAATAAATAGACAAAACAAACAAAAGCACTATTAGCTATCCTGTGTTGCTTATCAAGTGTACAATTTATTTAGTAAGTAAAGAACAGGCGATATAGTCAAAACTGCAGAAATATGTTACACATTTTTAGTAACATCTAAACAACTAACTTGCAAATTCAAACTGTATGGTGTAGAAACAGTTAAACATGGACAATGAACAAGCAATTAGAAGAAAGAAATGAAGCCTTTTGAGATGTGGATATGTAGAAGAAAAGAAAGAGAAAAAAAAAACCCAAAAACAAAGAGGTCCTAGAAAACCTAGAAATGAAAATACAATTAATGAAGGACATTACAATTAGAGAGCTACAATATTTACTGAAGACCATAATAGAAAGAAGAGCTGAAGGCAAACGTGCAAGGGGAAGACAGTGCTATAAGTGGGAAGATAACATCAAGAGATGGACAGTAAAGAGCCAGTGAGAGTGCACCAGTCAGACACGAGACAGAAGACGTTGGAGATCCATTGCAGTCGACCTTCGATGTGAAGATGGCACCTAATGATGATGAAGATGAATCTCTTAATGGTAGATTTGTCATCATAAGGCCTGCAAATAGTGGAAGCACCCCAGTTTCTGTGGCTATGTTGCCATAAACCAGTTCTGTACAAACTTTTCTTGCCAGTTTCATATGTTTCCTGATTGTTTACACAAATATTTCAGTTCAAATTTTCCACAACCTTCGACATAATCTTGATGTTGATTGGAACAATAGGAGCACTTGGACAGGGTGTGACAATACCCATCAATGTGGCCACTTTTGGAGATGTCATAGATGTTTTTCTTGGTGTTTTGCCCAACAAGTAAGTTTATCCATTCATCTAAACGTTCCTCCAACCTTCCATTCATCAATTCATATATCCATACAGTGGCATAATTACAAAGGAAAGGGCCCCCTGGTACAATGTCAGTGGAGCCCTCCTGATATAATGGGCTCAACAACCATATAAGTATACGGCAATCTATAATAGCGTATACTACTACTGAATAATTACTATCAGTTTAAAAAAAACATATTAAAATTATTTTTTTTAAGTAACTAAATAAAAAGAACCTAATAATTTCTGATGTCATCGCCTGAGGTCTCTTCTAACCACTACTTTCTGGAGCCCACTTGGTGCTGGGGCCCTCGGGATGTGCCCAGTTCACCTGGGCAGTAGTTGCATCACTACATCCACACATATATTCATCAAGCTATCCATCTATTCAGTCATTAGAATTTTTCATCAAAAGTACCAATGATCTTATCTCACTGATTTATATGTTACAATGAAATCATTATCACACGACAGCTTCCTAAGGAGCATAGGCCTTAAAGAAACTTATACCATGTCTTCATGTCGTGCCTTGAGTTCAAGGTCTTTTCATGTCTTATTCAAACCCTTCATGTTTTTTGGTCTCCCTCTCTTACCCTGAGGATTCCAGAACAAGGACTGCCTTGTAATGCTATCAACAGGTTTCCTCAGTGTGTGTCCTATCTATCAGAAATGTTTTCTACTCATCTTTTGTTCCACTGGCACTTGTCTGGTTCTTGCCATCAGCTCCTTATTGGTGACCTGGTTGTACTACTTCAATGCGTCCATTCTACGCAAACACATATTTATGAACTCTGTTGCTTTTTGACTGTCATTTCTGTTGTTCTCCATACTATTTTCATCTATCCATCCACACATCCATAATTTAGTGATCAATCCAGATATTTATGCATCTATTCATTCATCGATCAGCTGATCCACCTGGACATTGATCCAACCATCTAGCCATCCATTAGACATTTCATGTAACCATGACCTTTGACTTCACTGAAAGGCATGTTATAGTGATGTGACACGGATGATATCCACCGATCTATCTTTCCATCCACCCACTTATCTATAAAATATTCATCAGTCCACATATTCTTGCATACATTTTGCCAGTCTTGCCACTCAGAAGTCTTTCTGCAGGCTTTTTTGGCATAAAGACTTTGAGCTTATGTGCTGATGAGATGTGCTTAAATGGGTTGATGAGGAAAAGCTCCCAAATGTATTAATTTTATCCTGGCATATGATGGCACATGTTGTAGCACACTACACGTACCAGGGGAACAAGAAATTGGATGCTGGCGACACACATTGAGGAAACTTAATGATAGCATTACAAGGAAATCTTGTTCTGAAATCCTCAGTGTAAGAGACGAGGTTGAGGGAAACTAAAAACACATGGAGAAAAGAACTGAGGACAGAAATGAAAGTAGTGAGGAAGACATAGAAAACTTTTTGGTAGTAACTGGTTGTACGTATAGAAATGAAAGATTTAAACATAAACAAATCAACTGGTTGTACGTATAGAAATGACAGATTTAAACATAAACAAATCAACCAATCACGATTCTGCTGTGCTACATTTTTTAAATATGCAAACAAATACACATTAAAAAAAAAAAAACTCTGAATGTGTTCAGACTCTGTGCTACAGTAATTTGTTTACGTTTTAGAAAGTTAACTTGTTACTGATCTTTTTTTTCACTGATGGCAGGGCAGTTTTTTGGGCCCACTAAGAATGAAGTGGCCCACCATAGTTACGATGACAGTGATAGCTTTAAGTAAAACTTAAATAGACTGCATTATAGAAATGTGCTTAATATAAAATAAACAAAAAAACATGTGAATGTAAACACACTGATGCATTTATACCTAAACATTTTTAATATTGAATACAGAATTAACATCTGTTGGTTTGTTTTTCCAGCAGCTCATCCAACTCCACACACAAGGAAGTCAGACTAGAGGACGAAATTATGCCATATATCTACAGATTCATTGGTATTGGTGTGGGTTCATTCATCTGTAGTTACCTGACAGTCAGCTGCTGGCAGATGGCAGCTGAGAGACAGGTAATCTAGTTGCTGATTCCTGTTTTAAATATGTCAGTGTCACATGAGGTTGTGAGGGTATCTGAGGAAGGAAAGAGAGAGAGACCGCTTGTTCTCTGGGATATCTGAAGAAGGAAAAAGAGAAAAAGACCACTGGTTGTCTGGGGTCACTGAAGAAGGAAAGAGAGAAAGAGACTGCTGGTTGTCTGAGGTCTCTGAAGAAGGAAAGAGAGAAAGAGACCACTTATTGTCTGGGATATCTGAAGAAGGAAAATGAGAAAAAGGCCGCTGGTTGTCTGGGGTCTCTGAAGAAGGAAAAAGACCACTGGTTGTCTGGGGGTCTCTGAAGAAGGAAAAAGAGAAAAAGACCACTGGTTGTCTGGGGTCTCTGACAAAGGAAAGAGAGAAAAAGACCGCTGGTTGTCTGGGGTCTCTGAAGAAGGAAAAAGAGAAAAAGACCACTGGTTGTCTGGGGGTCTCTGAAGAAGGAAAAAGAGAAAAAGACCACTGGTTGTCTGGGGTCTCTGAAAAAGACCACTGGTTGTCTGAGGTCTCTGAAGAAGGACTGCTGGTTGTCTGAAAGAGAAAGAAAAAGACCACTGGTTGTCTGGGTCTCTGAAGGAAAAGAGAAAGCCGCTGGTTGTCTGGGGGTCCTCTGAAGAAGAAAGAGAGAAAACTGCTGGTTGTCTGAGGTCTCTGAAGAAAGAAAGAGAAAAAAAGAGAAAAAGACCACTGGTTGTCTGGGGTCTCTGACAAAGGAAAGAGAGAAAAAGACCACTGGTTGTCTGGGGTCTCTGAAGAAGGAAAAAGAGAAAAAGACCACTGGTTGTCTGGGGATCTCTGAAGAAGGAAAAAGACTGCTGGTTGTCTGGGGGTCTCTGAAGAAGGAAAAAGAGAAAAAGACCACTGGTTGTCTGAGGTCTCTGAAGAAGGAAAGGGAGAAAGAGACTGCTGGTTGTCTGAGGTCTCTGAAGAAAGAAAGAGAGGAAGAGACCACTGGTTGTCTGGGATATCTGAAGAAGGAAAATGAGAAAAAAGCCGCTGGTTGTCTGGGGGTCTCTGAAGAAGGAAAGAGAGAAAAAGACCTCTGGTTGTCTGGGGTCTCTGAAGAAGGAAAGAAACCGCTGGTTGTCTGGGGTATCTGAAGAAGGAAAAAGAGAAAAAGACCACTGGTTGTCTGGGGTATCTGAAAAAGAGAAAAAGACCGCTGGTTGTCTGGGTCTCTGAAGAAGGAAAGAGACCGCTGGTTGTCTGGGGTATCTGAAGAAGGAAAAAGAGAAAAAGACCGCTGGTTGTCTGGGGTATCTGAGGAAGGAAAGAGAGAAAGAGACCGCTGGTTGTCTGGGGTATCTGAGGAAGGAAAGAGAGAAAAAGACCGCTGGTTGTCTGGGGTATCTGAGGAAGGAAAGAGATTGCCGTTGCCTTAAGTTGTAAGTGGTGACTAATGTGAGGTTGGTCATGCAGCTGGCAGCATGATCATGTGAAACATATTTCTGCTGAAACCAACACTTACAATAGTACAAACAGTGCTTTCTTACAGAATTCCTGCACTTTTTGGGGTGGGTTAACATTGTGGTGTCTCATGTTTATTAAGGAGGAAAGGGGGAAGAGGACATTTGTCAGTGGCTGCTCTAATACTGAAATGATTGGTTCAGTGATGTTTCATCCAATGATACGTCCAGTGGAAATGATTGGTCCAGTGGAATGTTTAGTCCAGTGGTATGATTGGTCCAGTATAAATATATAGTTGCTACATCTGTGTGTACAAGTCCTCCAAGAGCTCAGGAGAGGCCTAGACCATTTGACAATGTGAGCCTCCTCACAGTTTAGCTGATGAAAAGAAGTGTGTTAATCATGTGGGAGATGAGGCCTCGTACAACATGCCTTAGAAAAAACTAGTTATATTCTGTCCTTGTCTCGTCAGAGACCACCTGGACCTATGTGGGGTACACGTATATGGATAGTAAGATTGTACAAATTAACATGGTGGTGATTAATTCTCATTCTTTTGTGCCTTGGGGAGCATCAGGTCACTGCTACAGTTATCATCCTTTGCAGGAATGCTGTACTAAAGCACATGTATGTTCTTACAGTGGTGGCTGCCATACAATTTTATTGTGATGTTTTCAAGAGTTGAGTGATGATTATTTGTTTGTAATACCTTGACTGATGTTTATGGGTGCTGTGAATATTGGTAATTGATGTGCCTTGAGTGATTACAGGTTTTGTTCACTGTTATTTCATTTTAAGAATCATGCGTGCATACATATGTGGATGCTTGTGTTCAGTGACATTATCTTTCCACAAATATGAAGTCCATAAACATATATATGTTATAAAATCATAATTGAATGAATTGTGTATTAGATGAATCAGCATTGGACCAGTCATACCATTAGATGAATTGGCATGGACCTATTTTACCATTTGATTAATCATAATTTTGGACGAATTAACATTTGACCAATCATACCATTGAATGAATCGGCATTGGGCTAATTATACATTAGGTGAATTGTACATTCAATGGACGAATCATCTCTAATTCCAAATGATCATGCCAAAATCTTTTTTTTTAAAAACTGTGGGTTCCAGGGTAATTTTTGTTAGGCTATTACTTTTATGAATCATCCTCAAGTACTTCCAGTGTTGACAATGCTGTAAGTATTGTTAGTGGTTAGAACATATGGAGCCAGTTGCAAGCAGGCAGTGAATACTTATAATGCTAAGTAAAGTGAAGTAGCTTGTATCTCTTCATTGTGCTTACATCAGAGAAAGTAATGCTTTTTGTACAAGTTTTGCAATGTTGACCTACCCCATCATAATGAAGATTGTATTTTGCTTTTCAGGTTAACACAATCAGAAAGAAGTTTTTCCATGCTGTCATGCGACAAGAGATTAGTTGGTTTGATTTGCATGAAGCAGGGGAGATCAGCTCAAGATTTTCTGAGTGAGTGAAAAGCTAAAGAACTATATTCATACATGCCATAGAACCAACCTCCCATTTCACGTAGAATTATCTAAACATGGCTTGGAACTAACTTCACACGTGACAGAAGTTAAATTCGCTCATGACATGAAACTAACCTCTCATATCACATAGAACTATCTCAACATGACATGAAACTAACCTCCCATATCACATAGAACTACGTAAACATGACATGAAACTAACCTCCCATGTCACATAGAACTATCATAACATGACTTGAAACTAACCTCCCATATCCCATAGAGCTATCTCATTATGACTTGAAACTAACCTCCCATGTCACATAAAACTATCTCAACATAACATGAAACTAACCTCCCATATCACATAGAACTATCTCAACATGACATGAAACTAACCTCCCATATCACATAGAACTATCTCAACATAACATGAAACTAACCTCTCATATGACACAGAACTATGAAAACATGACATGAAACTAACCTCACATATCACATTTAACTATCTTAACATGACTTGAAACTAACTTTACTTGTGACATAAAGCTAACTTCACACGTGGTATGGAACTAACTTCACATGTGACATGGAACTGCTTTCACACATGAAAATGAATAACTTGACATAAGACATAGAACTACCATCATCTTATCCTCATTACCTTTCATATCCCTAAAGAACATAGGCCTTCAGCACGTTCATACCTAACCTTCCTGTCCTGTGCCATCTATTGGTTTTTCCATGCCTTTCGTGTCTCTTTCCAGTTCCTTTTTCCATGTGTTTTTTAGTTTCCCTTTACTTTGTACCGTAAGGATTCCAGTCTAAGGACTACCTTTTAAAGCTATCAAATTTTCCTCATTGTGTGTCCTATCCAACACCAGCATCTTTTTATCACCTCTTTTTTCCACTGGGACATGTGTGGTACTTGCTATTAGGTCCATATTGGTGATCTTGTCATATCAGTTCAGTCCTATTCTAAGCAAGAACCCATTTCTGAGCTGCCTTCACACATTATGTAAACCTCATTTCTGTTTCTGATATAAGTTTTATTTATAATATTTAACTCACACAAATTCTTCAACTTGGCATTGGCTGTGAAAGAGGGACAAGTTCAGCAGTGCTTGTTCAGCATCAACAACAGCAGCATCGTCAAGTCTATCTTGCCTCTTCCATGTCTCCTAGTGTCTGTAGTCTGGTGCACTAGAAATCTTAAGATAAATTAGTTATGCAATTCACAGTTCAACTGTCAGACTTTCCAGAGTGACTCAGGTCACAAAGGAAGCATCTTGATAATTAACATGCAACTTAATCCGAAAAAGCGAAGTATCTTTATTCACCAACTGCAGGCAGATAATGATGGGTATTGGCTACTGTTATTATCCTGGCTATGAATATTAATGATTCTCAACTTAAATGGTAATAAACTATATTATAAACTCTTGATTCTGTTTCTTGAAATCAGAGTTCTTTGTAATACACAAATTATGCTTCTTCAGGGATGTGAACAAGATAGCAGAAGGAATGGGTGACAAAATGGCTGTGTTTATTCAGTGGATGGCTACATGGTTAGCTGCCTATGTTATGTCTTTTACCAGGTCCTGGAAACTAACACTAGCCATGATTGTTTTCAGCCCACTCTTAATCTTTATTGGCTCGACTATTGTCAAGGTAAGATAAGAAAATTTACGCTGTCCATGAATATTTACAGCCTACTTTTAATCTTTATCAGCTCAACCGTTGTCAAGGTTAACAAGTAAATGTAGTCTCACAGCACAGTGCTCCGCAACCTTTTTTCACTTAACGGCACACTTAAGTGCCCTTAAAAAAATGCATGACACACTATCATATTTAAGTGGGTACAATGATAACTGCAAAGGTTGTCCCATAGCAGATACTGCTATACGGTAGTAAAGTGTTTAGAACTTCACTATATAATGTCCAGCCTTTTGAGGTAGGGGGTGACCAGTTGTTAATTAAGTGGGTTGGTATCGTAAATATTTAAAATATGCTGCAGTCATAAGACAACGCTTCTTAAATTTTTGTGATGAATTTGTGATTGTTGCTTATATTGTTGTTGTTTAAGTAAAGTGGTGTTTACTGCTGTAATTTTTGCTTGGTAATTGGTACAGAATTCTCCACATGGTTCATATATTTCTAGTGTGTTGTCATTTGGGTACTTCACATAAGCTCCTAGCCAAGCATTTATGGTGGCCTTGAAGGCAGAGCCATAAGTGTATGCATGTATTGCAATATTCTGGTTGCTGCATATAGTCTCTAAAGTAGCTGTCTTAAGTACTGTTGGGTTCACGTCTGTCATTAGTGTGCTATCCATGAGTGGGGTTTTTATTATTGGTAGTTTTAACTCCTATCCAGGATGAAGGACTGGGTATTTTTTCAATTATATCTTGTGTCTATGGAAGGCACCTCTACACCTCACGGTAGAAGGGGAACGACTAAGTAAGTAAGTCTATGGAAGGTGATGTTATTCTGCTATAGTATTGCTACTCGTAGTTGTGATTTTTGTTTTAATCTGCTTCCAGTTTTCTATCAGTTGTCTGTTTGGATGTTCTTTTCTCATTCTTCTACAGCACTTCCTTGCTTTCATGACAGAACGTTCACGTCATAGGTCCATATGCTCTATGTCTGCATCGATTTTAAAGACTGTTGGCATGGTTCTCATGTCCCCACATATGAACATAAGTTTGATTTTGGACTTTGTTCAGTTCTGCCATGGTGGTTTTGCTCTTTGCCGACTGCAGCAATAGGTTATTATCCATGACTGATTAGACATATCCCAGGTACAGCTGAGATTTGCTCTTCCTGCTCCCCAGCTGATGCGTGCAAAATGTTGAACTAAGTACGCGCTCCCACTGGCCTTGTCTTTCATTTTGAGCATGAATGATTTGACAAGTAGCTGTCTGTTAGTTCAACTCCTAAATAAGCTGGATTTTCTTCTCTGGACAGTAGTTGTCCGTCAAATTTTAGCAGTTTCACTATCTTGCTTTCCTTGATGCTGCTGGTGAAAACTATACCTTTTTTTGGTTTAGCATGTTTATGTGTTTCCAAAGCCTGCAGTACACAGCTATTGTGGCTAGGGCTCTATTTAGTTTAGCTTGGGCCAGTTTTTTTTCCAGCTGTCCAAATGAGCAGATCATCTGTATACACTGCTGTTGATACTTCAAGGCACACTTTCAGGGATTCCCCCTGTGGTGAAACATGTTGAGAACCCAGCATTGCGCACTAAGCTTGGAGGAGTCATTTGAGCCCCAGACGTAACTCTGGCTTTTACCTGGTTGTCTGCAGGCAGGAGGATCTCACTATGGACCCCATGATAGGCTCTGTGTAGGATGTGATGATTTCTTGGGAGAACCCAGCACCAGAGCTCAGTATTTTAGCTCTGCATATTTGGAGAGCCCCCTTGGATGGCGGGAAATGCGCAGTATACCCCACGCTTCTTCCTCCTAGCTTGCGACCAGATGTGATGATCCTTTAACTGCAAACCAAGGTGGAAAAAATGGAGCTCATGACTTCAACTCAACTTGTTTCAGAATGGCAGAAAAGCCACAAGAAAAGCCTAGACCTACAGTGTAGATAATACCAAGGACTCTTCAACTTGGTATTGACTGCAAAAGAGCAAAATGCTCAGCAGCCCTAGTTAAATAACACAAGAAGATCATGCATCTTAATGCTAACTGTTGCAGTAATCCCTCCTCCTGCTTATTTGTTGTTGTTTTGTGTATGATTTAGTGCCTTGTATTGTTTGTTTTTTTATTGTTCTTTTACTTAGGAAGGTTTTAAGCCAGAAGTACATTTTTCCATGTATGGCAATTTTTTGTCATTTTGGCAAAGAGCTCATGTATCCATACTGTGTCGCACACCTACTGCAGATTGATGGATATCACAGTGGTATGTTTATCCACTTGGAATGCATCTACATTTTTTGCACAAAACAAAAGAGCTTATCGACCATCTGTTCTGCAACCTTTTCTGAAGGCTGTCTGACTATCATCGATGATTTTGTTCATTTCTAGCCACCAGTAGAGCCCATGATTCACCGCTTTCTCTGCAAGTGTTCCAATTACTGAGGTCAGGGAGACTGGTTTGTAGCGCCTGTATTCTTCAGCTGGCTTGTTTTTCTTTAAAATGTGCTTGATATTTGCAGTCAGCCCTACTTTTGGAAGTGTTGATCAAGACTTCCATGGATTGGTGGATGATAACTCAATGTATTATTTGTAAATTTAATGCGTAAGATTGTTATAATATTTTACCATGACATAAAATTTTAAATACCCTAGTGTGCCGATGGTCAAGAAAATATGGGCCTAACACCATATTCCCAATATGCCTCAATGGGTGTGTAACGGGATCCTTTACCTTTATATGATGCATTCTGCTTGGTGTCATGGCACGCCAGTTAGACACTGCAATAGCAGATACTATGATATGGGAGTAAAGTGTTAGGTGCTTCACTGAAACCAGGTCTCAGGTTTACAAGATGGGGTGACCAACTTCTTATGCCTTCCCTAGCTCAAGAGTAGAATCAGGTACCTATTTTTACAGCTGGGTAGACTGGAGTATAACATGACCTGGTTTCAAAACCAGTCTTTTTGCCTTGAAAAGCAAGCACTCAAACCACTTATAGTTTACAGTCCACTGTTGATCTTCACTGGCACAGTTGTTGTCCACTTGAGGAAAAAACATGTGGGTATCTTAGTAAAACCTACATGCTGGGACATTTGGGTATCTTAGTCAAACCTAAAACTGGCACATTTCAGTATCTTAGTAAAGCCTAAACACTGGGACAAAAAGAGTTAACAACTTGTAAGAGTTTTCTTATCATGAAAGTTATTTATAGATTTGAATCTTAAACTTTCTTTTGATTTCAAATTTTTAGATGTTGTTTAAATAATTTGACAGGTGATGAGGGGCATGGCTACCAGGGAAGCCAAGGCTTATGCCAGGGCAGGAGCTGTTGCAGAGCAAGCTCTAAGATCTATACGAACAGTTCATGCTTTCCAAGGACAGGAGAAGGAAATACTCAAGTAAGTTTTGTCACTATGTTTAGGCTATCAGTTAAGTAGTTAGGTCACCATGTTTACGCTATCATTTAAGTAGTTAGGTCACCATGTTTAGGCTTTCAGATAAGTAGTTAGGTCACCATGTTTAGGCTATCAGTTAAGTAGTTAGGTCAGCATGTTTAGGCTATTAGATTTTTAGATTATCAGGTGGTAAGGCCATTATGTTTGGCTGTCTTTCAGTCAAGAAGTAGGCCACCATGTTTAGATTAGTCAAGGAGTTATGCATCATGTTTGGACTATCAGCAGAGTATGTAAGTCTCCACCATATTTAGGCTATGAGTCAAGTAGTTAGGCCACCATGTTTAGACTAACAGTCAAGCCGTTAGGCCACCATGTTTGGACAGTCAGTCAAGTATTAAGGCCTCCACTACATTTAGATGCAATCAAGTAGTTAGGCCACCATAGTTAAGATATCAGTCAAGTTTTTAGGCCTCCAACCATGTTTAGACTATGTCACGTAATACCACCATGTTTGAACTATCAGTTTGAAATCACACTATCAGTGAAATAGGGAATCAAAGGACAGCATGTGGGTTGTACAAAAGTAAAATATAAAGAATAGAAAAGTAATGTAAAAACAAAAGATATTTTTGGGTGGTTGTCTATAGCAGCTGGAGTAAGACAAGGATATGTGTTTTCACTGCAGCTATTAATAATCCGTACAACCAATCAACCTCATCATTTAAAACAAATTGCTCTGGGGACAGCTGCTGCAAGGACACATAAGTTCTTTGGTGCGGGCTTCCTGTGGTGGGGGTGGCAAATGAACGGTGTGATATGAATTAACTAATAGTGACCAGGAATTGAGGCCTAGGAAAAATGGGTTGAAGGGAGTCAGATATCCTTAAGAAATACAGTATGACAGTAAATCAGGTCACCATACATTGGACTTGAAACAATAATAGGTTCTCCCTGTGGGGCTTCAAGCACAAGTAGTAAATGAAAAAAGAAAAAAAAAGCATATGAGTTTTATGAGCCCCTAGTTACAGCTGTGATGTTACCATACAACTTTCACAACATACTTTCATTCCAAACCAAATATCAAGAGCTTGACTTGCAGGTATGAAATGAACCTCAATGATGCTGTAAAGGTGGCAACTAAAAAAGGCCTGGCTCTTGGCTTGGGAAATTCTTGTATGTGGATGCTGCTGTTTCTCATGTTTGCTGGAGTCATGTGGTTTGGCACATACCTCATCCAGGAAGAAAACTTAGATCCAGGAAAAGTTCTACCAGTATGTATTTTTTATTTTACATGACTCTAATTTGAATAAGGATTCTAATAACGTGCTTGCTTTGATCACATGGAAAAAATTTTAGTTGTCTACACCTCAGTCACTGTATAGTTCTGATCACAAAAATCAAAGAATAGGACTGTGGCTCCCTCAAACATATCGTACAAGGTAACTAAAGTGAGGTTGTGCAAGGGGTTGACAGCAGCATCATGTAAAACAAATTGTTACAAAAACTAGCACTGCAAGATCATGTGATTGGTTGGTGCTGGCTTCCTGTAAGGGGAGCGAATGTAGTTGGTAGTTCCATGATCCATTAGAAATGAAAAGGGAAATAATGATGATAAAACCTTAGACTACAACAAATCCATTCATAACCACTTCATTCATCAACCTATTCATAAACTCACTCTCATTACCTTTCAACTCATTCATCACAATTAAATATGTTGTACAAAAGAAAGTGAAGTAATTTCATTCATCAATAAATTTTCAAATATTAAATGTTTTATTTTAATAGGTGTTTTTTGGTGTGATGATTGGCTCCATTTCACTTGGGAATGCCTTCAGCAATCTTGAGAGCTTCTCTAATGCTCGTGGTGCTGCTACCAAAGTCTTTGACATCATTGCCTTGCTGCCAAAAATTGATTCCTTCTCTCTGGAAGGTCTGAAGCCGCCAACTCTGCATGGCCACATTGAGTTTAGAAATGTGCGGTTTCATTACCCAGCAAGGCCAGATGTTCAAGTAAGATGATTTTTTTTTCCATTGTAATCTCACTGTCATGTGTCTTATCCTATCTGGCATTTGAAAACATTAACATTTTGCCGTCTGTCATGCCCCATGTTGTTCCCGGGGGTATCTTATGATGCAAAGAAAGAATAGAATTACTGCTTCTAAAGGCAGAATGTAAGAGGTGAATCAACCAATCAGTACACTTTAGCTCCCTGAGGAGCATAGGCCTTGAACAAACACATGCCAAGTCTTCCTGTCCCGCGCCATCCTCTCAAGTTCTTTCCATGTTTTCCTCATCATTTTCACCTCTGTATCCAGCTCTCTTCTCCATGTGTTTTCTGGTCTACCTCTGCCTCTCTTTCTCTGAGGTGAATAAGAGGTGAATAATATGAGTTTATGCATACATGCCACACCTCGGAGATGAAAAACCTGTACAAAAAATCCAAAACCCTGTACAAAGACCCACAAAACCTGTACAAAGACTGAAAAAAACATATCAAAAGAGTTAATTCGTGTAAAAATATTTTCAATTACAGTGGGCTACATTATAAATGATGCACGGGGACTTTGCCTTTTAAAACAGGTCTTCACTTATTTAAAAATCCAAACATTAATTGTCTGAGTTTATTTTACACTGTAAAAATAATGTGATGGTGTCATCATTTAGTCTATTTCTGTGCTTAATAGTCACTAACAGACTTGGAAATCTTTTGTTCAACAGGACCTTATAAAAGAGCTCTGAGACAAAGTAATAAGGGGAATGGGTTAGAAAACCTGTACAGAAATTATGTACAGGGTGTACATATCTGAAAACGCAGACAACTTGTATAGATTATGGGTAAACCATAGCATGTGGCATGTATGGTTTATGTATGGGACTGGCAAGCTGATCTTGTAAAACTAACCGCTTCAAAAACAACTGCTTCTGTAATATAATAAATTAAAACATGAAACTACACATGTACAATCATTGGAGAATAAAGTTCTATGACAGCAAGCTGATATAGTATTATGTGTGTTGTGAACCTTAAGTGTGTGTGTGAAGAGGACGTAGCCAAGATTATATACATTCATAATAACTAGCTCAAGAATAAGATATTCGACAGTCGTCAGAAAATGATAGAGACTAAGAATACCTCAAGAAATACGAATGAAGAAATTGTTATTTTAGGTGGAGACAACAGAGACCTTCTTGTGTTGGTAAAATTACCGACTCTGGTAGTTGCCAGTAGGATAGATTTGACCAGCAATAGAGAGTAAAATGATGAACAATAATTTGTATGTTTGCCAAACAAGTAATGACCAATAAAAAAAACCAGTGTTATGAGAAAATTGGAGATGTCACCTGTTGTATTATTTCTACAAGGACTTTGTAAATACTTTTCAAGAATAAATTCTGGAAAAATTGTTGTGTTGAAGAAACACTGGTCAGCGAATTAAGCGAATATGAGACTGATTAGAGGCACAAACATATAAGGTACAAGGGTTCAATCACGAGAATACAGAACCTGGATCAACTATGCATCATGAGGTAGCATGACTACCTTACGTGGCCACCCTGCCACAAAATGAACAATTTATGCAAGCATTTCCTTTGTGTTTACAATCAGTGTTGTTTTTTTAACTTGCTACAAAAAATCATTGTAAATAAAATATAAAATAAAAAACTATAATTCATTAATCTTTTTTGTTTGATATAAACTGCATTTGGCTTTTAATCAATATTCACATTTTTAATGCCAACAGAAACTGGAAAATTTAAGCCTAATAAGTATTTAAATATTTAACAAACAGATTCTGAAGGACCTAAATCTGACAGTAGAACCAGGACAAAATGTTGCTCTGGTTGGACCAAGTGGATGTGGAAAGTCTACCACTGTGCAACTTCTGCAGAGATTTTATGACCCTATTGGGGGAACGGTATGTCATTCTAATATTTGTTTTAATGAATGTTTGAATTACGACAGCAGCACAGACACAGTACAACTACTTATTAGCTTCATAATAATTAGTACCTTCTTGCAGAATTGTACATACCCATAAGACACATATACCCAGGACTTATCTCAGAAAGAAGAAACCTAGGACTCATCTCAGAAAAAAAAAACCCAGGACTTATCTCAGAAAGAAGAAACCCAGGACTCACCTCAGAAAGAAGCCCAGGACTCACCTCAGAAAGAAGAAACCCAGGACTCAATCTCAGAAAGAAGAAACCCAGGACTCACCTCAGAAAGAAGAAACCCAGGACTCACCTCAGAAAGAAAAAACCTAGGACTCACCTCAGAAAGAAGAAACCCAGACTCACCTCAGAAATAAAAAACCCAGGACTCACCTCAGAAACAAAAAACCCAGGACTCACCTCAGAAAGAAGAAACCCAGGACTCACCTCAGAAAGAAAAAACCCAGGACTCACCTCAGAAAGAAAAAACCCAGGACTCACCTCAGAAAGAAAAAACCCAGGACTCACTTCAGAAAGAAGAAACCCAGGAGTCACCTCAGAAAGACTTCAGTCCAGAAAATTGCCAAGTATACAAGCCCTACTTTCTGAACTGTGCAACCAGCGCAGGGTCGCCATGCAGTGGAAACCGTCTCATTGTGGAATACCAGGAAACGAGAGAGCAGACGGGCTGGCTAAAGAAGGTGCTGCAGACGAGCAACCGGATGTACCAGTTACGTACCATCAGAAGAAAAAGATGATCAAATCAATCAGAAAGCCACCAACACCAACACAGGATGACTACCAAGCTATGAACAGATCAGAACAAATTGTCATTCTGCGCCTCAGAACAGGACACAACCGCCTCCGCAGCCACATGTATACAAAATTCAAGATTGACAATTCAGCCGTGTGTACATGTGGACAGGCACCCCAGACTGCGGAGCACGTACTTCAAGATTGCCCCGAATATGATATATTGAGGCAAACCCACTGGCCCAGAGAAACAACACTGGAAGCAAAACTATACGGACCTCTGTATGAACTACAAAAGACAGTGAAGTTAATACAAGAAACAACATTGCAGATATAGACAATATATTTCAAGCGAACGAAAGAAGAAGAAGAAGAACCTCAGAAAGAAGTAAGCTATTGCTGGACTCCTCGCTAATCACAAACACAGTCTACAGCACCACCCAACAACTATGAAATAATTTTTCCTTCATTCATCATCCTTCAGCTCCCCTAGGAGCATAGGCCTTCAACAAACTTAAGCCAAGTCTTCCTGTCATGTGACATCAGCTCAAGGTCTTCCTATGTCTTCTTCATACCCTTCATGTCTGTCTCTAGTTCTCTTCTCCATGTGCTCCTTGGTGTCCCTCTACCTCTCTTAACGCCAGGGATTCCAGACCAAGGACTGTCTTGTAATGCTATCAGCAGGTTCCCTCAATGTGTGTCCTATCCATCTCCAGCCTCTTCTTCTCATTTCTTGTTCTACTGGCACTTGTCTGGTTCTTGTCATCAGTTCCACTGGCACTTGTCTGGTTCTTGTCATCAGTTCCACTGGCACTTGTCTGGTTCTTGTCATCAGTTCCACTGGCACTTGTCTGGTTCTTGTCATCAGTTCCAGTTGCACTTGTCTGGTTCTTGCCATCAGTTCCACTGGCACTTGTCTGGTTCTTGCCATCAGTTCCACTGGCACTTGTCTTGTTTTTTTAAGTTGAGGTTCTTGAAATAATTTTTGACAGTCATTAATTCATATCGGCTTCTTTCTTCCATTATTTTAAATATTGCTTAAATTTCTTTTTATTATAAATATTTAAGTTCATAAATTTCTTTTTATGTAATATTTATTTTAGTGCTTAAATTTCTTTTTATGTAATATTTATATTTTAGTGTATAAATTTCATTTTATGTTATGTATATATATTTTAGTGCTTAAATTACTTTTTATGTAATATTTATATTTTAGTGCTTAAATTTCTCTTTATATAATATATATTTGAGTACTTACATTTCTTTTTATGTAATATATATTTTAGTGCTTAAATTTCTTTTTATGTAATATATATATTTTAGTACATAAATTTCTTATGTAATATAT
Organism: Oreohelix idahoensis; assembly: GCA_024509875.1. NCBI lineage: Eukaryota > Metazoa > Mollusca > Gastropoda > Stylommatophora > Oreohelicidae > Oreohelix > Oreohelix idahoensis. The sequence goes on from JAMPIV010022591.1 coordinate 337,059, forward strand.
ATTTGAGTGCATACATTTATTTTTATGTAACGTACATTTTAAACGCTTAAATTTATATATGACATACATTTTAATTTTAATTTTTTCCCTTCATCCTGTCAGGTTTTGGTTGATGGTCACAACATCAAAGACATAAACCTCAAATGGCTTCGTGAACAGATTGGTGTTGTAAGTCAGGAGCCTGTTCTGTTTGATACTTCCATTGAACAGAACATCCGCTTAGGCAAAATGGATGCCACAGAAAAAGAAATTCATCAGGCAGCAAGGGAAGCTAATGCTCATGACTTTATCATGCTACTTCCTGAGGTAGAAAGTTGTCTTACTTGAGCTGCTTTTTCTTTTTTTTTAGTGTTTGGATATGACGTTAGAACATTCTATAAACCTAAAGTGATTGGGATTATGGGACATATTTTTTAAATAAGCCATATCTGATATTCCTATATCTTTGAGAACTTTACAGTATAGTAAAACAGTATATTATGAGTACAAAACTTAATACATAAGGATTAGTGAGGGTCTGGTGGGAAAGTGAGGGTCTGGTGGGAAAGTGAGGGTCTGGTATGGTCCTCGTAATGCATATTGATGATGGTGGATGAAAAGTGAACTGGGTATCATCCCAAACACCCCAGGCTTTCCCTTCTTCCTCCCCCATATTAACAACATGACAGGTATGAGAGACTACCATTGTGCGACATAGGAAAACACACATGCACATCCACTCAAATGGACGTTTTTTGTTACTCTGTACTAATTGGAAGGACAAAATGATGGCACATTTAGATATCAGAAATCAAAATTTTTATCTTGTATTAGCACCACTGTGGCATTGGCTATTGCACGCCACATGTCAGAGAATGACCAAGAGTATGGTGCGTGTAAGCATGGCACGATTAAGAATTGTCACTATGTGTACTTCGCACATGACGTGATCATGTTTGAGATAGAAACCGAGGAGTGTTAATGTTTACCCTGATGGGTTCGCTTGTGTCTTCTACCAGATGGTAGATATTTGAAAAGTGTTCAATGAATAAATATCTTGTAAGACGTCGATGTGTTTGAATATGGAACAAACAAATGAAAATGGATCATGTATTACTTATATGGAATAATGGAATGTGGAATTTAATTAAATGAACCTGCTTTTCAATGCCATGTCGAGATGAGTAGTCTACGTTGAAATAAATGTTGGAATGTTGATGGAGTTTCCAAAACGATATTTTTATCGTTGAGTTGGAACGTTGAAAATACTGTTATTGAGTTCTTGTGGTGGTTGTTATGAACATTGTGGACAATATAATTATTAATCCTAGACATAATCGAGCAAACGAGCATAATCTAATTATAACCCATTAGAGGTTGAATGGGACATTTTTTCTTGATTAATAAAAAAAAAAGAATTATATCATAACAATGAATGCTCAACATGCAGTGCTGTATATTATAGAGGTCTGATATAATGACATTACTTTTCTATCAGTGAGCTTAATTTTGGACATTGTATAGACATCTGATTGTTGTGATAACATTACTGCTCAATAAATGAGCTAAATGTTGGACTATACATAGAGGTCAGATTGATATAATGACATACATTTTCTATAAATGAGCGATATGTTGTGACATTATTGCCCCATAAATCTGTCTGAGAGACAGAAATGGTCCAAGGCATACAAGAGACACTACAGGCGGTTCCTAAATGGTGTGAGGAAAGCAGATCAAAGGTCAATCCCAACAAGGCCTATGTGAGACATACGGTTACAACACATTCAAAATAATTAAATCAACTTTAAATTTGGATAGATATAAATAACAAATTTAATAATCACTTAGGTTTTAACAGTTATTGAAAATTGAATATTCTTTAACAAAGATTGATCATCATCATATGATGTTAATGGGGCATTATATAAGGGGAAGTTTCACTTGGCAGCTTTTGTTTAACTACTAAGCTGCAAATGAGGTTTCTGCTCCAACTGATGTTTTGGTCCTTTGCAGATAGGTGACTGTATTGATCACGTTCCTGGTCAAGATTTAAGAGTTGCAGCATGTTCCAAGTAGAATCAGGGAGTTACTGCAAAGTTGGTCCTGCATCTCTAAGACCCGTCTGTTGATGGTGTCTAGTGTCGACTTCAGGCCACTTATACCCACACTTTTTCCAGAAATAGTACTCTCAACTGGTACCACCAACTAGTTTGGCAAAAGAAGAGGAACGAATACCCTCCGAGTACTGAGTTTCCCGACACATACTTATGTGTCCCCATCTTCCCATTCCACCATCTCATCTATCTTCAGAATGTTTACCCTCTCTCCCAGTGGGTGAAAAACTATCTTTACATTTAAAATGAATAGTTTTATATTTAACTTTAGTTGAAAATGTTAACAATATAGTTTCAATAGGTTTACATTTACATCGGTTGAAAAGGTTGTAAACTCTCATTGCAGTTAGAGTGAATATGTTTTACATTTACACTGGTTGAAAAGGTTAATAATATAACAAGTACGTACATCATTTCTTTCGTCATTCCCTCCCTGCTCCATATGGAACTTGGTACTACCTCTGCTTTTGGTTCTTTATAAAAAACTCACAATGAAGCAGTCACCAGCCCTGGCAGTGGTGGTTCACGAAATCATCATTCTAGATGCTGAGGTTGCCAGCCTCAAATGACTTGGACATCCACTAGCAATTTTCACACATTAATATTCACATATTAGTTCACATGTTAAAAAATATAGAATTCAAAATGTACAACTTATGCCAGTCTTTAGGCTCACAGACTGCTAGCTCAGAGAAATAAAGGCACTTGTAGAGGCCTCTTACACTTGGTCTGGGGTGTTGTTACTTTAACAATAAATTCCCACTTTGACTTGTGTTTCAGTTTCCTCAGATTCCAGTGTTCCTCATTAATAATGTTAGTATTTTCCTGGTCTCTTTTAAGGTCTCTGGCAAGGTCTGGATGTCTTCTTGGCGCGAGGTAGATTTTCACAGTGTTCTACTCTGGCTGAAGTGTCAGGTTACATTGCTGTCTTCCCCCGCATTTTTCTGTTACGATGTTAAGCAGGGCTCCAATTGGAAGGGGTGTTATGCATTCATTCCGAGTGTCTGCTAATTGTTTCAAACATGCATGTTTTGTGGGGTAATTCAAATTATTTCCTCATGGAAATTTCTGTGCGTTACTGCAGAGGTCATGTCTTCCAAATATGGAATGAAAATAACTGATCCTCTCTTCGCAATGTTTACAAATAACTTCTTACATCTCTTTATTGTCAGACTCTCAAGCCATGCTTCGGAAAATTCAGAATGGATTGCTGCAGCAAGAATGGAAAACATCAGTAGAATCCTCAAGTCTTCAAGAACTGGTGTGGATCTACTGTCCTGGTCATGCACGGGTACGTGGCAATGAGAGATCTCACAGACTGGCCTCTAGAGCACCCATAGTGGGGACACTGGACATGAATAAGGGAGAGATACTAAGGGCAATTAATGATCACCTGCAGGATAATGACACTGCAATGGACAAATCAACAAGACTTAGACTGTTGGAGTTTGGCATCAAACGTGGGACTAGCAGAAATGGACGTGAGAGAGGATACATCTGTCATATGTACAACCAGCGTGCTACAGGAAGAATTAGCATTCATACTGTTTAGCATTTGCTGAGGGAGACTGAGCACTTATGGGTTTGCCTGAAGTGCAGTGAGGTCGATTCTGATTAACAATAACAATGCCCCATAAATGAGCGTAATGTTGGACTTAACATATTGTTATTTAACTAGGGCTGCTGAGCTTCTCACTCTTTTGCAGCCAATACCAGGTTGAAGACTCCTTGGTATGATCTACACTGTAGATCTAGGCTTTTCCTGTAGCATTCTGCATTGTACTGAGTTAAGTCACGAGCTCCAGTTGCTCCAGCTTGGCTTGCATTTAAAGGATCATCATATCTGATCCCAAGTTAGGAGTAAGAAGAGCATTGCTTATAGTGCATGCCCCGCCATCCAAGTGGGCTCTCCAACTATGCAGAGCTAAAATACTGTCCTCTGGATCTAGGCTGTCCCAAGGAATTGTCACATCCTGCACAAAGTCACTTCCTAGCTTCCCCTGCCTATCACTGGGTCCATAGTGAGATCCTCCTGCATGCAGTCAACCAGGTCTAAGCCAAAGAATTACGCCTGGGGCTCAAGGAACTTCTCCAAGCTTAGTGTGCAATGCTGGGTTCTAAACAAGTTTCACCACAGAGGTAATCCCTGGAAGTGTGTGGATGATTTCAAGAGTCAGTGAGGATGTAATTAGCTTCACAGACAGAGGTTCACTTCCACATATGTAATTTTATTAATTAATTATTTTTGTTAACGTATACCCACTATTACTCAGGGCAAAATCTCAGGTTAGTATGTCGAACCTGAGGCTGATTTTACGTGAGTATCCTTTTTTCCCTGTGCGCTGACAGGTGTTCTCTCGCTATTCAGACAGATACTCGCCATCTTTGAAGAGTACCCATTAGAGCTGGGTTGGCTCAGGAGCCGTTTAGGTTATTTCAGTCCCTGGTCGATGACACTCTTTTAAATGTACTCGCCAGGGCTTGAATTAATCCAGTCCAAATCCGGTCAAATTTCAAAGGCAGTAGACTACAAACTGAGGAAAGAACAAGCAGGATTTAGAAAGAACAGAAGATGTGTAGACCATATATTCACTCTCAGGAACATTATAGAGCAGTGCTCAGAATGGCAAAGACAGCTTTACATAAATTTTGTTGATTTTGAAAAGGCTTTTGACAGCATACATAGGGACAGTTTATGGAAAATACTGAGGGCTTATGGAATTCCAAGCTGCATAGTGTCAATCATAAAAAGCCTCTATGCCAACTTTACGTGTAGTGTTGGGCAGAGCAACCTAACCTTTGAGGTGAAGACAGGAGTACGACAGGGATGCCCCTTATCAACCACTCTATTCTTAACAGTCATAGACTGGGTGATGCGCTAGACAACAGAGGGCAGTCCAAGAGGAATAAGATGGACTACATTTTCTACATTGGAAGATCTGGAATATGCAGATGACATTGCACTGCTGGCACATTCACATCAACACATCCAGGAAAAAACGGATAGACTTAATAAATTTAGCCAGCAGGTGGGCTTGAACATCAATTTAAAGAAGTCTGAGGTCATGACGCTCAATGTGAGCAACCCTGAGCCCATATCAGTAAGGAATCAGCAACTGGTACAGACAGATACCTTCACATACCTAGGAAGCATAGTAACACCAGACGGTGGGGCAGGCAAAGACATCAACATCAGAATGAATAAGGCAAGAACAGCCTTCTTTAGCCTAAATAACATCTGGAAGTCCTCCCAATACAGCACAAGCACAAAATTAAGATTATACCAGAGTTGCGTGCTTTCTGTGCTTCTCTATGGTGCGGAATGCTGGAGAGTCACAGAGAAGGAAATGTCAAAATTGTCCTCTTTTCACACAACATGCCTAAGAAAAATTCACCGAATCTTTTGGCCGAATACCATCACCAACCAAGATCTGCTTACTCGTAGCAAGCAAGAGGACATGCATACCATCATAGCTGGCAGACGCTGGAGCTGGGTTGGTCATGTCCTCAGAAGAGACCCCGATGCCATCACAAGAACAGCTATGCTTTGGACCCCTGAAGGAAAGCGAAAGAGAGGCCGACCAAAAACAACTTGGCAGAGGACTGTGGAGGCTGAGATGCAAAGAATGAACCAGAGTTGGGGCACTGTATGAAGGATGGCCACCGACCGTGCAAAGTGAAATCAATTTGTTGTTGCCCTACAAGACGCCACTAGGCGTGATGGCCACTGACTGCTTTGACGGTCGGTGGTTAAGGATCGAAGAAGAAGAAGAAATCCCGGTCAATGACACTCTTTAAAATGTCCACGCCCAGGCTTGAACCTGGATCACCCAATCGCCAGTGCAGTATGGTAACCATTACACCAGTGCGGCTCCCCCACATATGTATATTGTAGCATTGTGCATAGCTGGTGGTCATATAAGGAGAACTCCAGATATGCCTCCATGGATTGGACTTATATATATTTCTGATTGGTGTAATCACATTACTTTTTTTATAAATGAACAAAATGTTTGACATTACATTAAGGCTCGATTCTTATGACATTACTTTTTCCAAAATTCTTTTACTGGATGAGGCCACCTCTGCTCTAGACCACGAGAGTGAAGCCATGGTACAGGATGCTCTTGAGAAAGTAGGTGGTCTTTCTGACTTAAGAATTTAAGCAGCCATGCTGACTTGAGAATGTAAGTGGTCATTCTGACTTGATAATGTAAGTTGTCCCACTGACATGAGAATGTAAGCAGTCATGTTGCCTTGAGAATGTAAGTGGTCTTTCTGACTTGAGAATGTAAGTGGTCATACTGAGTTGAGAATATAAGTGGTCTTTCTGACTTGAGAATGTGAGTGGTCATACTGACTTGAGAATGTAAGTGGTCTTTCTTTAGAATGTAAGTGGTCTTTCTGACTTGAGAATGTAAGTGGTCTTACTGGGTTGAGAATGTAAGTGATCATACTGACTTGAGAATGTAAGTGGTCATACTGACTTGAGAATGTAAGTGGTCTTTCTGACTTGAGAATGTAAGCAGTCATACTGAAAGGGGTCATACTGATTTTTAGAATACTTTAAAATATAGTGATACGTGTTGTCTTCAGATTGGTTTAAAAAAAGTCTTAATATGTCCCTGCATCATTTTATAACAACTGACTTGAATGAAATGACCACAAGCTCTATAAATGAATCTCTTGGCCTATGTCATTTTTTTTATTCCTGCCTATTACTTTTGTAGCAGCCGCTCTCAACTTAGAAGATAGCTCTTGTATTCAAATGTCTTTATTTGTCTGCAATACAAAGCTTTTCATTATCAAATCTGTTGTGTTATATTTTGAAATATTTATTGTTAAATACAAACGGCATTACTGAATGATCAAACTAACGTTTTTTATTGTGCCATTTCATTTAACAGGCAGGAAAAGGAAGAACAACAATCATCATTGCCCACCGTCTGTCCACAGTCAAAAATGCAGACAAGATAGTGGCCATCAGTGATGGGATGGTGATAGAGCAGGGAACTCACAGTGAGCTGATGACAAAAGAGGGATTGTACTATCAGCTTGTTGAAATACAGGTGACATTTCATGATCACAACAATTAAACTGTTGTCTTTATCAGTTTGTTGTATTAAGATATGAAAAATGACCTTTATATGCTTTTGAATTTGTTTACTAAAGTCAAATTCTTCAACTTATGGTTTTTATGTGTGTTGTGCTAAGTTTATCAGAAGTGAAAGGAGTTAAGTTAAAATCAGTTAAAATAAGTGTTTAATTTGTAGTGGTTTTAAAAATTTGGACAAGTTTTATTTTTTTTTAAACGAGGATAGACAGAAAAATCAATACAAAAATATATAAACACAGAAGTTAATAAAAAGAGAAACCTGAGGCTTATGACATAAACAAATAATGAAAATAAAGACATGATAAACAAAAGTAAGAAAGAAAGAAGGTAGACACTGGATTAGTGATGGTATGGAACAAAAGTGAAGGTCTGGTTAGGTTCCCATAATACATAATGATAATGACAAGTAGTGAACTGGGTGTCATCCCATACACCCAAGACTTCAAATAGTTACTGCCATGGTGATCCCCACTCACAGAAGGGCACACACCCACATTTGTTTTCAGTCTGTTCCTCCATTTTAGTTTTTGTTGAAATGCCATTCCTATTGATGTATTATCAGTTATAATATTTGTATATCTACATTCCCAACAAACTGCTTCATTAACGTTTGTATTTAGATCTGCATCTTTTCTCTTTTCTGCAGACTAGAATCAGCAAGGAATCTGAGATGGGTAAGAGATGTTTTAATTATAATTTAGAAGCAAGACTTTCTCAAACCTAAGATTCTGTTTTGAACTGAAAGAGCTTGTACTCACAAACGTTCAACCCTGCATAATGCTTACTAAAGATACCTGAACTCAATCACGAAAATATGAAAGCCTAAAATTGAAATAACAAAGTAGTGATCATAGAAAAGGATAGAGGAAATGTCTTTAAAACAGGTTGATTGAGTAAAGGTATATTTCTCATGCTATATGTTAATACTCTGACAATATTAATATAAATTGATCTATCACAACAGCACATATGTTGTTTTATCCTCAGTGTAACATACATATATGTACTGTAATTAACAAAACTTAATGTTGTTGCTGATTTGTGCAAACCCAAAAAAAATCTAACTAGTTGCCAAATTTAATTTAGAAGTTAAAGGCAGTCTCATAGAAGGTACTGCTTGTGATGCTGCACTGTAATTCTGTCCTTCAACCGGCCCGATTCTGTCGTCTATTTTGTATGTTCACAATTTTTTCTTCTCATTTGTATATATATCGTGGTTGGTATTTTTGGGTAGATAATTAAATGGGGTCGTTTTATGATGGTAGGTTTATTTTACACTCGACCAGTTTTTCTTTCTTCTGATTTTCTGCGATTTTTCGTTGTTTACGGAAATCGCTATTTTTCAGGCACGCCTGTGTGATGCGTCAGAAACGCACGTGGACGTGATGCAGTTGTTTTCAAATCTGATTGGCGTAGCTCGTTGTATTTTACTTTTCTAGCATTTCCATTGGTCCAAGGGAAAGCTAGGGTATGCGTAGGAGAGAACAAGCGGGGGTGGCCCCTGTGTGTATAAATAGCCAGTTAGACTGTGGGCAAGTTCTCTATCTGAAGAATAATTGCCTGCCGGTCGACTTCGAGTTATCGTCTCCACTGTGGGGAAAAACAGCGATAATCGGTATGTAGTAGTTTTATTATCGTTTACTTATTAGTGGGTTTTTGAGAATTCGCCCGTAGTTAACTTCTTCGGGGACATTAACTTTTAAGTTTTAAAACGATAGTGCCATCCATTATCATTTTTGAAGAACGACGTAAATGTAACAGTGTGCTTATTCTTTCTATGATTTTGGCAGTAGATAGGAACGTGTGAAGTTATAAGCTACATGTGTGCTCATAGTTGTAGAATGTTATGTAAAACCACCATTTATTCCTGTGTATTTACAAATGTAATTTTATTGGGAATTGATTGTGTGTACTAAATTTTATTGTGCCTTAAATGTAAGAAATGCAGTCGGAGAGTAAAGGTGTATGTTATAAGTGAATTATACTGCTTAGAGGAGTAAACTATTCCTATAGCGAGATTTCATTTAATTTTGGAGTAAGTAGGAAACCTCATGGGTAACGTTAAAGGAATTCCCTAGTTGAAATGTTGGGACACGTAGTTAGCCATGCGGAACAGCCACGTAATATGTCAAACAGGTCGGGAGATTTTGTTTACCTACCCGGCAGAGTTGAGTTAGTTGAAAAGAAGGGGAGTAGAAGGAGCGTGAGATAGAGAGCCACGTGGGTAGGAGTATTTTATGGATTGTTGTTCAGAACGAGAGAAGGGGGAGTAGAAGGAGGGAGATTTAAGTGCCACGGGGGTAATATTTTTTGTATTGTTGTACATGACGAGTGAAGTACTGAGTAAGGGAGTTATAAAGATTAATGGGTTAGAGAAGCGTTATGTTGGAGTTGGTATACAATAGACGCATTTTCTTTTAATTTCAGTGAGTCATGGCGAAACAGTGTGGGAGCATAATTTTGTCAAATAAAATTATCCACGGCAAAAAGACATATCTCAGGGTCAGAGTACTCGAGTTATCGTCAGGAGCAAAAGAACATAACCTAAACGATCTATTGCAGTGAAGTTCAATTCTTCAGCAAGACTGGTTTCAATTGCGTACAGCCGGAAATCAAGGCTGTGTTTTTCCTCTAACTCCGGAGTGGGTTAAAAGAGGGAAGCTATTCAGCAGCAGAGAAGTTTGTCGACAGTTAAGCAAGTACCTCATGCTTGACGCCAGAACTTCATCATCATCCTCCCCAGATTCAGGAACAGGTGATAGGGTACCATACCTGGGTCTTGAAAGAAACGAGAGAAGAGCGTAACGGAGACGCCGCATCATCAGTCGTCGAGTATTAGAGAGACACTGAGATCAAGAAGGAGAGAGGGAGAGAGAGAGGAGGGAGAATATAGGCAGGACCAGTAGGGTCTGTTCAGTATCCACTTGACGGATAGACACTGAGCCATGGTGTTACTCCAAGTCTCTTATTTTTAGCATTTCCAGTGGTGTTAGTTAGCGGCGCATATTGCCTAACAAGTGGAAAGCTGTGTAGACGTTCGTTGAGGAAGAGTCAACAGGACTGAGACAGTAGAATCTTATTTTGTTAGAGAGTGGAGGCTAAAGTGGACAGCCCCCACAATAGTAGAGTTATTTTAATCACTAATCATTTTATTGTTCCTCAGCAGGGTGACAGAAAGAGTGAATGTGATTGGGTTTTTTTTCTAGTGTCTATCAATGTACTTGTTACGTGGTTTTTCAGGCCGTGCAACAGTGCACGCTAATTTTTTTTAATTTGACGTATGATGAACTTTAATGATTTCTGTGTGTAAATAAATTTATCTATACTTACTCTATGTTGTCTGTATAGCGGTGTCTGTGGTCGTATTTATACACCTTATCTCCTTGTGTTTAAAGGTAGTCAGAGGAGGGTGAGATTATAGCCATTTTGAAGTCACGAAGCGGCAAGGGGAGAGGCAAATCCTGGTTCTATCCCTTGAGCCAATAGTCTCATCTGTCCACAGGCATGTCAATTTTCATCTAATTCTATCTTCTCAGACTTTCTCATACTAGGGTCTTGCTTTCATTCAGGCAAACTCTAATAAACTTTAAAACCACTTCGTGACACTGCTGTAGGGGAGTGAAGTGTTAGAGACCAGTATACAAGGCCGAGCTCTATGCAGTGGGCAGACTGGTTCCTGTCCTGGCTGCCTTTGCCTTCCCAACTTAAAAGCAAAATCAGAAACCCATTTACAACTGGATAAACTTTAGTGTGACACTGCCAGGTTTGGAACCTGGTAACTTTGCCTTGAGAAGCAAGCACTTTAACCACTATGCCATTTGAGAGAAAGGGAAAAATAAACACTTTCATTAAATGTATTAACATTTGAGATGTTAATATTTTATGAAACTTCAGCTTGACGTTAATAATTTAGTCGTATTGGTCAATGTTCAACTGTTAATTTTGTAATGGTCATTAAAAAAAATAAACTTGAATGTATTCAGTATGTGTTAAATAACTTGAAACTGACAAGCTTGAATGCTAAATTTGTTAGTGATGAATGTGTTTACATTGTCAGCATTAACATTGCAAAATAAGAAGCTTTTTTATCAAACAAAAGTTGTATATTCCTAAATGTGCTTTTTTTTAAAAAAACATAAAGTTCTTACCTTTCTGAGCTTCATAATAACTAACCTTTATCCCAGCTAAGGCAGTTGTTTTATGAGTGATAACCCAGCATCAACCTAGATACAAGGTGTCTCAAAAGTCCTTACACCACGAAGCCCAGATCTCACAAATTGCAATAACTTACTCTGGGGGTACTATTAAGCAGAAATTCAGCCAAAGCAGATATAAAATAACAGGCTTACTTAAGGAAGCAGTTCACACTGCATTCTAATGCATCACACCATGAATGTAACAAAAATGAATAATCAGACATGGTGACGCACTATCCTATGTGCAGAGAAAAATGGTGTCTGATGTTATTGATATTTTAGTGAAGTATGATGTGAACATCAGAAATATATCTGATTTTAAAAAAATCTTGATTAAACTTAATTTTTTAAATATAAACAAAAGATTTAATGATAAAGATACTTTTGGGACACCATGTACTTTTTTCCAGATCATTTTGAAAGTGTAATGATAAGAAATGTGCTAAATATGGCATCATTGTAGTGAACCTTCGTCATGCTCCTGTGGCTATAATCTCCTGGGTTACACTCAGTGATATTACTAACCTATATGTACTCATTAATCTGTGACATATTGTTCACTCTAGCTGCACTTGAGGAAGGGATAAGTTATTTGTCCCTAAGGTCTGCCGGCTCAGGCCGGGGCCTTGTAGGTAAGTCTAATGGCATGCCACACATGAAGTCCTTATGTCCCTAGCTCTGATTTTTTAAATATTTTCTGAGTATTCAATGTTTTGTTACAAAGTACTTACTTTTAATATTAAACATCCTATTTTATTGATGTTTGTGGTTTTTAAATGTTATTTGTTCAGTGTCATATTTCCCCACTGACCTGTAGTTGGGGGGGGTGGGGGGGGTGGGGGGGGGGGGGGGGGGGGGGGGGGGGGGGGGGCTCTGATGAGGCAAAGAAAGAATATGACTACTGCTCACTCAGGTACATTGTACAACCTGATCATATAAAACAGATGGCTACAGAAGCCATGACAACAAGGGCATGTAACTGCTTGATGCAATCTTTCAGCAAGGGGACCAGCTGGAGTTCTGGCCCAATACTATGTATTATTCACTTCCGGTTCCTGGTTCAGTAGTTATTGAATGCAAAGCACAGGCAGAAAAACAGATAGTAATCTTTTCAGATGCCCTCTCAATAATATCAGCGCTGAAGAGCCACCAAACTAAAGGATTGAAAGATCTGATAATCTCCCTTGAAAGACTGGCCGAATGCTTCAAGAAGTGCACTATCCAGTGGATACCAGCCCATTGCAACATACCAGGAAATGAAGAGGCAGATAGACTTGCTAAAGAAGGAGGTGCCTTACAGCAAAATGATATAGAGACAACTTACGCAATGGCAAAGACCACTATAAAGGCTACATTCAAGTCCAAATGGGAAAGAGAGCACCCGGGACATTTGAAAAATGACGCATATCATCAACTATCCAGAAAAGAACAGGTCATCATTTTTCGACTGCGCACTGGGCACAACAGATTGAGATACCATCTGTACCACAAATACAAAATTGGTGCAACAGATCTCTGCACCTGCGGTACCAGCCCGATGACAGTCGAACACCTGCTGCAGTACTGCCCAACCTACAGTAATGAACGGGGTAGCATATGGCAACAACCCACTTCTTTCAACGAAAAACTGTTTGGAGATGTCGGGAACCTTGAGTTGACTGCTGCCTTTATTAGAGTCATAAATGTGGAAGTCTGAAGGCGAACGAGGAAGAAGAAGAAGAAGAAGAAGAAGAAGGTTCAGTAGTGGACATTTTTGCTCCAACATGTGACACACATCAGGGAGTATTTTTCTCTTATTTCTATAGTTTCATGTTCTCCACTTAATTCTCACTTTCTTTCCCTTCTGTCTTTTGTTTGTCTGTCCCTGATGAAGGCCTTGTGGCCGCAATGTAGGTTTTTCCTTGTCCTTTCTCTTAGTAAGATGTATTTCTATTTGTGTTTTTGTTTGTTTTTTCCATTTTACTCCTGTCTTACGGCAGTTCTCCTCATATACTCATGCTATGTAAGTAGTGAAAAGAAAAATAGATATTTTCCAACTTTCCTTGGCATGATTTTCAATAGAACAATGTAGTTATTGCAAAGTGTTTAGTACAGAGAAGCTAAATATTTGTAAAGGAATCTGAGAAGGGACTCGATGACTTTCAATGTATCTGTATATGGGGATTCAATAGGCATTAATTTGTACAGACGTTTGCATGACCTTTATGTTCAGCTTTAGTTGGTGTGGTTTTGACTTACCTTTAGAACATCATTCTGAAACCCAAAATCCACCATTAATTTTTACACGTTTTCTATTCTTAATTGTTTTCTCTCTTTTATGGATTTTATTATCATTATCCTTTTTTACCCCCTGTGGAGCATTGAGCTTCTACTGCTGCTGGTATTCTTGCAGAAAACCAGCACCAAAGCATTCTTGTGCTCTTGCAGTACTGGTTTCTATAAAATTTGTTTTACATTATGAGGTTGCCAGCCTCGTACACAAATCATATGCTTGCCTCTTATGACATGCTTTAGTGAGAGTAGTGAACTACATCAAGCATGTTTAATTATAGTCAGCTTAGTCAGTAGAATATGTGTTTCACTTTGTTTTATAAGTTGCATATGTTTCTTTAGAGGCAATTTGTTTTTAAAGTGTTGTTTTGAGTAAATTTGATGGATTGAATACATTATTCCACATATATTAACTCTTAGTATACGAGCAGCCTTTTAGAAAGGCTGATGATCGATCTGCACTAAATAATTTATTTATGAAGATAACATAAAGCGTTATATATCAAAATGTGAAGAAATGAAACCCCTATATCATGCACTTAACTAAATTGTTCAGTGGTTTTAAACATGCATTCACCTATACATTTTCGCTATTGACGGGGATCGATCATCGGCCTTTCTAAGAGGCCGCTCGTATACTAAGAGTTAAAACAATACATTTCACAGAAAACAAACGTAAACATAGCCAACTTCTCAAAAATACTAGTAAGATACCAGATGTAAAATGATCTTTCAAAAAAGCTAATGAACAAATAGTGTTCAGACAAATATACCTGGTTTTAGAATCAGTATTATATAAAAGTATAAATGTCCATATATTTTAACCCCTTTACTGTTATTTTTTTTCTTCGAATTATGTCCCCTGTTGTTGCATTAAGTTTTGGATTGGGCCCTGTTGATAAAATTATCCAACACATTTGACTTTCGTTACAGAATTTTGTGTCTTGTATCAGGGACCCCCAAGACATTGTTCTAATGAGTTATATGTAGATGGACTGTTTACTGGGTTATGATAAACAGGGAAGTGAATAGAAAGTGCAAAAGAAGTCTATAGGATCAGACTGTTCCATAATGATGTGGGAGCTGCAACCACTGATGAATTGGATTCATCCTTAACACATTAAAGCTGCCTTACTTGTTAATATAGCCTTAGATTTAATAGTAAAATACAGGATTTACGCTTTTAGCAATAAAAGTTAAAAATATCATAAATTATAATTAGGACAAAAGTTGCTCTCATGATTATGACCTCAAGAGCCCAGTGTGCTATAACAGAAACATGCACTGTCTGTTCGTGTACCTTGGAGAATCTTGGAAACTACATTTAGTCTTCTTCTTCAAGTATCATGCCCAGTGGCATAAGTGATGATGTCTCTGCACAACTTCCTATCTTCAGTACTATTTATCATTTATATTGATCTGATTTCACCTGCTATTGTACATAAAGCCTGATGCTGAATTCTGTCTAATTTAATCTTGTTACTGTGTGCAGCAGAGTCATATATTATACTTCCACAATCTATTTTTCCTCTAATAAAAGATTTATAAAAAGTGAGCATTGTCTTAGTGCTTGCACCCCTTCCATTACCTTTCAAATATCTTAATAAGTTAGTCAATCCTCTGCAAGACTCCACTAGTTTATCTATGTGTTTATTCCAGTTCAGCTGTTGGTCCAATATCATTCCTAGATATCGAGTAGTTTGAACTGTATTAATGTTTTGCCCTTGGATATTTATATCTATAATTTTATTTTTTACAACCCTACCTTTACTGAAGATCATTCCCAATGTTTTATTTGAATTCAGCTGAAAACCCCATTTTGTCATCCATTTACATACTTTATTTATTTGCTTCTGTAGATCCTTATATAATTTTGGCAGATGTCTCCCAGTCCTCCACATAGCAACATCATCTGCAAACTGTGACAATTTATTTGTTATATCATTAAATTCCTCACCTAAATCATTTACCATTATTGTAAAAATTGAAGGAGACATTACTTATCCTTGGGGTATTCCATTTTGTTGTTCATACAGTTCTGATTTATCATTGTTTACCTGAACAGTGAAATATCTATCTTGCAGAAAATTCTCTAAATAATTATACATTTTACCGGCTACTCCTATCTTCTTCATTTTAAAGAGAGCACCCTCTCTCCAGCATTCATCATAAGCCCTAGCTATATCTAAAAATACTACCACAGTTTTTTCTTTCTTTTGAAATCCTGATTTTACTTCATGTTCCAATTTAATTATCTGATCCATAGTGCATCTGTTCTTCCTAAATCCTGACTGAGTTTGATTATATAAATTATTCTCAGGCCAAGCCAATGAATACCACTAGATACCCTACACGATGGAAGTGTATGGAGGAAATTGTCCATCTGGGTAAATTAATTACATCAATTAATAACAGTTGTGAATACAAGCCAGTGATTCCACCCTGGGAGATCAAGAAACCAGACATGGACTACCACCTAGCAGAAATACTTAAGAAAACAAATAATATAGAAAATATTAAAAACACAGCCAATAAATATATACAACAAATATCAAAAGACAGCATTACTGTGTACACAGATGGATCCAAGGGAGAGGATGGCAAATTAAGGATAGGAATATATATTCCAATATGGAAAATGGCAAAAGAATATAGCATCACGGAAAATACATCCATTTTCACTGCAGAGATGGTGGCAATACTAAAAGCACTAGAAATATTCTCTAATGGATTATTAAAATTAACAGTTTTAACTGACTCTCTTTCAACAATTAAAGCACTTAGAAACTTACGAGAATGTAGTAGACCTGATATAGCAGAGGAGATTTTTCTGGCTACTACATACTTATATTCCAGAGGATGTTCAGTATTAATTGCTTGGATACCTTCACATGTTGGCATAGAAGGAAATGAAAAGGCAGATAAAGAAGCCAAGAAAGGTAGATCTGGTAAAAATCTAATAAATGTAGGGATGAGTAAATCAGAAATTAAGAGCTTAATTAAAGATTTAATAACAGATGAATGGAAAGCAGAGTGGGATAAAAATCTGAAAGGAAGACATGCATATAAGATGTTCAGGGCTCCAACAAGAAAATGTCAGATATCTAGGGAATTGAAAATTCCCAGTAATAAGAAACTTCTCAGACTACAGCTGGGAAAAGGCTATTTCAGAATAGAAGAACCTTACTGTGCAGGATGTCTTCAAGACAATAGAACATTTCTTGTTAAAATGTAAGAGGTATGACCAAATGAGAATACCAATATTGGATTATTTGCAGGCATCCAACTTACCTATAAATATAGAGTATATGAGGAGAACTGCCGTAAGACGGGGGTAAAACAGTAGAATGGGAAAAAAAAAAAAACACAAATAGTAATGCGTCTTACAAGGAGAAAGGACAGGAAAAACCTACGTTGCGGCCACAAGGCCTTCGTCAGGGACAGACAAACAAGACAGGAGGGAAAGAAAGAAAATGAGAATTAAGTAGATAACATGAAACTATAAAAATAAGAGAAAAATAACTCCCTTGTGTCCAGTCACATGTCCAGTCACAGAAATATAGAGGAGGTGTTGAGAGTGGACAGACCTAGGGAACTGCATAATATAGTCAAACAATATTTAACACGAACACATGTTAATATATAGTGGCTGGGAATGGGACGGTCTGATGCTGTTCTTACAATGCATGTGACTTTAAACAGATGAAAGTCAATTAAATATCTGGTAAAGTCCGTTATATAACTAGAACCACCGGGCCTTTACACCCCTCCACTTTAATATTATTCTTGTTCATAGTTTCTTCTTGATTTTGTTTGTTTGTTTGTTTTATTTTATTTTATTATTTAACGTATAGGCCTAAGCACAATTGTGAGTATCCCTATTTACAAATATGATGCCACTTTCTCATGTCGGCAGTTGTTCATATTATTTGGAATTGAAAATAATATATATCCTAATTATAACCCATCAGAGGTTGAATGGGATTTCTGTTTATTTTCATTAATTTAAAAAAAAAATCATTTATATGTAGTAGTTACAAATTATACAAGCTTTAATATTTAAGTCATAGAAGGAACAGATTTTAACTTTAAAAAAAGAAAAAAAGAAATCTAATTGTAAAAGTTCATTAAAATGGGCAAAACGGGACAATAAGACTAAGTAAATGTATAAGCAGAGTAAATGTATTATATAGCACAGTGGATAACAGCAGGACATAAAACACAAACACAAGCACACTTGAACACATACAAGTAATTGCACCAATTCATTCATTCATTACTCATCAATAATGAAATTAACCTAATGTAAAGAATATTATATTCAGATAAAATCAGCTGCAATTGAAAAAACAAAAAAACTCATTATTTGGTGCATAAATGTCACAGATGTCTTTCATGTTTCCAATTTTCTCGCTTCATTTTAAAGCAGGAATAATCTACAGTTCATTAAGTTGATATGTAATATCTCTGGCTTTATTTTAAAGTAGGAATAATCTACATTTTATCAAGTTGATAAATAATTCGCTGGCTTCATTATTAAGTAGGAATAAGTCTACATTTCATCAAATTAATGTGTAATATATGTGGCTTCATTACAAAATAAAAATAAGAAATCCACATTTAATCAGATTCATATACGAACATCTTTGGTTTAAAGAACACAGCATGTTTAGAAGATTGCATGCTTATCTGCTTTTCATGTCTGTGTTTTGTAACTTGTGATCATTTATTTTCTGGTATTGCGATCATTTCAACAAACAATTTTTACATGGTTAATGAATACAACATTCCTACCAGACAAGAAGTTTAATTCCCAGTTTTTTCTTTTTTTTTAATACATCTTCTGAGATCTTGTGCATAAAAAAAATTTAAAAATCAGACAACTTTCAGTTTTAAAAAACTTTAGAAAGTGCATGTAACTTGTATGCTGTCTGATATGTAGTCTGAGTTGAATTGGAGATTAGAGGCACACAGCTTAGAGTGCAATCTTTTGAAATATCTGAGGTACACTGTAGACTCAGTATAATGTGGCTCGATATAACATGGAATAGCTTATACCACATTCAGAGGTTGGGCCCCAATTTTGCCAGTTGTCCCCTTTTCATGTGCTTAAATTTGAATGATTCATGAGTTGATCCAGTGGGTTCTACAGAGTCAGAAAATATGGGTAGGATTCATTTAGTTCATTTTAAATCTGTTATTAAAATTGCAAAATAGAAACAAGAGACAACAAAGCAGTTAACTGTAGGCTCATTTATTAGGAAAACCACGATGTAATCAGGTATGTTGACTTCATCAAGTACTCGTAGCAGACAGCGATTTCAGCTAAAATTTTCTTTTTTCTCTTGTTATTTACACACTGCTAATTTGTAGATCAATGTCATTTTAAAAAAAGGGGTGATAATGATTGAATGCAGATATTTTTGAACTTTTAATTTGTGGGTATTGTGTGCATACAAATTTGTTGTTTAACAATAAAAAAACAAAACATTTGAGTGAAATTTTTAATTTCAGCATTCGAAATATAACAAGTACTTAATGAATGTATATTTTACTTCTTTTCATTCATTCATATATGATGATAGTTGTTTGTACAAATGCTAGATATCCTTCATGTTGCTGATTTCTATCAAACTTTGATAAATTTACACCAATATAAGGGAACTCGATACAATGCAAGTCACTTATAATGTGGTGCCAAAGTTTGGACCCCACCATCCGCATTATGTTTTCTATTTTTTCCTATTTTAGGGTTATAGTGATAGGTTATTTTATTTGTCATCAGTGTTAAATTTTGATTATTCTAAAGATAGGAACAACTGATGACTGTAGCTATAGCAGTGATAAAATTACAGCTGAATATCTGCTACAAAAGTAAGCAACATGTGAGGAACAGAAAAAGCATATATGGCCATCATCAGTACCATTCCTGGACAAATTCTATGCATATGCCATACGAGTAACCTCAGGCTTTCTTTAAACATTTTCAAGTCTATGGCTGATAGTGTATGTAAGGTAGGCCCATAGCAGATACTACAGTAGGGGAGTGAAGTGTTAGAGACTTCACCGTAATAGGTCCAGAATTGAGAGGTGGGGTGACTAGGTCCCTTCCTCAATGCCTTTTCCTTCCCTAACTCAAAGAGCAGAGTCTGGTATCTATTTACACCTGGGTAGACTGGAGCATTTCAGTACTGTGATTCAAACCTGGGACATTTGCCACGAGAGACCAGCGCTCTAACCACTCTGTCAATCGGATGCTTGGCTGATAGCGTACAATGAAGAAGAAAATGAACACACCTGCTGAAAATACGGTTACTACTATTGCAGAAACAGTTTTTTTAAAGAATACATTTAAAACTTCTCTTTTCAAATTGTGTGAAAATAAGTTTCAAAAACTTTTATTGAAGAAAAATTATATTTCACTTGAGGCTTTGAAAAATTAAAGGTTGTCTACTGGACAGCTTGACAGAATCTGTAATGTGACAAGTCATGTCTTGAAGCCATAGTTTTCAGATAGAAACTAGAAAGATAAAGAAAAGCTGCTATATTTAAAATATAAAACCAAAAGCTTTAGCTAAACCATGTGCTAAGTGATCTTCGTTGGCTTCAGTTATAGAAAGTGTTAGTATTTCTCAATCCTCTGATGTAAGGGGATATTATAGTTGTTAAACCTGTTAATTAATTTAGTGTAGATATGACTAAAATAGCTATAGTCAAAAATTGAATTTGCAGATTTAATAAAAATGCATAAATTAAAACTTAAAAAAAAGTGTCTTAAAAAAAGAAACGGTTACCAATCAAGGTTTAAAAATAATCTTAAATGGTGTAACAGAAAATATATATTTCTTAATCCTCAGATATTGCTGATGTGGAGATTGTGGAAGAAGACGAATACGATGCAGCTGCATTGGATGCAGACGAACTTTTAAGAGCACCTTTCAAGCGGGCATTGTCAGTTCAGTCTACAAAATCAGAAAAGGTGGTCAGCCTTGTTGCCAGAGCCAGTTTACGCAAGAGGAATAAAAAAGCTTTAAAGGCAGAAAAAGAAGATCAGGTAATATTTTAACATTTTACTTTTGAATAATTTTTAGATTTGATGGATAGATGAAATGGGCAAATTACTGGAAAAGACAGGCTGAAAATTTCCAGAAGTGAATCACACCTGATAATGTGTTGATGATAATGTGTTGAAGGTAGAAATAATTGTCATTATAACTGTTCAGCTCCTCAAGGAGCATATACCTTCAACAAACTTATGCCAAGTTTTCCTGTCTCATGCCATCAGCTCAAGATCTTACCATGTCTTCTATCTCCAGTTCTCTTCTCTGTGCATTCTTTGGTCTTCCTGTTCTTTGGTCTCCCTGTTCTTTGGTCTCCCTGTTCTTTGGTCTCCCTGTACCTCTCTTACCCTGGGGATTCCACAACAAGGACTGCCTTGTGATGCTATCAACATATGGAAGAATAATGATGAATTAATTGAATTGGGCTTGGATGTATAAAAATATGAAATGCTTCATCAAATACGTGATTGATAATGAAGTTTACTTAAAACCTGTAATTTATGTTAACAGAAAGGTTCATCAGATGCTGATGCAGAAGATGTGAAACTGTCAGAAATCATGCGCTACAATGCACCAGAGTGGCCCCTGATTGTGTTTGGATGCTTAGGCTCCATTGTGTCTGGAGGAATTCATCCAGGCTTCTCTTTCTTGCTTAGTGAATTCATCAAGGTAATTTTTTTAGAGTAATCTGTTTAAGGTAATTTAAGAATTGAAATCATCATGTTTTTTTAGTGATTAAAAAAGTCTAGTAATTTTAAATGTTTACTATTTTAACTTTCTGTTTCATGTTTTCGTTCTCTGTGGCTGTGCGACCACAAATGTCACCACAAATGTCAGCATCATGACCCTTCAGCTCCTGAAGTATTTTAGGCTTTCAACAAGTTTGTGCCAGGTCCTTCTGTCCTGCACCGTCTGCTCCAGATCTTTCCATGTCTTTACCCCTTTCAATTCTGTGTCTCCAGTTCTCTTCTCCTTGTGTTTTAGTCTCCCTCTTCCTCACTTACCCTATGGATTCCAGAACAAGAACTGCCTTGTAATGCTTTTAACAGGTTTTTGTCTTCTTGTGTGTCTTCTCATCTCCTGTTCCACTGACACCTGTCTGGTTCTCATGACAGACACAGAACATGGGATTTAAAACATGGAATCAAGGCACATGCTACCTAAGTATTATTATGTCAGAATGCCCTGAAGTCTCACTTGTATTGAGCAGGAATCTAAGGAGTTTAAATATTTTAGTACAGATGTTAAATTAATTTAGCGTCTTCTTCTTTAATCTTTAGCTGTCAACTGTCAAAGCAGTCAGTGGCCATCACACCTACTGGCATTTTGTAGGGCAGCAACAAACTGCTTCCACTTTGTTCAGTTGTAATTTAGTGTAATTGTCTTTATTTAATTCTTTATTTAAAATCTCAACACTTTCAGAAATGCTGAAAATTAAACATTAGCTTTGTTTGATGATTTTATTTTTTTATGAGAGGCGATGGAGCAGGTATGAGCATTGGTGCAGATCAGAGGTAGCAAACTAGGTTACTTTTGGGAGCTGCAGTATTGGAGGAAATTTGAAAAGAGCCATCCATATATTTTTGCAAAAAACACTTATATACTGTGGAAACATTAAAAAAATTATTTCTTAAAAATAAATGTCACTGGTATCTCACCTTCCTAGTAACACTTTTGTAGCATCTGTATGGTAAAATTATAATATAACCTTTTTCTTTTAAACATTATTCAGCAAAATGTGTACATAATTTTGGGTACAAATGAGAGCCATACCACAGGCTTATGCAAGTTGCACTTTGGCTGCCCTGGTGGTAGAAAGTATACTTTCTGTAAGTGTTAATAAATGAAGATGTTATAATTTATATGAAATGTTGGAACTGAAATTTCTTTGTGGTAAACTCTGAATGTTTTAATTTCAGTTGTTTAGCATTGCTGACAGAAGTGAACAGTGGGACAAAGTTCATATCCTTGCTGGATCAGTGATTGGAGTAGCTGGTGTCTCAGCTGTTGTCCGCATGCTGCAGGTATTAGCAACTAACTTGAGTATTTAATGTCTGACATGAAACAGAGACTAATGCCATAAACAAACATGTTAAATAAATGTAGTCCTATAGCAGATATTGCCATAGAGGAGTGAAGTGTTAAGAGTCTTCATTGTATTAGGTCACAGTTTTATGGGATTGGGTGACCCAGCATCTTCCTCACTGCCTTTGCCTTTCTTAACTCAAGAGCAGATCCAGGCACCCATTTGCAGCTGGGTAGACTGGACCATGGCACTACCAGGTTTCAAACCTGGTAACTTTGCCTTGAGAAACATGTACTCTAACCACTCTGCCTGTTGATCTTGTGGTAGAAAAAAGACAGTGACAAACTTTCATTAAGGCATGATTGGCACTAATATATTATTGAAATTGTTATTGTTACACGAGTGTAAGTCCAGAAATTTATTCCCATTTTGGACCTCAAAAAACACACCCACGACTTATCATCATCATCATCTCAACCCATAACCCGTCATGGGTCGTAGGGGTGCCATGGTGGAAGCATCAGCAGACAGGGTCCTCCACTGCTCTCTATTCTCAGCAATGCGTACAAGTGTGGAGAAACCGTGTCCTGCCCATTCTTTGATGTTATCAGCCCAGGATTTTCTTTGCCTTCCTCTTCTCCGTTTACCTTCGACTGTTCCCTGGAGGATCGTTTTCGAAAGGGAGTCATGACGAGTTACATGCCCAAACCAGGCAAGCTTTCGACGTTTCACTATTGACAAAAGTGGTTCTTGATGGCCTGCATAGGTGTTTATCTTCTCTCTAACATAGACATTTGTTTTGTGCTCTTTATAGCAAATGCGCAAAATTCTTCTATAACATTTATGCTCGAAAGCCTGAATCCTTCGCTCCGTATCTGCAGTGAGTGTCCAGCCCTCACACCCATGCAAGAGAATAGATAATACAAGTGATTTGTATAATTTGATCTTCACAGGAAAACTGATGTTA
Organism: Oreohelix idahoensis; assembly: GCA_024509875.1. Taxonomy (NCBI): domain Eukaryota; kingdom Metazoa; phylum Mollusca; class Gastropoda; order Stylommatophora; family Oreohelicidae; genus Oreohelix; species Oreohelix idahoensis. The sequence continues at coordinate 360,792 of JAMPIV010022591.1, forward strand.
CTTTTCCAGATCACATTCAACCTTGTCATGGCAGCTGAGGCCATCTCAAGTCTTGTCTTGATTTCTTTATTTGATCTTCCATCACTACATATAGTGGACCCGAGATATTTAAAGGTGTTAACTTCTTCTAACGTTTGCCCATTTAACGTAATGTTGGTCGGAACATGTTTCTTATGGCTATTCACCAATATCTTGCTTTTTTCTATATTAATTTCCATCCCATATGTTCTTGTTACTTTCTCCAGTCTAGAGGTAAGGTCTTGAAGTTCTGATTCTGTTCCAGCTATCAGATCAATATCATCAGCAAAACGTAGATTACACAGAGGTCGGCCTCCAATCGATATGGTTGATTTATAATCGTAGAGAGCCTCCTGCATAATATGTTCTAGATAAATGTTAAAGAGCACTGGTGACAGGATACATCCCTGGCGAACTCCTATAGTTGTTTTGAAAAATTCTCCAATGTCATTGCTTGCAAAAACAGCACTGCTTGCGTCCTTGTATAGTGCTTCAATGATATCTATGATGTTGGTATCAAAATTGAATTTTCTCATTATTTGCCATAAACCTTCATGCCAGACTCGATCGAAGGCTTTTATGAAATCGATGAAGTTATGGTATAAATCATGTTGATGCTGGAGATGTTTTTCGATCAGTAATCTAATATTGAAGATTTGTTCTGAGGTACTTCTTTTTGGTCTAAAGCCAGCCTGTTCCTCTGACAAGATTTCTTCTGATTTCTGTTTTATTCTGTTCAAAAGTATCCTTAACATCACCTTACTTGGATGACTAATAAGGCTAATGGTTCTGTAGTTCTTGCACATTTTTAGATTTCCTTTCTTTGGAAGCGGTATTACTAATGACTGCGTCCATTCTTTTGGCCATTTTTTTTGTACTCCATATCTTCTGGCAAATTGTTGTCATGATTTTTACTATATCTGGTCCTCCATATTTCAAGAGCTCTGCTGGTATATTATCCACACCCGGTGACTTCCCTCCTTTCATCGAACATATAGCCTCTTCCACTTCTTCCCGTAGTATTGCTGCATTTCCGAGTTCTCTGTTTTCGCACTTATAGTTGAGTCAAAAAATTTTTTTTCATGAAACCGGTCAGTGTTAACACCCTACCCTTCCTGCTACATTCTGGTATCCTTCAGATATAAACTTGCCGCTTCATTAAATGTTTTATAAAAAAATATTTTAAGTAATACACGTTTGAACTCTTATTAAGTCACAAATTTCTATTAGAGTACGCCATGTTGACCAGTCTCCTTTGTTTGATCTATCAGCAATACTATTACTTCTTTCACTAGATTCATTTTCATCAGTGTCACTGTCCGAGTCTGAATCGGGCTCTTATTCACATCTGATTCAGCTGCACCATTAGTTTCCTGATCAGGTCTCAAATCCGAAAGCAAATATTTGACCGCCCGGAAAGCCATGGCTTTAAAAAAAATCATGAAAAATCAAAATACAGTGCAGACCTGATAAGGAGAACTCACCAGGGACCCAAGAAATAGTTCTTCTTATCAGAAATTCCTCTTATCAGATAAGAGTTCAAGCATATGGTAATGCATTTGCAACGTACAATGCAATAATGAATTAGCGTTGAATACGACAGATGTATGACACAGAAAATATGTAAATCACCAAAAGTGTTAATGTACAACGTTGGCACAGATATCTAGATAATAACAGCACTTTTTACAGTTTGAAAAGAAAAAGCTGCAATTTTCCTCTGTATCTTAGTACCCGTACTTGAATTAATAAAAATGTCTTTCCATGACATCCTTAAATTCAAAGAAATTATAAATTAAATCATCTTGGCATCCAGCCTGCATTATATACATGTTAGTTTTATCCATGCAATTTGAAACTTCCAACTGTGAAATAGTTTGTACCGTTAACCCACAGTCATCATTATCTCTAGAATTTGTAAACTCTTAAATGATAAAGCACTCTTAAATGAAAAAGTCTGTAATTTTCCTCTGTGCCTTGGTACCTGAGTTAATAAAATGTCTTTCCATGGCCTCTTTAAATCCAAAGAAATGAGAAATTAAATCATCTTGGCATCCAGCCTGCATTATATGCATGTTAATTTTATCCATGCAATTTGAAACTTCCATTTGTGAAACAGTTTGCACTGGCAACCCACAGTCATCATCATCATCTCCATCTAGGTCAGGACTGGAAAGGACAGAAGATGAAACTGTTGGCATACACATCCCTAGATTATCAGCACTGGCAAGGCTAGCACTACATGTAGTAACAATATAATTGTCAATGTTGACAAAATCTTCTGCTGAAATGTTCAGTTCCTGATATAATCGATGAAGCAAAGGTTCCACAGAAGTTTCAATTATAATACTGCCATTACAAGTATTTGATACAACCGTGTTTTCATCATCTGTATCATCTCCAACTTTAAAGCCTGCTTTTCGAAAACAGTTTGCAAGTCACAGGCAACACTTTACCCCATGCAGATTTCAACATAACAATAGCGTCCAGAAGGGTTATCTTGAAGTCTTCAGCAACCAAGTCTGCATCAATGTGACCTACAAGTTTGGACAACATTGCTGACCTATAATGAACCTTCAGATTTTGAATAATACCTTGGTCACAAGGCTGAAGTTTGGATGTCGCATTTGGTGGTAAAAATAAAAGTTCTGTTGCTTTTAGATTTTGAACATTTAGGTGGGCTGAACAGTTGTCAAGCACCAAAAGAACTTTGCGATGTTGACGTTCCATAGAATGATCAAATGCATGTAGCCACTTGATGAAAATGTCTGATGTCATCCAGGCTTTTGAATTAGCTGCATAATCAACACACAATTTTTTCAAACCTTTAAAACAGCGTGGATTTTTGAATTTACCAATTACAAGTAATGGCAATTTTTCTGAACCATCCATATTTGTACACACAACAGCTGTGATTCTTTCTTTCGATTGTTTCCCCCCATGACACTTTTCATTTCTGAAGGAAAAAGTCTTGTCAGGCAGCAATCTCCAAAACAATCCAGTTTCATCAGCATTAAACACATCAGCGGAATTATACCTACTCATGGCTGGTTTTAGCACCTCCTCCGTCCATGACTCGGTAGTCGTTTCATTAACAGAATGCCTTTCCCCACACAAAGCTTTGTAAGTAATGTTGTGCCGTTTTTTAAAACGACCCAACCAGCCAGGACTACATTTCCAGCTAGTCCGACCTTCCAGAAGTGCTAACTCTTCTGCCTTTGCAGTTAATATAGGTCCATTTACAGGAACATTTGCTGATCTCGCCATGGTGAACCATTTTAGGAGTGCCGTGTCAACAACATCACACGCCGCTTTTCGGTTCTTCATTCTGTGACAATGAACTTGTCCACCATAAAACATTTTTCTGTACCGATCCTTATTTTTTATGATTCCTGAAAGCGTTGATTTTGGAATGTCGAATTCCTTTGCTATTTCCATTTTCTTTTTGCCTCTATTTTCCACTTCTTGTAATAGCTCAATCTTTCTTTTCAAAGATATGGATTTTAACTTTCCAGCCATTTTTAGAGGGGAAATAACTCAAATTCTAACATCGACGAAGCGCGCAATTTCCGAAAATAGCCGAAAAGTTGTACAAATGTCCAGGTACTGTATTTGATAAAAGTTCGTCTTAAGCAGATCAAATTATATAGTCGGGACACGTTTAATCGTTCGGCATATCCGAAAATTCGTGATAAACGGATTCCGCTTAACCGGACATTTTTTACAAAGACAAAGAAGAAAAATTGCCGGGGATAAACAAATTGTTCTTCACAACAGAAATTCGCCACATCCGAGATCGCCTTAAGCGGTCTGCACTGTATCGATCGATTCTTTAAAAAAAATTCAGAAAACGGAAGCTTTGTTTGTACTAGAAATCTATTTATAACTCAGGTCTCGCTAAATACCGAGATCTCGTTGCTACTTAGAAACGACCGACAACAGTATTCAGACTTTCTAGGTGGGCGAGTTCAGGCATTTTAAATGAGAAAGGGTGCTGGAAATGATAGAATTTGCAGAAAGTCACAGAAATTCCAATGCAATGCAAGAATCGACAAAAAACTCGTTGGACTTATAATTGGGTCATTCATTTTGGAAGCTTTTTAAGTCCTAAAGTCTAGTGGTCGACTTACATTGACCTATACTTGAGTATATATAGTAGTGATTAACTCTGCTATTTTTTATAAAGTACAGGCACCCACCTTTATTTTTCCACCATTTTGCTTTTACCTTTATTTATTTTAATGCAAAAGTATTTATTTTAAACAGGGATACTGCTTCAGCAAATCAGGTGCTTACTTGACTGCTCGTCTTCGCAAACTGACCTTTGCATCAATGGTTAATCAGGTATGACTGATGATGAACTGTTCTCACATCCATTGCGGTTTTGTCTATACTCTTGTAAAAAATCTAATTTTAATGTGCCATTATATGGCCCTGCCATGGCAAAATTTAATAATTAGGAAATCTACCTACCACAAAAATATTTATGGAATGTGTGATTCCTGTATACACAATTTGGGATCTTTGCCTGTGCTACAGAGTTCATGCATTGTACGGAGATCCTCCTTAAGTGATCTAAGGGAGGAGATCGAAGCACTGATGGAGTTGTCCGTGTGCAATTAAGATGGTCCTTATAATCAAAACCAAAGATTACAGAATAATGAGGAAATCATACTGCCAAATTTGTAAATTAATTCCATAAGCTATTGCAACCAATCCATGAACTTTCCACATTGATAAAAACAAAACATCGAGCATACTCAAGTGAACAATAGTTAAATAAGTCTTAATTGTATTTCTGTAAGGCTATTTTCTTTTGAGCCTATCATGAGAATAGTGAATGAGAAGATAGTATTTGGATTAGCTTACATGTATGTATCTAGTCTGCTTATTAATTTATCACCAGGATATGGAATATTTTGACCTCCCCAACAATCAAGTTGGAGCTCTGACAACAAGACTGGCTGGTGATGCAGCCATGGTTCAAGGGGTGAGTTTTGTGGTAATCAAAAATGTGTGTTTTTATTTATTTATTTTGTATTTATATTTTTTAAAATTAATATGAGGTGTTGGCAACCTCACCCTGTGAAACAAATTGTTACAGAAATAACCAGTACAAGATCACATGACTGCTTTTGATGCAGGCTTCCTGGGACCAGCTGCAGTGGTGGCTTCATGCTCCATAGGGAGTGAGAAGGAAATTATGATGATATATAACTGATGGACTTTGTATCTATGTTGAACGGGGCACACCTAACCGGAATGAGGCAAAACTCCTTTTTTTATTTAAAAATTATGGTGTTAAAAGTCCTGTCCTGAATTGAATTTATAGTTCTTAACATTTATAATATTAATATCTGTTTCTTTTACGTTTATTTTGTTTATTGGTATACCCAGTTGTTCAAATTTGGCCTTTTTGTTTTGGTGTTATTATACCCAGTGTTAAACAGTTCTGCTTTATTAGTCAGCTTCTCCATTCTCTTGTATGGACAGAGATAATGAATATGAGTCTGACAGAGAGAGTGCTTTCATCATTGTCATCATTTTCCTTGACACTCCCTGTGGAGCATGGAGCAACTATTGCCACTGGCAGTCTTGCAGGAAGCCTGCACAAAACATTGACATTCTCTTGCAGCAGTGATTTGTGTAGAAATATGTTTGACATGATGAAGTTGCCAATCTCATACACAACCTCGTATTAGTTAGCTTATATGACATGCAGGGGGTGCTTGGCTAGAGTACTTTTGCTAGAGTACTTTTGCTAGAGTACTTTTGAGATGTCAGTTCCTTCTTATAACATGTTTTTTTTTTAAATTGTGAATCTATGGCAACAATAAATCATCCTTGTGATTCTCATCATTTATATTGACAGGCCACAGGATCCAAAATTGGACAGGCTCTGGAGGCAGCGTCCACTATCGGCTGTGCACTTGTTATAGCTTTTGTCTATGGCTGGAAACTAACGTTGGTAGTTCTGTCCTTCATGCCACTTATGGTTATAGCTGGTATTGTTCAAGGTCGAGTTATTGCCGGTGCCTCTAAAAAGGACAGAGCTCAGTTGCAGCAGGCAGGAAGGGTAAGTTTTTTTTTTTCATTTTGATGATTTCTCATGACTGTCCCCTTTGTACTGAAAGAAAATTTCTTGTTTGTTGCTGACAAGATGCAACTGCTTCTTTAGGTCTTCATGCAAGAAGCCTACTCTGAAGTACTTGTTTCAATCAATCAATACCCTTTAGCTCCCAAAGGAGCATAGGCCTTCAACAAACACATGCCAAGTCCTCCAGAAGTACTTGTTTGCTTCTGCAGTATTTGTTTCTTTAGAAGTTAGTTGTACATGATGAGGGTGCCATCCCCTTGCACTATCTCACATTAGTTGTTTTTTCTTGTAGTTAAGCATTCTGAGCTATATAATTTTTCTTTGCCTTCATATTTTGTTAACATTTGATAAGAGGTTCTTGGCAGGTGTTTGTTGAGGGCAATGCTCCTTTGGGAGCTAAAGGGTTGATTGATTTATTTGATATCATAGGTTTAGCAGAGATGTTGTGATGCCCCTAAAAGCCTGAAAGTATCTATCATCTGTTGTGCAATAAGAACATCACAAGATTATCAAGATGAAACTGATGGAAAGAACCAGACAAATACCAGTGGAACTTCCTTTTCTTCTTTGTACACTCTCAGGTGTCAACTTGAATATTTTAAAAGAAGGCAGTTTTGGTCAGTTTGAGGCTATATTTATCTTCTTAGAGTTTTTGTAGGAATGGTACTGGTGATGGCCATATATTGGGCCTCTTTGAAGCAGATGTTCATCACTATTTTGTTTTTGTTTTTTAAGGGGAGGTTTAACCCCCAAAAATGAAGAATTTCATTGAAAATATCAAATTTTAGATACATATTGCACTGGAAAGTACATTCATTTGCCCACATTTCTGTATGTTTATTTTCACTAAAACATTTGTGGATGATTTTATATAAATTTTTAAAGTATATCAGGTAAGTGTATTTTTACCTAATTATATATGTAAAATATACAAATTGGTATATTTGTGATGCTATATTGCTTCTAATGCATTAATTTTAATTTTCGGTACCATATTCATTTCCCTGAAGCAAACAGGATTCAAGTTTTTCAAACATAGTTTTATGTGTAAAAATAATTTTGACTGGCTAATTTTTATTAACCATGGGGTCCTTTGATGGGTCATCGAAATAATAACGTGGCTGGAGGTATTCCAGTAGAGTGGTAGGGTACCTCCTTATACGCAAATAAAGCTGCAGGTAAGAACAAATCACAGGATTCTGGTTTCTCCTGTGCGAGCTTACATAAATTTGTAAGTAGAGTCCCATTATATCTTTCCACTTGTCCAATCGACTGTGGATGATAAAATGTGCGGACGAGAATATTTTGAAAAATCCTAAAAACTTCCTCCATCAGTTTCCCTCTGAACTGTGAACCATTGTCAGTTAATATCTGATAAGGGTATCCTAATCTTGTGAATATTGAGAGCAAAGCCTCTCCTACATGTACTGAGTCTGCTGAGGGTAGAGCAATCGCTTCCCCCCACATAGTACATGTCTACCAGAGAAAGGATGCATTTTTTCGGAAACTGACGAAAAGCGCATACAATCTGCTGAAATGAAGAATTTAATGAAAAGTAAGCTGCAAAGTATGACACAGAACATGGAATCAATAAAGGAAAATACCAGAGATGATTCCTACATAGCAGGGGGATACTGAGGTGAGTAAATTTTGTGTAAAAGTGTAATTCCTTCCTTTTTTCTTAATTTTCTCAAAACCTCATTTTTCACACAAATGTGGGCACGTTGCCCATGATTTTTCAAAAACTATTAGTGATATAGCAGTAAATTTTGGGCCACATGCTGTACACATAGTGCTCATTAAAGTAAACTAAAATAAAAGATATATGTTAACAAACTACAAAACTGTTAAGAAATAGCTAAGATACCCCCCTTAAAAATTTCAACTTTTTTCGATTGGTATGTTAAAATTTAAAAAAAACTCAGATATCAAACCAATCAAAATTATTTTAGTATACAATCATTATCATATATTAACAAATGAAAAAGCCAAATTTCATAACTCAAGTTGTACTCACATTTGAGATATCTTGGGCAACAAAATATCCAAAAAAGCTAAAATTTGCCTTTTTTTCACTGTTTTTCGGCCATAGATTGCAAGTTTTTAGTATATACCTCAATGTTTTGTATTTTTTTCAGTCATTTTGCTTGTATAAATGACCAGATATAGATATTAACTTATAATTCTGTGTTTTTCATTTTGGGGGTTTAACCTCCCCTTAAAGACAAAGTATCTCGTTCAACCCTTTATGGGTTATAATTAGAATATATAATGTAGTACATTCAAGGTAATAAAATGTCATTTCCAATATCTAAATATAGTATCTTCCCCCCCATCTACTCAGTCCAAATATAGTAAATCAAAACTGTGAAATTGTGTTAATGTATGTGTGTGCCTTCTCTTCTCCAAAAATAAAAAAAATAATTTAAAAAAAAAAAAAAGTGAAAAAAGTAGTCTGTCATAACTGCCCTGTTGTTAACAAGGTAAAACGGGATGAGAAAGACCAGGGGTGTCCGGAATGACACCCAATCTACCAATTATCTGCCTTCATCCATATGAGCACCCCATCAGACTACCCCTTATACTCACACCATCATTGATCCTTATATATTAATTTTAGTTCTTGTTATATACTGTTTTACTAAATTTTGTCTATCTATTCTCAACACCTGCTCCACAGTTATGGATGAATCGCATGTGTGTATATAGTCTAAATTTGGTTTTCTCTGTTCATACTTCTACATTTTAGTGGAGCAGTCATTTTTTTGGTGCCACAGTTACACTCATCGGTAGTTCTTATCATTAGTTTGTTGAATAAATGATAGCCCAATCTGTTGTGGCTTGTGTGGAGTCTGAGTTCTATTATGCTGAGCTGGTAATATGTATCACTTCCAGTGTCAGTGTCTTCTGAAGATTACCACTTGTTCTCTTCTGCTGAGCTGGTAATATGTATCATTCACATCCAGTGTCAGTGTCTTACTCTCATCTCTTGTTCCACTGTTATAAAAAGAAATGATACCATTGGAACAAGAGATAGAAGTAAGACACTGGCACTGGATGTGATACATGGAGAAGGTAATTATAGACTACCATGAAAGAGATAAGGAAAACATTGAAAACCCATGAAGGGAGGGCACAGGTCAGGAAAGCTTAGTCTGAAGTCAAGGCCTGTGCTCCACAAGGAGCAGAATGATAATATGATGTTGCCCTTGGTTACATCTTTAAGATATTTCTCCATGCTGTCATCATCATCTTCTTAGTCATTTCTCTTCTACCATTTGGTGTAGAGGTGTGCTAGAGAGTGCCGCATCTCTCTGTGGTTTCCTTTAATCAAATTTTAAGACATCATTGAATATGGACAAGGGAGAGATACTGAAGACTATTAATGATCACCTGTTAGAGAATGACACTGCAATTCATAAATCATCAAGGTAAGATTGCTGGAATTTGGCATCATTTGGTCATACTAGAGGAAACATCTGGCGTGTATACAACCAGTACGTAACAGGAACAATCAGCATTCATATCCATTGACATTTGCTGAGGGAGACTGAGCAAATGTGGTTTGCCCGGAGTGCAATGATGTCAGTTCTGAACAACAATAACAATAATAAATTTGAAGACAAACAAGTGATTGGCATGCTCCACACTATCTTTATACATGCTGAAGTGCAGTCTTTGCTTCTTTTTTTTCAGATTTGTTCAGAAGTAGTTGATGGAATCCGTACTGTAGTGTCCTTGAGTAGAGAACCCTACTTCATTAAGAAGTTTGATGAGCTGATAGATTACACAAAAACGTGAGTATTTTATGTTGCCATCATCAAGTGCTGTGCTGGGTGGCTTAGGTGATCATTTCTGTCCACAATCTTCTGTCTGTTTGGCATAGGTGATCATTTCTTTCCACAATATGTCTGTGTGGCATTAGTGATCTTTTATCTCCACTATCTTCTGTCTGTGTGGTATAGGTGATATTTTCTCTCCACAATCTGTATGACATAGGTGATCATTTATCTCCACAATCTTCTGTCTGTGTGGCATAGGTGATAATTTCTCTCCACATCTTTCTTTCCACAATCTTCACCCTGTGAGGCAAAGGTGATCATTTCTGTCCACAATCTTCAGCCTGTGTGGCAAAGGTGATCATTTCTCTCCACAATCTTCTGTCTCTGTGGCATTGATGATCATTTCTCTCCACAATCTTCTGTCTGTGTGGCAATGATGGTCATTTATCTCCACAATCTTTAATCTGTGTGGCAAAGGTAATAATTTCTCTCCACAATCTTTTGTCTGTGTGGAATTGGTGATCATTTCTGTCCACAATCTTCTATCTGTGTGGAATTGGTATTCTTTTCTCTCCATGATCTTCTGTCTTTGTGGAATTGGTGATCAATTCTGTCCACGATCTTCTATCTGTGTGGAATTGGTAATCTTTTCTCTCCACAGTCTTCTGGGTGGTGATGATGATGATTTTGATGCCTGGGTAATACCTAAAAATTGCCTGGGACAGAAAGAGTTAAGAATGTCTCATAATAAAGATTTGACAGCAACATTCCTATCAGTGATGATAACCATAGACATCATCACACTTTAGCTCCCCAAGGAGCATAGGCTTTCAACAAACTTATACCAGGACTTCCGTTCATCAGCTCAAGGTCTTTTTAATGTGTTCTTCATCCCCCTCATGTCTGTGTCTATCTCCAGTTCTCTTCTCCATGTATTATTTGATCTTTCTCTACCTCTCTTACTTGGGGATTTCAGAGCAAGGACTGCCTTGTAATGCTGTCGACTGGTTTCCCTAGTGTATGTCCTATACATCTCTAGCATTTTCTTCTCATCTCTTGTTTTACTGGCACTTGCCTTGTTCATATTATCAGTTTCACATTAGTGATCATAGGCCACAAAATAAAAAAAACTTCAGCAAAACAATATGGACTTGTTAATCACAGTAAATCTGTCATGAAGATAGTGTGGTTTGTTTGTCCATAGTTTGGCGTTCCTGAAATTATGAAATAATGTAAAGCTAATAAAACTGAAAGCCCATATTTTTGAATAAAATGCATTATTAATAATTTGTAATATTTGCTTTGCTAGATCAAACAAGAGAATGTCCTTAATGTTTGGAGTAACTTATGGAGTTGCAAACTGCCTCATTTTCTTTGCCTACGCTGTGGCATTTTACTACGGGTCTGTTCTTGTAGCCGACAAGGAGATGGAGTTCTTTGAAGTTTTCAGGTATGTTTTGTGACAAGAAGTTAATGATGTTAATTTAGACACCACTGTTCATTGTTTTTAAGAGTTTTGTATACTCCCATGGATACATTTTTTAGTGTATTGAGGAAGAACATGTAAGTCACAGGAATAAATTCAACAAATAATTTTTTTTTCTCAAATATATATATATATATATATATATATATATATATATATATATATATATATATATATATATATATATATATATATATATATATATATATATATCATTCATTTAATTTCTCAGTTCACATCTAATTGATCTTGGAGCCATATGTGCATCTGTTCCCCTTACAGGAAGCCTACAATGAAGCATTTATGTGCTGTTGTAGTGGTGGTTTCTGTATCATGTTTGACATGATGTTACTAGCCCAATGTCTTATATCAATGGCATCTTATGACATGCCTGCAGCGAGCAGAAGTCTCATTCTTTCTTCACCTTAGAGACCCCCAAGAACAACACAAGGTCATAAAATATAATAACTATTTTGGATATTTACAAGTCTTATAAAGAGATATGCATAAATAGTAGAATAAAATATAAACAGTGTGTTAGAATATTAACAGTTGGTACTTTCAACTTTAGTAGTGGAGTGGCTAACATTCCTTTTTTTTTATGTGGAAGACTAGGGTTTAATCCCAATGAGAAACTCAGTTGCGACAGACCTGGCAGTCAACTGTGTAATGTGACAAAAGTTAAATGAAGTTTGCTTCCCACGCTTAATTGCAAAGTGTGGAAGATAATTTAAATTACTCTGTGATTCTTTGTTTTTTTTTAACTTTTACATTAAATAATTTTTCTTCCAGAGTATTTTCAGCCATCATCTTTGGAGGGATGATGATAGGCAGACAGTCATCTTTTGGTGTGGATTACACTAAAGCCAAACTGGCAGCTGCTAGGATTATTGCCCTGATCAACAGAAAACCCAAAATTGATGCCAGAGAGGAAGGTGGACAGACTATTGTAAGTTGCAGTGACATGTAGAGAATGCTACTCATAAATGTAAACATAGCAGAGTTGTACTATGTAATGTAATTTGTTGGTTATGGGCATACAGAAGAGGACAGGTAGGCAATGGTGCCAGCAAAGTTTGGCAATGGTGCCAGGGAAGTTTATCATATAAACATTAATGTTATGCCACACTGGATCAGTTGTAAAATGATACATGGAGCAGTCTACAAATTTGAAAGAGGCATGTGTTTCAACCAACCAGGCCTTTTAGGGCAAAACAAGTACAAACATTACATAAATAAATAACGATTGAATTATTTTAAAAGACAAAGATTTAACTTTGATAAGAGCACATGCAAGTTCATCATTCTCTATTATTTTAGCAGATCCAAAGAATAATTTATTCCTGCCAAGTTAGCACAGGAACACTGATTCAAGTGTTTCCCCTTTTTCAATTAATTTTTTTATAAAGAGTTGTTTTCACTTATCAGCCATCTTGTGAGAGAAAAAAAGCTGCTGGATCTCATTTCATAGAAAAGTTTTGAGTGTGGATAAAAAATAGAAAGCATTGAATAGATGTTGCAGAGTTCTCTTCATTCTTGGATTCATGCAGTATGAATCACATTTAAGCAAACAATTACAAAATTAAACTTTAGCACTTTTCAAAGCCTAAAAACAAAATATTTTAACTGTTGACATGAAGTATCTCAGGACAGTTTCTTTAGGGTAAGAAAGGAATCAAAACAACTATTACAATGATTGGGGAGCTGTTTAAACTTAAATCAGAGAATACTTGGAACAGAAAAACTAGCCAATCATGTAATCTTTTTTTTACATGAACCCAAGATTAAAATACCCAAGATGTTTGTTGGAAAATGAGAGTAATCTAGTCATACATGCAGGTCACAAATGCTGTTGAATATCCTTGTAATGCATGACTGGAGCTATCAAATTTAAAAAAAAGCTGCATAAATAACTTAAAGTAAGAATCTTCAACTCAAATGTCAAGTCAGTCCTATTGGATGGCTCTGAAACATGGAGATCAATAGAAGCAATAACCAAGAAGTTACAGACTTAACTCTAAGTCCCAATCGACTTTATAAAGGCTCAGCGGTTAGACGCGCTTGGCCCAATCGACTTTAAAAAGCCTTTAGTATATGTGCCTCTGTTTGAGACTGTTTCTAAGTATAACTACCCACAAAGTCATTTCCGACTGCAAGTACATTCTTTTAAATACCGCACGTGTTTAAGAGTGAACGTGTTTCTGTTTTGAGATATTTATTTTAGATTTTTAAAGCGATTTTTTTTAAGCGCATATCCTCCATTTTACCTTGAATAACTAATCATTTTTTTAAGCGCATATCCTCCATTTTACCTTGAATAACTAATCATTTTTCAATAAAAGCTTTTATACTTGTAGCACAAGAGTAAAGTACATCCAATTACCTTCAGTTTCATATACAACAACAAAGTTATTTATGCATATGAACATTTAAAAAAATTATTTCCAAACAACAACAATAAAAACGCACTGGGGTGGCCATTTTTGCTTGGGCCAAACCCACTTTTTTGCTTGGGACTGAAAGAGTTAAGCGCTAGTAAAGAATAGGATTGAAATGGTATGACAAGGTCACCATCGTGGAGCTGATAACAAGAACCAGACAAATGCTAGTGGAACTAGAAATGAGAAGATGCTGGCAATGGATTGAGGAAACCTGTTGATAGTATTACAAGGCAGTCCTTGTTCTGGAATCCTCAGGGCAAGAGAAGTAGAGGTAAGCTGAAGAACACATGGAGAAGAGAACTGGAGACAGAAATGAAAATGATGAAGACATAAAAAGACCTGGAGCTGATGGCATGTGACAGGATGACTTGGCATGTGTTTAAGGCCTGTGCTCCTTGGGTAGTAAAGAATTGATTGATGAATAACTTGAACCAAATTTTACACTGTTTACATTAATCTATTTCACACATACCCAAAGTAGTCCCTGCAGAATGGAACTTTTAAAAAGAATATGTTACCAGTCTGGTTTATTTAAACATTTGTATTCTGTTTAGGCTGGCTTCAAGGGTAGTATTGATGTTACGAATGTTATGTTCCGATATCCGACCCGCCCAAAGACAACTGTGCTTGACGGCATGAACCTTGTTGTGAGTCCAGGAGAAACCGTGGCTCTTGTTGGTGCCAGTGGTTGTGGAAAAAGTACAACCACACAGCTCATTGAGAGATTTTATGATGTACATGGTGGTGCACTGGTATGTGGGGTATACTTACTAGCAGTCAACTGACATTTAGAAAGTTTTGTCATAATCTGAATTCTCTTAACTTATTCTAACCCAGGCAGTTTTCCAGTTTAACCCAGGCCCCAAAATGGAGGCATTTTTTTTCAACAAGTGAGGTTTTAAAACCAGGCAGTAGAAATATTTACACATTTTAAAAACAGGCAGTAGACATATTTACTAATTAGGTAGATATATGTGTTATGCATCAAACTTCAGGAAATTGGCTGAAGAATTTTGTGAACCAATGTTGAGTTTTATGTGATGTAATTGTTCATGTCTTGCAAAGTTAAGAAACCATAAAAAAATTAAAAATTTGCTGTTACACGTAAATATTTCAGCTCTGCATAATTCCTTGGCAGTAAAAGCCCAAAAATACCATTAAACGTATATTAAGTTGAAAATTAATCCAAGAAGTTTGATCACAAACAATTGAAAATTGTAATTTTTATGATTTATTTTGTGTGAAGTAACATATTGCTGAACTGGATCTTATTTCACAATCCTGTCCCACACAATGTAATTATTACTTAAAAATATCAAATTTGTTAAAACCTAGGAATCAAATATAGGTAATTATTGATATCACAAAAATTCATTTAGAAATAATCTATTGTGGTTGATACGTTGGTACTTTACGACTGTTATGTATGTGACTATGCTACTTGTAAACAAATTTCCTAATGACATCATTAATTGATAAAAGTATGCACATTTTAAGCACCAGCATACTTCTTTTGCTACCAGTTCAAAACACGTGGTCCACAGGAAGTGTTTACATGATTTGAACAAGTTATGGCCCCTTATTTTCTCATTTTTCATTCAAATTCGGAACTTATATCAAGTGGGCACACCATGCAGCCTGCGAGTAGATCTTTAGGATAACCGGGTGCACCATATGGCTTATGAGTTAGAATGAGTTAAGATAAAGTAATTCATTAACTTTTTTGTAAAATTCTTCTGAGGGTATTAATAATTTATACTTGCATTAGTTTTATTGTGTTCTGTTAAACAGTAGGAAACTCTATACAGAGCATTACAATATAAGGTATTCTGATCATCTGTTTAGTCAAGTATTTGAACACTTTGACATCCTTGACACTCTAGGGGGTATAATCAGTAATATTTGCTGTGTTAAGTGAAACTAAGCCATGTGTAGTTCCTGGGGTTTCTCAAGAGACAAAGAAAGAAGAAGACTACTGCACCCTCAGACATTTCATACAAAGCGACTACCATGAGGTGGTTCAAGAGGCTGGCAATCTCATCATGTCAAACAAACTGCCACATAAACCACAGCTGCAAGAGCATACGAATGCTCAATTCAAGCTTCCTGCAAGGGGAACAGTTGTAGTGGTGGCTGTTAGGTGCACAAAGGAAAATTATCATTATGATGAAGTGTAAATAAACTCACATTTTTGGTGAGATACAGCAGGATCCTAATTGTAGGCAGTATTGGCGGCTGCTTTGATTGTATATTTCTTAAAATAATTATTTTTACAGTATTTAGTTTCTATATAAAGTCATGTAACTTCATCAGCCACGGATTATTAGAAAATGTTCCAGCATTTCATTACAGATAAATCAGGAGTTAATGAATGTAAAAGAATTAGTCTGTTACAATATAGATGAATGTTAGTTATTCTGTTAAATTGTAATTAATGCTAGATAGTCTGTTAAAATGTAAATTAATGTTAGTTAGTCTGTTAAAATGTAAACTAATGCTAGCTAGTCTGTTACAATGTAAATCAGCACAAGTTTTCTGTTACAATGTAGAGGTTATTTCAAATTCTACTCTGCATATTCCAGTTGGCAGATGGTCAAGACATTCGAAAACTGAACTTACAGTGGTACAGAAGGCAACTGGGAATTGTGTCACAAGAGCCCACACTGTTTGACTGCAGCATAGCTGAAAATATTGCTTATGGTGACACTTCTCGAGTTGTTCCCATGACTGAGATAATTCAAGCAGCAAAGGATGCAAACATCCATAATTTTGTTTCTAACTTACCTCAGGTAAGTGCATACTTAGTTTTTGCAATCATCTCTATTATCATCTCTATTATCATCTCTATTATCATCATTTTCCTTTATGCTCCTTACAGAGCATGGGACCACTGTTGTAGCTGGTCCCCTTGCAGGAAGCCTGCACCAAGCCTGCACATGCTCTTGTAGTGGGTGGTTTATTTGACAATTTGACTTCTTGCAGTGGGTGGTTTATTTGACAGTTTGACTTCTTGCAGTGGGTGGTTTATTTGACTTCTTGCAGTGGGTGGTTTATTTGACTTCTTGCAGTGGGTGGTTTATTTGACAATTTGACTTCTTGCAGTGGGTGGTTTATTTGACAATTTGACTTCTTGCAGTGGGTGGTTTATTTGACAATTTGACTTCTTGCAGTGGGTGGTTTATTTGACAATTTGACTTCTTGCAGTGGGTGGTTTATTTGACTTCTTGCAGTGGGTGGTTTATTTGACAATTTGACTTCTTGCAGTGGGGGGTTTCTTTGACAATTTGACTTCTTTAAGTGGGGGGTTTCTTTGACAATTTGACTTCTTTCAGTGCGGGGTTCTATGACAATTTAACTTCTTACAGTGGGTGGTTTATTTGACTTCTTGTAGTGGGGGGTTTCTCTGACAATTTGACTTCTTGCAGTGGGTGGTTTATTTGACAATTTGACTTCTTGCAGTGGGGGGTTTCTTTGACAATTTGACTTCTTTCAGTGGGGGGGGGGGGGGGGGGGGGGGGGGGGGGGTTCTTTGACAATTTGACTTCTTTAAGTGGGGGTTTCTTTGACAATTTGATTTCTTTAACTCTTACTATCCGGCAAGCCCCGTGAAGTGGCGCGGGTTTAGTACCGATTTTACAGCTCGCCAGTTCAAGTGGCGCGCGACGGTAACGATAGCTAAACTAGCACGTAAAAACGCGGTTTTAGCTCACGTATAGTAAGAGTTAAGTGGGGGGTTTCTTTGACAATTTGACTTCTTTAAGTGGGGGGTTTCTTTGACAATTTGACTTCTTGTAGTGGGGGGTTTCTTTGACAATTTCACTTCTTGCATTGGGGGGTTTCTTTGACAGTTGGACTTCTTGCGATAACTTCTGACAAAAATTTAAACTTAAATCCAAAAACAATAAAGACATTTAGGACTAGACATTGACTTATCACTGTATATGCTAAATAAGTTTATTCAGTATTATTTACTCATTATGAGAAAGTTGAGATTTGTACATAATGATTATTTCTATGTTTGATCCCTATGGAGCATGGTGTCACCACTGAAGCTGGTCCCCTTACAAGAAGCCTACATGACAACATTCATGTGTTGTTGTAGTGGAGTTTTCTGCAGCAATTTGTATAACATGGTGAGGTTGCCAGCCTCATGTACAACCTTATTTAGTGGCCTCTTATGATTCGCTTGAGGAAGCAGGTCTAAGACCTGGAAACTACAGTGGGCAAGATTTGGCATTCTTGTTCTATTTTAGTGAAGAAAATAAATGCACAAAAAACAAAAGCAAATTGTTACTCTTTATCAAGTGTGAACCTGCACAAACAGATCATGTACATTTCCTGATCCAGGGATATGACATTTCCCGATCCATTTCTGATCCAGGGATATGACATTTCACAATCCATTTCTGATCCAGGGATATGACATTTCACAATCCATTTCTGATCCAGGGATATGACATTTTTCATTCCATTTCTGAAACAGGGATATGACACAAATGTTGGGGATAAAGGAGCACAATTAAGTGGTGGACAGAAACAGAGAATTGCTATTGCCAGAGCCCTTGTTAGAAACCCCAAGATCCTGTTACTAGATGAAGCAACTTCAGCACTGGACTCGGAGAGTGAAAAGGTACAGTTTCTGCTCATGTTGAGTTTGCTCCAAACTTGTTTGGTGTAGTTTGTAACAGTTTGGTGTACTTGTTATATACTTCATCTAGATCTTTGAACCCATACAATTATTAAGGTAATTTTTTATTTTTAGCTCCAAGTTTTATCATGATAATAAACAGTGGTAAATTAAGCTTGTTATCAAAAGTGTGGGCACATTCACATACCCATATACACCTTTTTCTCAAATAAAGTTAGTTAAAAGTTAAACATCACCGCAAAATATAGTCGCCCTTTTTATTTTATAATGGGCTACGTGTATTTATTTTTTTATATTGTTTTTTGTTTTTATTGTTTTGTATCTATAAGACTCCTCCATTTGGTATTTTCATTCACATTATTGTTTTGTAAAGAATCTCTCCACCACTGTGGAAGCCCCTCCCTCCCAAATCTCAAATTCTTATCACATTGTCTGGTATGTTTTTTCCAGGTTGTTCAAGAAGCTTTAGACAAAGCAAGTAAAAACAGAACCTGTGTGACCATAGCCCATCGTCTGTCCACCATCCAAAATGCAGACAAGATTGCAGTTGTAAGCAAGGGCAAGATCATTGAAATTGGCACACATTCCCAGCTATCAGCTAGCAAGGGAGCCTACTACAGACTGCTACAAGCTCAAAACAGACCACATAAAGGCCACACTGAATGAATCTCAAATAATGTTTAAAACTGTTTGTTCTGTTAAGTTCATTTGATTTTAAACATTGGAATTAATTAGTTCCGACACTGAACAAAAAAACAACCTGCCTGACAAAATCATTTTGTATAATAGTTTAGTTCATGCCAGCAAGACTGGACTGTAAATATTTTGTATATATATTATTTAATTGAAGTCATAAAGTTATATTTTTGTATGATGTAAAACACTTCTGGCGTTAGGTAGTGTTCTGAGGTAGTGCTCTGAGATAGTATTCTGAAGTAGTGCTCTGAGATAGTATTCTGAGTTAGTGTTCTGAAGTAGTGCTCTGAAATAGTATTCTGAGGTAGTGTTCTGAAGTAGTGCTCTGAGGTAGTGCCCTGAGGTTGTGCTCTGAGGTAGAACTAAGGCATCATCTTCATTATTTTCCTTGTTGCCCTGTCACGGAGTGTTTTGAGGCTATTTTGGATGTGTGAATGTTCCCATGCTCCAGCGGGAGTTTATTAGTCATGTGAGTTGTTGTGAGCTGGGAATGCGTGCATGGTAATAATTTAGCTATAGGGTTGTGAGCATTGCTTGAGACAAGCTGTTAGCTTTTGTTATGCGTGAATGAAGATCAGTGGAGCGTGAAAGGGTTTCACGGGTTTTAGTGAATACGCATGAAAGGGGCAGTCAGTGGGAGGAGTGTGTTGATTGGAGACGTGTGTTGAGTCAGTAGAGAGTTGAGCGAGTAGAGTAGAGAGCAGACAGGAGACAGCAGAGAGTGTAGAGCAGAGAAGGGTGGATGTTGCAGTAGTTGTTTATGAAGAATCCTAGTTGCTGTGTGTAGTGATTCCGGGAAGCAGAGTGCTTATAGAATACTCGGAATTGATGATGTCTACATTATTTGTAATGGCCCTGCGTCCATTGTGATTTATTTGTGAATCTAATACATTAGTGGAGATTGATACAGGCTGTTGGAGTTATTCCTTGGACAATGAGCTATACGAGCGGTGTATCAGTGTTGTCTGTCTAATCCTCCACATCCACCTACATACACCCTACTCGTCACATGCCCCCTTATGGAGCCTGTAGCCACCACTGTAGCTGATCATCTAGTAGGAAGCCTGTACTAAGCATTCACAATACTCTTGCAGCAATGGTTTCTGAAACTATTTGTTTTATCTAATGACGTTGCCATCCTCTTGCGCAACCTGTGAGGGTGTAGTCCTATTCTTTATTTGTCTCTTCAGTGACCCCTGGGTACTGCCAAGGACAAACTAAAATAGAACTTGTATTATAAACAAAAGAAAGGTATAGCCTTACAGGACAGGTCATTTTGGATAAACACTTTAGGTAAGCCAGGTCTGATTGAAAAAAGCCGTTGTCTCAGATTCATCATCATAATTACCGTTTTTTGCTCCCTATGGAGAACTGCCATGCTATGGACACCCGAAGGAAGGTGAAAGAGAGGCCGACCAAAAACAACTTGATGGAGAACTGTGGAGGCCGAGATGCACAGACTGAACCAGAGCTGGGGTACTGCACGAAAAATGGCCACTGACCAAGTGAGGTGGAAGCATTTTGTTGCTTCACTACAAGATGCCACCAGGCGTGATGGCCACTGACTGCATTGACAGTCAGTGGCTAAGGATCAGAGAAGAAGAAAAGAACATGGAACTGCCAGTCTAGCTGACCCCTGGCAAGACGTCTGCACATAGTAGGCTATTGGCATGCTTTTGTAGCAGTGCTTTCTGTAGCTATTTGTTTGACCTGATGAGGTTGCCAGCCTTATGTTAGTCACCATGGTTGTGTTAGCTCATTTGATTTTAAACATTGAACACACACACAAACTTGCCTGATAGAGTAATAGTTCTATTGTTTCTTTTTGTGAATACCTGGTCTTCTACAGGACATATTTTTTTCTTTATTGATGGAAGCTCTACTTTCTCTTCATACCCACATACTGATATTCTTGTCCATTCTTCTAAGATATGTGTATGAGAAAGGTAACATATATAACTGAATATTGCTTAGACACAATTATAACATTTCTTCTTCACCTTTCAACTTCATAGGCTTTCAACAAACTTATGCCAAGTCTTCCTGTCCCGTGCCGTCTGCTCAAGGTTTTTCCATGTCTTTTATCCCCTTCTTGTCTGTCTCCAGTTCTCTTCTCCATGTGTTTGGTTTGGTGTTCCTCTACCTCTCTTTCCTTGGAGATTCCAGAACAATGACTGCCTAGTAATGCTGTCAGCTGGTTTTCTCAATCAATGTCCTATCCATCTCCAGCATTTTTTCATCTCTTGTTCCACTGGCACTTGTCTGGTTCTTGTCATCAGTTGCACATTGGTGATCATAGCTATATAACATATCTGCAGGACCAAATGTTTTTTCTTCAAATTAAAACATTTACACCATGTCTTTCAATAAAACACCTGGGTTAGAACTGTTTTGTTGTCATATTTTATACACTGTGTTTATATTTCATTCATATTAACTTAACGCAGCTTTAAATTTGAATAATTTTGCATAACTATATCCAATTAAATTTTGTTCATGTGCATTATGTACTTAAAAGGAAGGATAACATTAACTTGTATAAATTAGTAATTTGATTAGGTAATCTGAAATAATAATCTGTGTTTGACTTTATAATTCTGACTGTAATGTGTGAACAAAGGGAAAATTGTATGTAAATAGTAATAATATTATTTATTACTTTTGTCAGGACTGCTTGTTATTTAATAATAATAATAATAAATTCTTTAAGCGCCAAACACGGCGCATAAGGCAGAAACCAGTGCTCTCCAGGTTGTTCGTTGTGACGCCACTCCTCTTAGCTCTTGCACATTATTTAGGCCCAACGTTCTTCCTTCTCTTATTATTGTTCTTCTGAGTGTTTCTTTTGGTCTTCCTTTTTTCCGCTTACCCTCAGGAACCCAAGTGAGCGCCTGTAGTGGTATTCTGTTGTTTTGCATTCGTAGGACATGACCGATATATGACCATTTTTCCTTATATAGTCGGAGACATATTTCTGCCTAGAGTCTTCTCTTATTTGTCGATTAGTCTTGAATTCTTTCCAACTGATGTTCATGAGTTTTCTAAGACATTTGTTCTCGAATGTATTCAGCTTGTTCTCCAATGATTTTGTTATTTTCCAACTCTCACAGCCGTATGTTAACACTGAGATAACATTTGAATTAAACAGACGAAGCTTGGTATGTATATTCAATGATCGTAATTTCCAAATGTTAGATAATCTATTGAAGGCGCTAGCTGCCAAAGCAATTCTAGTATGGATTTCTCTTGTTGTGTCACCATCCTGAGTCATTTTACTGCCTAAATAATTGAAACTTTCAACTTTCTGTAGTTTTTCCCCGTTCAAGATGATATCAAAGGTCTCGTTAGAAAAGTTCATAGCTTTAGTTTTAGAGGCATTTATTTGGAGACCAATTTTAACCGAGAGATGACACAAATTATTTATTGCTTCTTGGGATTGTCTTGGTGTTGAACTTAAGAATGCTACATCATCTGCGAAATCCAGGTCCCCCAGGAATTTTCCATTTGTCCATTTTATACCCAATTGTTCATTGTGGGTATAGTTTCTCATAACCCAATCAATAGCTATTCCAAAAAGTAGTGGTGACATAATACAGCCTTGTTTCACCCCTGTTTCTACTGTAAACCATTCTGTATTCCCTTTATTTGTTCTAACACAACATCTTGCATTGTCATATAGCGCTTTGATTATATTCACATATTTTGTTGGAAAACCATAGATTGTAAGTATCTTCCACAATGATGGGCGGTGTAGACTCAATCAAAGGCTTTTTGAAAATCGACGAAGGTGATAATAAGTGGCGATTGCCTTTCCACTGATTCTTCTATAATTGTTCTTAGTGTGAATATTTGATCAATACATGATCGTTTCGGCCTGAAACCCGCTTGTTCTTCTCTGATCTTTTCGTCAGCATGCAATTTAAGTCTTTCTAACATCATGCAACATAATAATTTTCCAGGTACTGATAATAGAGATATACCACGCCAGTTATTACAGTCTGATAGATCACCTTTCTTCGGTAACTTTACAATAATACTTGTTATTTAATGTGCATTAAACACCATTTCAGTGATTTAGTTTGTGTACAAAATGTAGCATTCTTTCAGTCATTTAGTTTGTGTACAAAATGTAGCATTCTTTCATTCATTTTCCTTTTGTTTTTGTTCCCTATGGAGAATGGAACCGCCCCAGGGGAAGCATTACAGGAATTGTACTTCACAGCATGCATGTACTTTTGCAGCTATGGTTTTCATAACAGTTTATTTTACAGGATGAAGTTGCCGACATCATAAAGTATAGCATATTCTCTGTATTAAGAGTTTTCTTATTGAAAGTCTGATGTTTGCATATGAAACAATTGCACCAACTATTCAAGAAAATATGGAAATGACAATGCATTACACTATAAAAGCTACCTTGAACACCCATTAAAAGAACATGTGTGTCTCTGTCTTTGCGTGAGGCATTGGTCAGTGTCTTAAAAATATTTGTACTACCTTTTTGGGGGTTTAAAAAAAATTCATATTACACAGATTTTCTTGCAAAATGCACAGTTGATAGGTATGAATATATATATATATATATCTGTCTTAGATTTATACAAAACAGTAGAGAGTAAACGAGTTCATGAAAATTTGTAGTCAAACAGATCTGTATGATACAATATAATATACATTACTGTAGGTAAGAAATAATCATAATTAATAGTTTTAGGAGGTTGAATTAATTTTAGGGGGACATATGTTCCATTTCCCCCAAATAATTATTGATACTTTGGTTGATTTAGCACCCGAGTAATTCACCTTTAAATAATGAGTCAGAGATGGGAGTTTATTTGGAATTTTGTTTGCTGATTTTTTAAACATTTGTTGTTGTAGCTGATTTTAAACATTTGTTGTAGCTGTTTTTAAACATTTGTTGTAACTGTTTTTAAACATTTGTTGTAGCTGTTTTTAAACGTACACACTCAATATTTTTTGCAAATTATAATTTTTGAAAAATAAAAAGATTGAAACAAGATTAGGGTGAAGTTTAGCTTTACTGAGTAGTTGTCTCTGTCTGCGTTCTAAGCATTTACCGTAATTCTCAATGTGGAACCAGTAACCATAACTGTGTTTCTGATGTTATGTTTTATTTTTGCAAGTAATAAAAAGTTACACATATTAACTCTTAGTATACGTGCTCAAAAACCGCGTTTTTACGAGCTGATTTCAGAGAGTACATTTTTAGACATGACTGCCTTTACTGATTTTGCATTAAGTAACTTATTTATAATGATAACATAAAGTGTTATATATTAAAATGTAGAAAAATGAATCATCTATGACATGCACTTAACTTAATTGTTAAGTGGTGTTAAACATGCATGCAACATATACAGTAATGAGTGCAGAAAAATGTTTAAATTGAAAAAATTGAGAAACAAATTGTACTTATCAATATGTATAATTAATTCTGGTAAACTTCTACCCCTAAACCTACTTTCATTTTAAAGTACATCCATTTTCACATAATGTAGGAAAGTTGGAGTTGTTTCTGAGCACAAATAAAGTTTTTATCACAATTTGAATTGTTTTGGTATATTTAGATAAAGCGCACAAATATTTTAACCTTTATTTACAGACATGACTACCGTTACTGATTTTGCATTAAATAATTTATTTATAATGATAACATGAAGTGTTATATATCTAAATATAGAGAAATGAAACCCCTTTGACATGCACCTAACTGAATTATTCAATGATTTTAAACATACATGCAACATATGCAGTAATGAATGCAGAAAAATTTAAAAAGATAAAAAATTGAAAAACACATTGTCCTTATCAATATTTATAATTAATTCTGGTAAACTTCTACCCCTAAACCTACTATCATTTTAAAGTACATCCATTTTCACATAATGTAGGAAAGGTGGAGTTGTTTCTGAGCACAAATAAAGTTTTTATCACAATTTGAATTGTTTTGGTATATTTAGATAAAGCGCACAAATATTTTAACCTTTATTTACAGACATGACTACCGTTACTGATTTTGCATTAAATAATTTATTTATAATGATAACATGAAGTGTTATATATCTAAATATAGAGAAATGAAACCCCTTTGACATGTACCTAACTGAATTATTCAATGATTTTAAACCTACATGCAACATATGCAATAATGAATGCAGAAAAATTTAAAAAGATAAAAAATTGAAAAACACATTGTCCTTATCAATATTTATAATTAATTCTGGTAAACTTCTACCCCTAAACCTACGTTCATTTTAAAGTACATCCACTTTCACATAATGTAGGAAAGTTGGAGTTGTTTCTGAGCAGAAATAAAGTTTTTATCACAATTTGAATTTTTTTGGTATATTTAAGCGCACAAATATTTTAACCTTTATTTACAGACATGACTACCGTTACTGATTTTGCATTAAATAATTTATTTATAATGATAACATAAAGTTTTATATATATTGTGATGCTACACTGTAATTCTGACTTTCATCCGGCCCGATTATGTCGTCTATTTTGTATTTCAGGCCCGATTCTGTGGTTCTAGTTTGAGTTTTCACCATTTCTCTTCACTTTGTAATTATATGGGATTGCCTTGTTTCTTCTCATGTGAATATATCGTGTTCGGTACTTTTGGGAAGGTAATTTAAATGGGTTCGTTTTAGGTCGGTAGGTTTATTTTTCACTCGGCCAGTTTTACTTTCTTCTGATTTTTCGCGATTCCCGTAAATTTCGTTGTTTACGAAAATAATCGATATTTTCGGGCACTCCTGTATGACGCGTCAGAAGCACGCGGCCGGAAGCACGTGGCCGTCAGGTATTGTGACGCAATTTCCTGACATGTATGATTTGCGTAGGTGGCCAGTATTGATTTTTCCTAGCGCTGCCATTGGTCCGCGAGATGCGTGGGAGAGGAATTCGCGTGGGTGTTTTCTCTTGTATATAATGAGACAGAAAACGGGGATTCGGTCTCTATGAAAAATAATTGCCTGGCCGTAGGACGTCGTAATTATCGTTCTCCATTGCGGGAAAAACCGCGATAATTTGGTATGTACCTATTTTATTAATCGTTTTACTTATTAGTGGGGTTTTTGAGAAATCTCGGCCCGTAAGTTAAGTCAGTGGGAGACATTAACTTAAAGTTTAAACGGTAGCGCCATTAATTATTATCTTTGTAGAACGATGTAAACGTAAAAAGTGTGCATAAGTCTTTTTAGGATTTTTTGGCAGTAGATCGGAGAGTGTGAAGTTATGAGAGACACGTGTGCTCCTAATGGTAGAATATTGGGAAACCCCCATTTATTCCTGTATATTTTCTAATGTAAATTTATGGGGAAATCCCTGGTGTGTTCGTTAATTTTTCTGAGCCTTTAAAAATGTGAGAAATATTGTCGGAGGGTTCAGATTTACATTGTAAGTGAATTCTACAGCTTAGGGGAGGAAACTATTCCTATAGCGAGATTTAATTTAATATTGGAGTAAGCCGGGAACCCTGTGTTAATGGGGGAAAGTAGGCCCGGAATTTAGGACAAAGGAATTCCCTAGTTGAAATGTTTTGAACACGTGGGTATTCATGCGTAACGTGTCAGACGGTGTCTGGGCTATTGTTTATTTTACCTGGCAGATTTTAGTAGAAGGAGGGTGGATGAAGAGGCCACGTGGGATAGTGGTATCTTATGTATTGTGTGAAGAACGAGAGAAGAGGAGGATAAGTGTGATTTTAGTGCCACGTGGGATAGTGGTATTTTATGTATTGTGTGAAGAAGTGAGAATGAAGAGACACGTGTATAGAATTATTTTATGTATCGTATATGTTAGAGATAAGCGATTTTAGAGAGGGTGTACATTAGACGCTGTTTCTTTTAATTTCAGCGAGTCTCGGCGAAACAGTGGGGATCATAATTTTGTCAAATAAAATTATCCACGGCAAAAGACATATCTCAGGGTCAGTGTACTCGAGTATCGTCAGGAGCAAAAGAAAATTACCCTATGGTCTCTGGCAGTGAAGTCCCTATGCTTCAGCTGGACCGAGGTTTATTTATCATACAGCCGAGAGCATCGCTATTATAGTCTCTAGCAACGGCAGGTGGCCGGGAGACTAGTTTCATTTTGTACAGCCTGAAATCAAAGCTGTTTTTTTTCCTCTAACTCCGGAGCGGGTTAAAAGAGGGAAGCTATTCAGCAGCAGAGAAGTTTTGTCTACAGTTAATCGAGTCCCTCATGCTGGATATCCGAACCTCGTCATCACCAAAATCAGGAACAGGTGACAGGGTTACCATACCTAGGTCCTGATAGAAATAAAGAGAAGAGCGTAACGGAGGCGCCGCATCATCAGCCCTCGAGTGTTAGAGAGACACTGAGCTCAAGAGAGAAAGATAGAGAAGGAGGGAGAAAATAGACAGAACCAGTAGGGTCTGTTCAGTATCCATTTGACGGATAGACACTGAGTCTGCGTTCGAAAAACCAAGTCTATTATTTTAGCATTTCTTGTGGTGTAGTTATCGGCGCCTATCGCCTAACTAGTAAAAAGCTGTGTAGCCGTTCGTTGAGGAAGAGTCACCAGGACTAAGACAGTAGAAATTTATTAGTTTTAGAGAGTGGAGGCTAAAAGTTGACAGCCCCACCAAATTAGATTTGGTTTAAAGCACTAACCATTTTTATTGTTCCTCAGCAGGGTGACAGGAAGAGTGAACGTGATTGAGGTTTTTTTTTTTTTTTTTGGTTGAGTGTCTCTCAATTTAATTGTTACTTTGGTTTTTCCAGGCCGTGCAACAGTGCACGCTATCGACTGACTTGATGACGTAATATGCCATTTTTATGTTTTTCTTGTATGTAAATAAATATATACATATATTATTTACTGGATCAGCTTCTATTCTTTACTATACTTACTCTATGTTGTCTGTATAGTGGTGTTTGTGGTCGTATTTATACACCTTATCTCCTTGTATTTAAAGGAAGTCAGAGGAGGGCGAGACTATAGCCAGTCTAAAGTCACGAAGCGGCAAGGGGAGATTCAAATCCTGGTTCTATCCCTTGAGCCAATAGTCGCGTCTGTCCACAGGCATGTCATTTTCCATCTAAATTCTATTTTCTCAGACTTTCTCATACTAGGGTCTTGCTTTCATTCAGGCACACTCTATAAAATTAAAACCACTTCGTGACATATATCTAAATATAGAGAAATGAAACCCCTTTGACATGCACCTAACCTAATTGTTAAGTGGTGTTAAACATGCATACAACATATACAGTAATGAGTGCAGAACAATTTTACAATATTAAAAAATGTGGGGAAAAAGTTGTACTTACCCACAAAAATAATCTAATTTGGAAGCCTGGAACTCCTAGAACCACTTTTATCCAATTATACGGAACACAGACAGGTTTCACTTGTTTTGAATACTAAATAAAAATGTTTCCTTTTGAAATGTTCAGGTCACATATTGAAAAATCATGACGAAAATAAACTATGTACACACTTTATACACAACTGATATTTACCACAAACTATTTCCTTTCATGATAAGCAGCAAAACAGTTGTTTGGATGTAGATGGGGATTATTTGTGCATCCTTCACAATAAAAGGATGTCCTGACCCTTACTTGAGGGGTGCTGCAAACGACACAGTCGCGATGAGACTTGGATTTTTTAATTAAATGGTTTGTTCCTCCTAGTCTGTTGACTGGATTGTTCACTTGATTGCCATGTCCAATCCTGGGAGGAATTTGCTGGAAATCCACAGCAGCAACAAGAGAGAGCTCATTGACAAGTTGCCGTTTAAATTGAAGAAGGCTCTGTTTTTTGGCATTGTTCTTGACAGTGCAAATAATTTATACGCATTGAGCTGAGCTATTTCAAAAATCCAGAAGAAAATTATTTTCCACCACTTTCTTGTTCTTCTGCTAAATGTGCCATATGTTACAATGCTTTGGTCCACTCTGTCACATCCATTCATGCGTTGATTGTAATCATCAATCATCAGTGGTTTATTTTTTGTTTCACCAAAGCGAT
The DNA here is from genome assembly GCA_024509875.1 of Oreohelix idahoensis. Lineage (NCBI taxonomy): Eukaryota > Metazoa > Mollusca > Gastropoda > Stylommatophora > Oreohelicidae > Oreohelix > Oreohelix idahoensis. Next base: position 389,987 of record JAMPIV010022591.1, read on the forward strand.
TGGTGATGTCCTTGCTTTCCACTGTTGCGCAACTTGAAACAAGAATGCATGGTTTTTTTGCTTTTTTGTCCCTAAACATTACACATAAAAATCTTTTTTCTTGCTCCATATACCATTTCATTTCCATATGCATTTTCTGTGTAGTTTTCAGCTCTTTTGGGAAGTTCTTTCGATTAACGTTGACAGTCCCAGTGAAATAATGACTCCTGTTATTCAGATATTGAAGCAACGGCACACTTGTGTAATATCGATCAGCATAGATGTGATGACCTTTTCCACATGGTTGTAGCAAAGTGTCAAAAACTTTGATGGCTTGCTGGCTATTTACATCAATATCTGGACTGTAAGAAGTATTGGCCCCAAAGTATATCAACAAATTTACTACATACCCTGTGCTACTGTCGCAAAGACCGAATGTCTTCACATGATATTTTTTGGGTTTAGAGGCATTGAACATTTTGTGAGCCCATCTGCCTTTCCACCCAATTACCATTTCATCCAAAGACAGCTCCTTGTAAGGGTAAAATGCTTCCTGGAATCTAGATAAAATTTTCTGTAGAAATGGTTCGATCTTTGCTTTACCTTGTGCGTCTACATCACTCACATGAAACATCGTGTGATATAACATCTGAAACCTATCCTGTGTAAACATCTGTCTGTACCAGGGAGTTTGCATAAAGCCTTCATTAGACCAATAATCACTAATGGCTGGTTTTTTCACAATTCCCATTGCTATTATCACAGCAAAAAACTTGCACAGTTCTGGAGATGTAACTGGATACCAGTTTTGATAGACAGATCTTTTTGTCGCCGTTTCTGAATTTGACTGACAGAGTCGATCAGCATATTCATTTATAGAAACAGTAAGCTCATCTATAATCTCATTAGTTAAAAGAGCTTTGAGACAATAAAATGCAGAAGAATCATCAGGTATAATATTTGGATTCACACCTGTAATCCTAGCATGAGGTGGTACAAAGCGGAAAGCATTTTGTGTTGAGCCAGCATCAACTTCATTCCACCTAATTTCCTCATTCATTGTACTTGTATTACCATCATTCTGCTTCTTTATGGGTTGATCTAGATGTATCTTCTTTTAATCTTTTCTTCATGGGAGCTTTACCTTTTCCTTGTCTTTTCACTGGCCTGGCATTTCTAGTGCTAGTACTACTGACAGAACCAGCTAGGGGAAACGCCCCCTTCTCATCTGATTCAGTGTTTTGATTACATATATCTTCGCTGGGCAAGATATATTCTGAATCTGAACTGTCATCTTCACTCGATAACTGATCTTCCTCATGTTCGATCCAAGAAGAAATAAGTCGTGCTGCTTGCACCGCCGATAACCTTTGCTTACAATCGTTTGAAGATGAAGCCATTTTGGTTAGAACAAGTTTGTTTACGATCAACAGCCGAACAAAACACTAAAAATCGAACTTAATAACTCATCAAAACGACAACCACGCTAATATTTGTAAACAGACTGAACACAGGAAGTGACTGTTAATGTTGGATTGGATAAAACATCGACAATATTTCATTAACTCTTTGCCGATAGAGACTTCATGTAAAAAGCCCCGTGAACTGGCTTGCCGTATATTTGGTACCAAAACCGAGCCCCGTGAAGTGGCTTGCCGGATACTAAGAGTTAAAACAATAAAGCTTCCTCACCTTAATTCTTTTCCCTGCCATTTTTGATGGGTTACTTTTAGTAGTTATATAATAACTCAGCTTTACAGTACATCAACATTATATCACATATCTTTCTGCTAGTGCAAAATAAGTACCTGGCTACTTTAGTGTGGGATTGTTTAGTAAATTAACTGTGACTGGATGGAAATATACGATAATAAATAATAACATCCCTAGATTTGAATTAATGGTTATAAGATAATAAAATAAAGTATAATAACGTAAGATATAACTGACGTTAAGAACTTTATAGGAAACAGGGTATAAGAAATACAAGCCGTGGCTTAAACAAGTTAATGTTTTACAGTAGAAACGGACCATAGGAAAAAAAAACCACGCCACAGTTTAAACAAGTCCGAACAGGTTAACTACTTAACATAAAGCTCATGCAAATTTATCTACTTAACATAAAGCTTATGCACATTTGTCACAAGACGGCGTTACTAATTTAAATAGGTAGTGGTGCAACGCGTGACGTCAGACCAATAAAATAAATCATAAACTTTCACATTGGAAAAGACTAACCAATGGGAAAGAGACTACTGGCATGCACCACTCAACTATTTGGGTTTATAAGGAGACGATTATAAATTCTCAACTCTGTTAACTTCCATCTTGAAAGCCTAAGAAATCTAATAGTTGTTCAAAAGCACTGTCTTCTTCATGTTCATGCCTTAGGATTATTCCTCTGAGAAATTCAGTCTCTGTTAATTCCATTTTAGGTTCATATTCTAACTCTTCTGAGTGAAAATGTATTGTTACCCATTCTGCTGCTGGGTTTATCATTTTCATAAACCTCGCTCAATCCAATTATAACTTCTTCTGATAACTCAATTAAGGTTGCTCGAGGTTCAGTGACTTGGTTTTCTTCTGCTTCTTTAATGATCCTCTCTAAGAGGATATGTCTGTCTTCGGCTTCTTCAATATCTTTAGGGGCGCCAGTTTCATAAAACTGGTTCCTCCACAATTTCATTTCTTAAATTATATTCCTTCAACTGGGAATCAAATCCGGTATCTCTAGAACTCGAGGCGGATGCCATACCTCTTAGCCACTCTGACCCTAAAACCTGACATTGTGTTTGTACGAAGCCTAGATCAGTGACATTGCTAATCAAGAATTGTACAGAATTTTTAACTGAGCTGTCCAAAGTAAAGTAGGATGCCTATGCCTGGAAAATTAAAGCCAGATTTATCTTCACCTTTCTTCAGCCAGTCTGAAACTCTGCAGCAATTTTCCATGAAAATAAAATTAGGCTGATGAACTCAAAATGTAAAAATCTGTCTATTCTGTGACTCAGAAAGATGGCATGTCACAAGTATATCATGTCTACATTCTAGAAATTCACCAACAGATTCCTCCAATACATCAACTGGCCAGAGGTAGTAACAAATACATAACTGTGGAACAGAGTCAGACAACAACCATTACCACTAGAGATTAAAGAGAGGAAGTGACAGTGGGAAACAGGAAATATTATCAAACATTCCCCACAGGGGAATAGGAAAGAGAAGATAAGAAGAACCTGGAGAAGGTGCTTGGAATCTCATGGGAAAAGCTGAAAAAGTTTATTAAAATTGCAGTCGGTGGTGAACAAGTCTTATGCTTCAAATAGAGCCAAAAAGGATTGAAGAAGAATTCACAGTAATGTATGCCAGGAAACTCTATACAGAGTGTTACAACAGAAAGCAATCTGATCATCAGAGGAGCACCGTACCCACCCTTCACTGTCGGACAAGTGTTTCAGCTCTTTATCTTCTTTATATTCTAAGGGAGGCGGACCCCCTTGGTTCATGACTCCCAAGTGCCCACCCCTTGTGTATATAAGGTACTTCAGATGATGAAATACATTTTAGTCAAATTTTCCATGGTCTGATGTACTTTTATGATTCCTTTAGCCATTGACAGACTAGGCTTGTATGTATGGAACCACACACACACAGAGCTGACCCCTAGCCATTGACAGACTAGGCTTGTATGTATGGAACCACACAGGCTACAGCTGACCCCCTTGCGTGAAGTCGGCACCAAAACATTCATATATTCTTGCAGAGATGGCTTCTGTAGCAGTCTGTTCTACATTATGGGGTTGCAAGTCACATGATCAACCTCAGATTAGTTGCCCCTTATGACATAGCTGAGGCAGGCGTAGTCCTGTTCTTTGTCTCTTCAGAGACACCAGGGAACTATGCGGGGCCGGGGCCTTTAACAGACAGTCAAAGTTTGTCAATGGTGCTAGATTGTGTTGAAAATGTAAAGTAACATTTTAGTGTTGGAACTGAATGTTTACCAAAACCATACCTGATGTGTTTCATTTGCTAGGGTAACACAATCTGTTAGTTAGCAGTGCTGAGACCAACAATGAACACATAATTACTTGCACAATTATTGTCAAATTGTAATGTTTTTTTGTATCATTTGTCTTTAGGGCTTACATTTTACTTTACCTATCTCTTTGCTTACATCTTACTTTACCTGTCTTTTGATAATAAGTTTACTTATTTTCCAAGATTGTAATATATTTTCCTGTTCTATTTCTGTTACCTATTTTACTGTCTCTTGGTTTTTGTTATATTTTTTTTAATTTGGGTATGTTTTTGTTTAATTACTTGTTAAAAAGCTGACAATCTTTGACAATTTTTTTAATCTGTAGAGCATTGCAGCTTTTTTATATATGCTCGGGAATAAAACAGATCAATCATTCAATATTGTATGTAATAAATATACACTAAATATCAAATTGTTTTTTTTTGGTATCATTCGTCTCCAGGGCTTACATCATCTGTCTCTTGATACAATAATTACTGGTTATTCTGGTTTGTACCATATTGCTTTCCTGTCTATTTCTGTTCCATGTTTTACTGCCACTTTGCCATATCTTTTCTGTTGGTTTAATCTACTTCTTCAGATGCTGAAAATGTCAGCTTTTTAAATCTGCTGAGCACTGCAGCTTTTTTTTCAACAAAGTATTCACATCTCATCATTATCCCTGCTGCTCCTTATGGAGCATGGAGCCACTACTGTAGATGGTCCCTTTCCAGGAAGCCTGCACCAAACACTTGCAGTGATGATTTCTGTAGCTATATGTTTCACCTGTTGAGGTTGCTAGCTTCTAGTACAACCTCATGTTAGTCCTCTTGTGTGATATACCTGAGGGATCAGTAGTCCTATTGTTTTCTTTGTGTCATCAGAGACTGCCAGGAAGTAAATGGTAGTCTTACTTACTTACTTAGTCGTTCCCCTTCTACCGTGAGGTGTAGAGGTTTGGAAGAGAGAGCGTCAGACTATCCTATCGGCTGTCTTCCTCCTGGCCTGGTTCCATTCTAGTCCTCGGTCCTTCAAAGATTGTCTAATGTTGTCCTCCCAGCGGACTCTGGGTCGTCCTGGGGATCTGGATCCCTGGCTCTTTGTTTCCCATGCTTGTCGTGGTAGCCGATCTTCTCCCATTCTGCAGACATGGCCAAACCATCTTAGTTGGGACTAAATGGTAGTCATATAGCAGATACTGCCATAGGGTTGTGAAGTGTTAGAGACTTCATCATACTAGGTCCAGCATCGAGATGTGGGGTGACCATTTTCTTTTCTCGCTGCCTTTTTCTTTCCTAACTGAAAGAGTCGGGTACTCATTTACAGCTGGATAGACTGGAGTGTGTCAGTACCGTGATTCAAGCGCGTCCCCTTTTCCGGAACATAAAATTCACTGAATGAAAGCTTTGGATTTGTTTAGTGTTATGACTGATTTTGGCTGCAGATACATGTATTTAATGAGTGTATGAATGAATAAGTGTGAATGAAAAAATGTGTGCGTGGATGTATGATAATGTGTAAACGTATATATAAATGTGTGGGTGGATGTATGATAATGTGTTAAAAAAAGGTAAAGGAGCCCATTACACGCCCATTGAGGCATATTGGGAATATGGTGTTAGGCCCATATTATCTTGACCGTCGGCACACTAGGGGTGATGTGGTCGGCATCATGCCGGCCGCCTTAACCTTCCCAGAGTTGCTCTGGTACCCATTTGGGGCAGGGTCGACCCAGGAGCCGTTTGTGGCCTAAAAAATTCCCACCTCATCTGGGGATCGAACCATAGACCACTGCGCTAGGAAGCCAGTGCACTAACCACATGCTCCCATGATAATGTGTAAACGTATATATATAAATGTGTGCGTGGATGTATGATAATGTGAAAACGTATATATAAATGTGTGCGTGGATGTATGATAATGTGTAAACGTATATATAAATGTGCTAATGTATCATTATCTTCTACTTTTGCGCTTCTTATGGAGCATGGAGCCGCCACTGTAGCTGGTCCCCTTGCAGAAAGCCTGTGTAGCAAGTGTAATTTGCTGGGGAGGTTAAGATGTTATACCTAACAAGAAAGATAGTTGTGTCTGTGTTAACTGTGTGAGGTCAAGCTCATGTAGGTCCCTGACTCTAAAAAAGATGATGATGATATATTATATCAGGGAACCTAACGCTACCTCCCTAGATCTCACACAGTCCGTATTTTGATTCTAGTGGCTGGTGCATGATGTCTCTAGTGTCTAGGGGTGAAATGAAGATGATGGTACATCAACACAATACACTTTAACTCACTATAAGAAAATAAATAAGACTGTGGTTAAAGTTTTCTTTAAAATTTGAATGTTTTTTCTTTGTACAATTTAATCTGCCTGTCCCGCCATCTCTTTTGGACAGGTCTTTGAAAATGAGGAAATATATTTACATATAATGCTTCAACTAACAGTATGGACTCTTGGTCCTATGAATATATTGTTAATATATAGAGTTCCTGTAGATGTATTCACAGACTAACTTTACTAGTTGCTAGTGATTGTCATTAGTTATGAGGAGCTGTTGTTTTCCTCATGCCTGATAAAGTTGATATTTAGTTGGATATAATATATGTTGATAAAGTACACCAGAACACTCCTAGGCGGGAAGACAGGCGTCTATCATCATCAGTTGACAAGATCCCTATGGTGTTGCCTGCCCCACTGTAGTGTATGGAATGTCAACTTGACCTACGCAGTGTTGTGTAGACATGGATGGAGTGTATAATGTGCGAATGATGATAAGGGTTCGTGTTGTTGACAAATGTTCTCTTCTCACACTCATGTATGACCGGAAGTCATCGACACCAACGACTGTGTACCTTTTCTAAAGTTTAATTGGACGTACACACTCGACAGCACAGATAGTGACAAATCACAGGTTGCCATAATACATCATAGTACAGTGGACAAATGGTCTTGCCATGTTACATGGGCACTCATGTAGAATAATGGTATAATGGACTGTCAATAGCCAAGCACTCAGTATCGCCCATACATATATCATCTGACGTCACTGACTGAGCACGTCAGCTTGTAAACAATATTTCAGATGACTTCTAAACCTAATCTCGTTTAGCAACGATTCTTCAACATAATGTTCAGCACATATTTTTCCATATAATAATATTGAACCGCTAACAATGGGTTCTCATGTGTAGCAGTGATCTCTGGACTGATCAAGCGATAATACGGGCATCCCTTTTCTCTTCTTGAAAGTCCTACATGTTTTGGTTCCAAGATGGCTCCACTCGTGAACTGTCACTCACGTTTGAATACAGATAATGAATCTGTTCTAAAGTTAGTCATTCATACAACATTTCGTTGCTCTGTAGATTTGGTCATGAACAATAGACTGCATTCTACAGAATATAGTGCTGCTAGGAATCGAAGTCGTTTTTCATCGAGTCAAATATATTCTCTTAAACATTCAAATCGTAATTATCGACAATGGTGGCTTCGATCGAGAGTTCATAAGAGTATCTTTGATTACCTTGGTAGAGGGAATATGAAACTGCCATTCCTTGGCAAGATGAATAAACACTGGGGTAAAGCATACACGATAGGTCTAGACGACTATCACTTTCCCCAAAACCACTGAGATCACTTTTTCAAGGCATCAAGCGACATAGCAAAACACACACAGTCCCTATCAGGACGAAGCCAAATCACACCACTCAAGCGACACATCCGCCGAATAGCCTTTGACCTCTCTAGAGACAACAGAACATATAGTTCGACTTAGATATGTAAAGATATACAGATATAAGACAGACTTGTCCTACTCAGACAAACAATACACATAAATTCAGGCCATAGATATTCTGAAGCAAGAACAATCTATTATTACCCAAACAACGAATAAATCGCAGTAAAATGTATTTATCCGCGGAGTTCAAGGGAAGTAACTCAATAATGACTTTCCCTTAAGCACTAAAAAATTACCTATGTATAATACTGTAAGATATCAAAGACTGCACGTAACAGTCTTACCACACCTCCCGGGAAAAAAAAAAATGGAACATTTTTTTTTTTTTTGAAATACATCTAGGAGCAACGTACAATAGGCTCACAACGCATGAATAATGCGCAGATGAAAATATCAGGAATACCTATAACGCCTAAAATGAGGCTAAGTCGACTTATGGAGCGACTGGTGAGAATGTGTCTCATAAACTGAGAGAAATTATTTCTCTACAAGTATATTTTTCCAGGAAGGTGTCATCAAAGTATAATACAATTCTGGCAATTACACAATGCCTAAAAAATTCATATCATCACTACGTATTAGATATCTTAAATTTATGATTTATGAAGTAAAAATCATCAAAGCACAGCGGTGAATAAACATACATGAACCGCTATGTAGTGATACAATCATTATATTATTAAATTACAAATGTGTATCTATCATGATATAGAAAAGGAACTACTATAGAACTAGACATATCAAGAAGTCTAAGCCCTAATAGTTATGTGGAATCATGTGGGCATCTTGACATAATGTCTGCCATCACATTATCTGATCCCCGAATAGCTCGCACAGAGAAATGAAAAGGTTGAAGAGCAATTGCATATCGAGTAGACCTCGAGCTCTTCAAATTCTTACTCTGTATAGCAGTAAGAGCTTTTTGGTCTGTTTCTACTATGAAATGTGCGCCTAGAAGGAATCTCTGTAGTTTGAGGATCGACCAAACCATAGCTAATAGCTCACGGTCTAAAACCGAATAATTCCTTTCTGCCGCATTAAGTTTTCTGGAAATATACATTACAGGATGCAGAGTTCCAGAGTACTCTTGCATTAGTGCCGCTCCAATCCCAGTGGATGAAGCGTCACTACGAAGAACGAATGTCTTATCTTTAGTGGGTAGCACTAAAATAGGTGGTGTTGAAAACAGTGTTTTAATCTTATCCAGAGAGCATTGGCATTCCTGAGACCAGTGGACCACATTAGGCGAACCTTTCTTTAGAAGTGTTGAGAGAGGTGCCATGATAGAGGATAGATTCTGAATGAATCTGCCATAAAATTGAATAAGACCTAACAGACTTCTCACCTGTTTTTTAGTCTTAGGGATTGAGATGTTAAGTATCTTACTAGTATTATGGTCCTCTGTCTTTAGGAAACCATGACCAACTCGGTGGCCTAGGAAAGAAATTTCGCTAAAACCAATATAGGCTTTAGAGGGTTTCGCTGTCAGGTTGTGCTCACGCAAAGTAGACAGCAATTCATCTAACCCTGAATAGTGATCTTCCCAAGTATCGCTGAAAAGACAGATGTCGTCTAGATATGCAATGACATCTGACCGATAAGATAGGATTCGGCGCATCATGCGTACGAACGTAGCTGGTGCGTTCATAAGACCGAAAGGCATAAAATTCCATTGGAACAAACCTCTAGGTGTTGAAAAAGCCGTGAGAGGTTTGGCGCGTTCAGATAAAGGAACTTGCCAATATCCCTTAGACAAATCAAGTTTAGTGAAAAAATGAGATTTGGAGAGTCGAGTAAGTAGCTCTTCCAGTAAAGGCATAGGTTCGGCATCGAACTTCGTTACTTGATTCAATTTTCGATAGTCAACGCAAAGACGTATGTTATTGTCTTTTTTACGCACAATAACCATCGGCGAAGAATACGCAGAGGTGGATGGTTCGATTATTTTCAAATCTATCATCACATCCAACTCTTTCTCGACCTGTGCTTGGAAATGTATAGGTATAGGATAAGGTCTAACCCTAATAGGAGTATGGTCAGTTAGCACAATGTCATGTTGAATGACATTAGTTTGTCCAGGGATGTCAGTGAGTACATCCTGAAATGTTTGCAACATAGTTGAAACTTGTCGCTGTTCTCCTAGAGACAAATCAGGAGAGACAGTAACGTTCTTCCATGATTCACTGGAATGAAGTGGGATCATTGGAAGAGGAAGATTTACATCTGAAAAACTTGTTTCCTCATCCTGTATCACGGACAGTGATGAGTAATGACCATGTGGTACTGGAGAATTGTCCGTTGCTTGGAAAATGGGTTGCAAATAATCCGGACGTTCATGGAATTCAGTAAGCATATTGATGTGGAAGGTTTTATGCTTCCCATCAATATCGACAATATAGTCGACATCGGAAATTTTCGATATTATATCGTACGGACCTTTCCAAGAAATAAGTAATCTGTTTTCCCTACAAGGTAGTAATACAAATGCTTTGTCACCAGGACAAAGTTGTCGTAAGCATCTCTTCTTATTGGCAAATTGCCTTGCCTTCTGTTTCGCAAATTCAGAAGAAGAAGTTGCTAATTTGCATGCTTCGATAATCTTTTGTCTCAACGCGATGACATATTCGTAGGATGACTTTGTGTCATCGTCAATATTGTCAGATGTTATGAGATCGTGAAGCAACGACATAGGGCCACGCGGACGCGCGCCAAAGACGAGTTCAAAGGGAGAAAATCCCGTATGTTCATTGGGTACCTCTCTGTAAGCGAAGAGGGCCGCAGGTAAAACTCTGTCCCAGTCTTGAGGATGATCCTCAGTTATCTTCCCCAGTAAGTTTTTAAGTGTTCTATTAAGGCGTTCGACCATACCATTAGACATTGGATGGTAGATACTACTTAAAGATCTATCTATCTGCAGGGTAGACATTACTTGAGACATGGTATCTGATATTAGTTGGGTGCCATGGTCTGACAATATCTCTCCGGGGAACCCCAGACGAGAAAATATAAGCCAAAGAGCATCTGCAATATCAGCAGTAGTAATGCTCTTCAGAGGAATAGCCTCTGGCCAACGTGTGCACATATCAACACACGTCAAGATAAACTGATGTCCTCTGGCAGACTTGATCTTAAATGGACCAATAATGTCTATGGCCATTTTTTGAAACGGCCGAATAGGAATGTCCGCCGCCTGAATGGGTGCAGCATGCCGTGGACCTTTGGATTTAACTTCCTGACATACTTTACAAGATCGACAATAAATCCGTATGTCCTTGTTTACCAATGGCCAAAAGAAAGCCGCAAGGACTCTTGACTTAGTACGGGAAAAACCCATGTGTCCAGCACACTGAGAGTCGTGAGCGTGCTGCAAAAATTTTAACTCTCAAATTCTTGGGAACCAGGATTTGAGAATGACTTGACGTAATGGAGTCTTGAACCATACGTACAAGTACGCCATTCTTCTTTGTAATCCACGATTTACGACTTGTGTCCTTATTCGGATCACCTTTAGTTGCAAGAATGAAGAATTTCTTCAGAGTGGGATCATCTTCTTGCTGTTTTATAAACGAGTCACGAGAAATTACCAAGGGATTATCTTGGTTATGCACTTCATTATCTTCAGTAGATGAAGTTTGAGGCACATTAAGAGCCTGAGCTCTAGTGACTACAGCGTTAGCAATCTGCATGTTTTGCCTTTCCCACGTGGAAATTTGTTGCGGAGTGCATTCCTTGACTCCATGAATGCGACCGATGATGAGGTCAGCGATCGGATTCGGAAGAAGACATGCGTGTACATCTCCTGTAAAGAAAGGAGTAGCAATCCTAATGATAGCGGTAGAGTATTTCTCTAATGTGCCGCCAAATGTTACACATTTGACTACTTGTCCAGTGGCACGGGAAGGATCTACGAGTGACTGCCTAACACCAATTGTGGTGCATCCAGAATCAAATAGCACAGAGACTGGATTGTTATTCACTAAACCCTTATGTAAGACAAGAGACCCTCTTCCATCATGCGCGACTGATGCTGGAAGAGCAGGAAGAGGATGGCCACAGCTTAAAGTAGTCACTGTGGTTGGCTCAAATAACGTTTTGCATTGGGGGCACTGAGATGCTCTCCCAAAATCAAAAGCGGCACATGCCATATTACTAGCATCATTATTATCTTTACTCTGTTTATAGGCTTCATGGGACTCTTGTTGTGCAGAGTTTGCCTGAAAATGTGGTTTATGTCTTTTGTATTGAGATCTACCTCGGTTATTATCACCTCTGTAGTTATTGTTACCTCTATTGTAACCCCTATTTGGGTTTGAGTCATAGTACCCTTGGTTACCATTATCATATTCATTATAATGAGTATCTCTGTAATTATGATCTTGTTGACTCCAAGACGGATAACCCTGATAGTTTCTATAATTACTTCCTCTACGGAAATTCCTATAATTATGACCACCCCTGTGTCGAGAGCTATCAGGTCGTCTCCAGTTCTTTGAAGAAGAACCCTGAAATGATTGGTTACCTTGGTTTTGATAACTATTATGGTTACCTTTTTTATCAAATCTGTTTTGAGGTCCCTGAAATCTGTGTGAATAATTGGGATTGTATGGTGTTGCTGAAGCAACTGGCATACTCTCCTTAATCTTAGTGTTGCCAAAAGTCACGTCGGGGTGTGCAGTGACATATTGGGAACAATATTCTTCCATTTCTTTTAGAGATTTAGGTTTACGCTCATGTATAAATTCAAGGAAAGGTTTGTTCACACATGACATAATCTTATCTCTGAGCAACAAATCCATAAGTCCTTCATACGTTTTTTCTGTTTTGGAAAGCTCAATCCAACGATCAACTGTGAGACGTGCCTTTGCAGTGAATTCTGAGAATTCTACCCCCGTCTCAGGTACCATCGTCTTAAATAAAAGGCGATAGCCTTCCTCACTTAGCTGATATTTTTTTATCAAAGCCGCCCTAATGACATCATAATTATCCTTATCTGCTTCTCCTACAAGGCATAATCTAGTCAAAGATTCACCTTTCAAGTTTTCTGATAATTGATTAGCGTATTGTGATTTATCCACATTATGTGTACGACAAGAACGTTCAAATCTATCCAGCCAGAATGTAATATCGTCACTGGACTGATTGAACGGTGGAACCTTAACCTTGTAAGTAGAAGGTTTACCATTACCACTAGATGCCTGATTAACATTACTCATACTTGTCAATCTCAATTTCTCCAACTCAAATTCATGTTCTCTTATTGCTTTTTTCTCTTCAGCATCTAATCTTTTTTGTTCAGCCTCCCTGTCTAATCTTTTTTGTTCAGCCGCAGCTTCTCTTTCCAATTTTTTTTGTTCAGCTTCACTGTCTAATCTTTTTTGTTCAGCCGCAGCTTCTCTTTCCAATTTTTTTTTTTGTTCAGCTTCCCTGTCTAATCTTTTTTGTTCAGCTTCACTGTCTAATCTTTTTTGTTCAGCCGCAGCTTCTCTTTCCAATTTTTTTTGTTCAGCTTCAAATCTCCTTTCCTCTACCTGCATCTGCAATTTCTTTTGTTCAGCAGCAGCCTCAGCTTCTTTTTCTAATCTTTTCTCTTCCGCCATAGCTTTTCTTTCTTCTGCAGCTAATCTTTTCTCTTCTGCAGCTAATCTTTTCTCTTCTGCAGCTAATGCTTTGTCATATTGAGCAACTGCCCATTGTTCTAATTGTTGACCAGTCTTATCAAGAGCTTTCCCTTGTGTAATGAAATAATCTAAAGTAGACATGATGCCTAACAATAATACTAATCACCTGAATCAATAATAATACCCCAAGTTCTCAATGACCTGATTAATCAGTATACTATCCCAATATCTGTGGGTCACAAGCCTTTAATAAGGTCTTGTATAATAGTAATAATAATCAGGTACTGGTCTATACCATAATCCAAGTGCAGTGCACAGGCAATTGTGTCTTATGAAATATACCCATATAAAACATATGTCAACCAACAGAATACATAAAGTACAAATAGGACTGACAATACAAGAACGTTTGCAGAAATCAAAATAAATCAAATAGGGAAATCAATGAAGATAATCACTGAATCTGCAAAGAATAACAACACAAATGACGTCACAATATATGAATATAAATTATGAATAGAACTGAAAGATAGAAAAGGTTAGACCAACAAATTACAAACAAATCAAAACAAAACTAAAGAACAAAGAAATATTACAAAAATAACAATAATTACAGACTTCACAGCTAACACAAAAGCAACAGTTGTCGCAGCAAATTTTCAATCAAGAAAATTGCACCTATAGAAAACGCCCACAACGGACCCTCTATGACGTGGGATACTCTGTTGTGAGGACGCCGCCCAACCTTAAACACAACCCGCTGACATAGAAACTAACATACTATACAAACAAATAACATGTAAACATAAATATATATAAATTATGTGTATGATAGTATGTGTTGCAAAATAGGCTCAGTCTTACAGTAATGGCAAAGTTATTTTTCATGAAAACAAACAAACTGCCACTTTATTCAATTAAACATTCTGGCCTTAAATATTAAAGTTCATATATGGCAAACAAGAAGATCCATCGATGAAACCAGGACTTCTTAGTTCACAAATACTGTCTTTCTGTTAACACTGACAAGAATTGATCCAACTGTTCTGTGAAACTCTATAATGTCTAATGTAAAAAATGTCAACAACGCTGACCTACATACTGCATTCACTTGACAGGTCACGTGACGAAGCGTTGACAAAGAGCAAACCAATACTGCAAGTGTGTCGTATCAGCCACAGGAAACGGTCTGGTATCGGTAATCTGTTGACTTCTGAATTTCTGCGAGGTCAAACCCAGAAAGCTGGTCCACCAGTTGATAAAGTTGATATTTAGTTGGATATAATATATGTTGATAAAGTACACCAGAACACTCCTAGGCGGGAAGACAGGCGTCTATCATCATCAGTTGACAAGATCCCTATGGTGTTGCCTGCCCCACTGTAGTGTATGGAATGTCAACTTGACCTACGCAGTGTGTTGTAGACATGGATGGAGTGTATAATGTGCGAATGATGATAAGGGTTCGTGTTGTTGACAAATGTTCTCTTCTCACACTCATGTATGACCGGAAGTCATCGACACCAACGACTGTGTACCTTTTCTAAAGTTTAATTGGACGTACACACTCGACAGCACAGATAGTGACAAATCACAGGTTGCCATAATACATCATAGTACAGTGGACAAATGGTCTTGCCATGTTACATGGGCACTCATGTAGAATAATGGTATAATGGACTGTCAATAGCCAAGCACT
The DNA here is from genome assembly GCA_024509875.1 of Oreohelix idahoensis. Taxonomy (NCBI): domain Eukaryota; kingdom Metazoa; phylum Mollusca; class Gastropoda; order Stylommatophora; family Oreohelicidae; genus Oreohelix; species Oreohelix idahoensis. The sequence continues at coordinate 405,043 of JAMPIV010022591.1, forward strand.
CAGTATCGCCCATACATATATCATCTGACGTCACTGACTGAGCACGTCAGCTTGTAAACAATATTTCAGATGACTTCTAAACCTAATCTCGTTTAGCAACGATTCTTCAACATAATGTTCAGCACATATTTTTCCATATAATAATATTGAACCGCTAACAATGGGTTCTCATGTGTAGCAGTGATCTCTGGACTGATCAAGCGATAATACGGGCATCCCTTTTCTCTTCTTGAAAGTCCTACATGTTTTGGTTCCAAGATGGCTCCACTCGTGAACTGTCACTCACGTTTGAATACAGATAATGAATCTGTTCTAAAGTTAGTCATTCATACAACATTTCGTTGCTCTGTAGATTTGGTCATGAACAATAGACTGCATTCTACAGAATATAGTGCTGCTAGGAATCGAAGTCGTTTTTCATCGAGTCAAATATATTCTCTTAAACATTCAAATCGTAATTATCGACAATGGTGGCTTCGATCGAGAGTTCATAAGAGTATCTTTGATTACCTTGGTAGAGGGAATATGAAACTGCCATTCCTTGGCAAGATGAATAAACACTGGGGTAAAGCATACACGATAGGTCTAGACGACTATCACTTTCCCCAAAACCACTGAGATCACTTTTTCAAGGCATCAAGCCGACATAGCAAAACACACACAGTCCCTATCAGGACGAAGCCAAATCACACCACTCAAGCGACACATCCGCCGAATAGCCTTTGACCTCTCTAGAGACAACAGAACATATAGTTCGACTTAGATATGTAAAGATATACAGATATAAGACAGACTTGTCCTACTCAGACAAACAATACACATAAATTCAGGCCATAGATATTCTGAAGCAAGAACAATCTATTATTACCCAAACAACGAATAAATCGCAGTAAAATGTATTTATCCGCGGAGTTCAAGGGAAGTAACTCAATAATGACTTTCCCTTAAGCACTAAAAAATTACCTATGTATAATACTGTAAGATATCAAAGACTGCACGTAACAATGCCCCATATAATTCTGTTTTATTTTGATAAGAACCAGTTTATTCGGATGAAGTGTCAGATGTCCCAGCTGTTAACATCACCTGGGATTCTTGGTATGTCGAAAATTAAGTCAGGAGGTCACTGTAGAGACAATATAGATCAGCACCCACACACAAGCTCCTTCAGGCTATCTGATGACAGCATAACTTTATAATGGAGACTTTTCTCTTCTCACTCACTCATCAGGTTTCCTGTCACCGGATGGTAACAGGAAATAAAAAACCCACTAATTCAAAGAAATATGTCACAAATAACGTTGACTGGCAAAGAAATGGCCTCAGTTTTGCTCTGCCTCGTCCAGATAGTGAATTTAGTAGTTAATTTTACAATTATCACATCTGCTCTCAACGTAGTTGTTTGCATAAAATTTTCTAGTCAAATGGCCACGAGACCACTATGCCTTTTGCCAATATCTATTAGAGCTGACCAATGAACGCAGGCACTACTAAATCTTTTTGAATTTAGTTTGAAAAAACAAAACAAATTCCAAACAAACTATGTGCCTCGTAGTCCATTGGTCAGTCTGCGTTAGTAATGCCAATAGAAAAAGATGTTTAGTTTTAGTTAACCTTTCCTATCCCCCCCCCCTTTTACTCCTATACTCTTATACCAACCAATAGAATTTGAATTACTCCCATGCCTCTTTTTTAAACTAGCGCCCCCAATACGTTATGTGTAACGAGCAAGAACAACAGTCTGTCCGTCCAAGCGTTCTTAGACATCTAGTATTATCTCAATAACTTGGCGAATACTTGGACTACCATATTTTTAAAAACATATTTGTGCTCAGGGCACACTAAGCTATCCTACTATATGATTTTTATGGTCAGTTTCCTTATGGTTTAGATTTTCAGTTTTCTCACTGTCAATCGTCAAATATAACTTTTACACAAGTCGGCCATCTTCCCCCCCCCCCCCTGTCTTTATCATTTCTCTTCATTATTCAAATAACCAACTAGTTTGAGTGACGTCAGCATTTTACCGCTAGGAGGAAATGGAAAACTGTCTGTGTGTTTGTCTCTGCTGGCTTTGCCCACAGCGTGTATATATTAAAGATACCGCGAGCAGAGCGAAGAGGGTTTTTTCAAAACTTTGGTAGTGTTGGCGTTAATTATTACAATCGTCTCATTCTTACTACTGGGAAATGTCCGAATTATTACAAATTTTAGTGTTAAAGTTAACATATTACGCTAATTCAAACGCCAGTTTGGTCACACAGTTCTGGCAATTCGTTAATTATAAGCCTTTCCCCGTTTCATGCAGCAGATCGGCGAGATGTTAAAATGTTTATTGTACGTTTCGAAACCGAAACTAAAAGCGTGTTAGATTTTTACGGCGGGTCATTTTTTAAGCATTCCCACTGCCCCAAAGGCAGCGCTGTACTGGCGTTGAAGATGCAAATAGTCAGACACTTGAGGGCTGGTGTATTTATTATTATAGGACTAAAATCTTACTAAAATAAGCGATTATCTCACCGATTTCACTACACACCTCCCTTCCTAAAACATGCATCCATTGCAGGTTACAATCTGTGAGATATCTTAGTGCAAATGAAGTCCTACTCTTTTTTCTGATTTTCATCACAAGGATGTCTACTCAAAAAATCTGCACCGACGTTCTGAGGGCCGGGAATATATTCAATCAGAAATGAATATGGCTGTAATAATAATGACCATCTTAATAATCTGGCATTTTCATGCTTTGCTTGTGATAGGAATACGAGTGGTAAATGATCTGTTTGGACCACAAATGTCCTGCCTTATAGATAAATCTGAAATTTTTTTATAGCCCATATTAACGCCAAACATTCTTTCTCACTGTTGAATAATTTTTGTCCGCCTTGTTCAACTTGCGGCTTGCATAAGCGACTGGGTTCAATTCCCCATCTTGTGAGGAGGATCTTTGCAACAATGTAGCGCCCAGGCCCACATTGCTTGCGTCACTTCTCTTGACAAATTCTTGATTCAAGTCAGGCAATTGCAATACGGGCCTGCTTGTGAGTTTTTCTTTTAACTCCTGGTAAGCCAATTCACACTGTGCTGACCAATTTATAGTATCAGGTTGTCCCTTTCGAGTTAAGTCCGTCAGAGGAGCACATATAGAGTTAAAATGTTTAATGTACTTTTGGTAGAAACCACACAACGACACAAAAGATCGCACATCTTTCTTTGTTTGTGGCCTAGGTGCTATTTTCAGTTTCTCCAGATTCTTGGGGTCAGGGGTCATGCTACCCTGATGTACGGTATGTCCCAAGAATTCCAACTCTTTACACCCAATACAACATTTTGTTGGTCTAGCAGTCAAGTTAGCCTCTCTGAGTCTATCAAACAGCATATTCAAAGAGTTAACATGTTCCTCAAAAGTTTCAGTAGCAATGAGGATATCATCCATGAAATTCGAGATACATGGATTTTTCAGAGGATCCAACAATTTTCGCATCATCCTAGAAAACACACTCGGGGCATTTTTCAACCCAAACGGTTGCATGTTGAACTCATAATGACCTTCCTAGGGGCTAAAGGCTAAGTAAGGTCGAACCTCAGGCTTTACTGGAATTTGATAATAGCCTTTGCTAAGATCCACCTTGGAAAAATATTTTGCCTTGTTGAGCCTGGCAAAAAGTTGAGTAGTATCAGGTAATGGATCCACCTGATCTTCTGTGACAGCATTCAGTTTCCTGTAATCTATGCACAGTCTATGTTCTCCCAATGGTTTCCGCAACAAAACCACACAGGAACTATAAGGAGACTCACTGTGAGAAATAATCCCTTCTTGTAGCAGATAATCTATCTCCTCTTTCAAAGCTTTTTCCTTAGCGAAAGGAATAGAATAAGGCCTCATACAGATGGGTGTTGGGTCTAGTAGTTTCATATCATATTCCAACAAATTTGTGTGCCCCGGCTTATCTGTTAACACGTCTGTATGTTTCTCCAGGACCTTTTGAATCCTCTCCCTCTGTCCTTTTGTCAGGTGATTATTGATCTTCACCTGTTCAAACGTTTCACTGGGCTTCAGTGGATATTCAACTGAGGTGAGAGGTTCATTTTTCATTTCGGTTGCAATTGACAAGGCCATTAAGTGTGTTCCTTCCTAGATTTGTCTGTCCAGATATTTCTTCAAAAGGTTCACATGATAGACTTTTTCCTTTCCCTTCTTGTCTATCTTATAATTTGTTCTGAATACCTTTTCCAAAACTGTATATGGACCTTGCCATCCGATCTGAAGTTTATTGTTGCTGCCTGGTAATAGAAGAAGCACCTTCTCCCCTACAGCAAGCTCCCTATCCTTCGCTTTTTTGTTATAATAAGCAGCATGCTTTTTCCTGGCTTGTCTCAAATTTTGATTGGCCAGTTTCCAGCTAGTTTTTAAACGAGTGGTCAGTTCGTTCACATATTGGTATGATGAGATAACAGTCTCTTCTGCCTTCTCATCTGTCCACGTCCTTAACAAGATTACATATGGACTTTTAATTTTTCTGACATATTTTTCATAATATTGGAAGCCTTGTGTTGAGGACGTTTCTTTCTTTTGTCATCACACAAGAATCTACCACTACCTATTCGTTTCCTGGGGTTTTCTCCCCACTTTAAGTTCCTTGTGAGAGATCTCTCTCTTTTACCTTCACCCAGTTCACATAATTCCGACCGTGGGACTGTCGGCTTATTCTGGGGTAAAACCACTTTTTGTACTCGACACAGAGTTGCCATTTTAATACATTCAAGTGAAGACTGTGTGTGAAAAGGGGGTTCCCATTCCACGTTGTCTACTTTATTACAATTATTTTTATTTCCAGGCCTAAGTTTGCCCCGTGGCGTGTCTAGGTCCTGAACAGTTTTCCCACGTGTGGGTGTTCCCTCGTGAAATTGGCCGCAGTTCTCCACAAAATTCTCAATAACTATCTTTACATCTGGCCAATAATAATATTTAGAAACGTTTTGGCAGATGGTACCTATTTTCTCATGGTCACCATCTTTCCCAACATGTAAGCTCCTTATTACCTCTGCCCTATATGCCTTAGGAAGTACCAACTGTCCGTGACCATTGGATCCAGTTCCGGCCTTCCTATACAACAACTTGTTCTTCATATAATAATCCCCTTTGCTTGGAGGTGTGTGGCATTTAGGTAGTTTCTTAAAGCAAGGCTTGAGTGTCCTATCTTCAGCCTGTGCCTTCCTCATCTCCTCTGGATGAGTATTTATTGGCTCATCTTCTTCCTTTCTGGATTGTGAACGGGTCTGGGCTGCTGCCAGAACCACAGGTTTCTTGAGATTCCCCAAGAAGACATAACGACATCCCAATATCAGAGGGTAAATGGGTGCGTCTGCCACTGCTGCTCTGATTATCCCTTCCACATAGCGAGTTTTCACTGTTATCCTTGCAATGGGAAGTTTCATGAGTGGTAGATCCTTGGTCGCCCTTTGTATCTCCACTGTTTCTGTGGTATACTGATCCGGGTTCACCAAGTGCGTACTCACAACGGAATCAAAACCCAAACCGGTTTCGTAAAGGTACCTAATTGTGACTCCATTACATACCACGTCCTCACATACTGGGGGATGATAAGGTTCCTGCTGTCCAGTAGGTTTTACCTTTAATTCCTTTTTCCCCAACTTCATAGCAGCACATCCAGAAGGTTTCCTTGTACAAAATTTGGTGTCATGACCCTCTCTCTTACATCATTTACAATAGTATCTATTTTGATAAAGGGGTTTTCTTTCCTCATATTTCCTGTCATTGAACTGTGGGTTTTTATGTTTATTATCATTGCGTGGCCTATCAAAATGTTGCTTAAACTTGTTACCCTGATCTTTATTATCAAATCTATTTGAGTTTTGTGGGGCCCTATAATTATCTACATGCTTCTTTTTGGCGCCAGCTACCTCTGCCTGGGCTGTCTGATACCTCTCAGCGACCTTAAGTAACTCCCCCAGCCTCTCTGCACCCTGTTCCATGAGAAACTTTCTCAAGTCTGGAGCCATGGACTCTCTCAATTGCTCAATAAGGATCATTTCTTTAAGATCTTGGGTTTTCCCCAGAGCAGTCCATTTCTCCAAGTAAGTTTCTAACCGTGCAGAGAACTGGTGATAAGTCTCAATCGACAGTAGCTTGGCATTTCTAAACTTTTTCCTGTAAAATTCACCATTCTTTTCGTATCTTAACAAAAAAGCCTGCTTTAACAAGTCATAATTGTCTTGGTCTCCCTGCTCATTTTGGAAAAAAACATCATAAGCTGTTCCCCGAAGACCTTGGGATAACCCCAAGTTCCATCTTTCTTTTTCTAGCCCATAAGTTGTAGCTAATACCTCATACCTACTTAGATATGATTCAATATCATCTTTCTCAATAAAATAATCTATGTGAAACCCCATAGCTGAGTTGGAGGCCCCCTGACTAGCAGTCGTATCAGAGGTAGAGGGGCTGTGACCATTTTCAGGAGCATGGCCTTGCAGCTCCCACTCCCTTAGTCGCAACTCATGCTCCCTCTGTAACCTTTTATCTTCTGCTTCCCTTTCTAATCTTTTATCTTCTGCTTCCCTTTGCAGTCGTTTTTCTTCTGCCTCTCTATCCAACTCTAATTTCTTCATCTCTCTGGCATCTTCTAACTGCATTCTCCTCTCTTCAGCTAACCTATGTTCTTCCCTAGCAATAAACTTATCACATTCTGAGGTGACATAGTCAATCAAAACTTGACCCTCCATGTTCATCTCTTTCGCAGTCTGCACAGCAGCAGAGCGAAACTTGGCCAAATCCGCCATCTGATAAATACCAAAATGTTCTAACTCAATTTCTAAACAAGTACAATTTTAATTAATTATTCCAGGCTCCGACACTTCATCAATTCCCAAATCTTGGGCAATATTAATAATGGGGATTCCCTGGGTAAATAGAAATGTTGTTACAGCTAAATCCCCGAACAGGACCCTAATATATGTAGTACTAGAAGTTCCTATCCCGGACAAGCCTACCAATTTATGTAGCAAGTGTAATTTGCTGGGGAGATTAAGATGTTATACCTAACAAGAAAGATAGTTGTGTCTGTGTTAACTGTGTGAGGTCAAGCACATGTAGGTCCCTGACTCTAAAAATGATGATGATGATATATTATATCAGGGAACCTAACGCTACCTCCCTAGATCTCACACAGTCCGTATTTTGATTCTAGTGGCTGGTGTATGATGTCTCTAGTGTCTAGGGGTGATATGAAGATGATGGTACATCAACACAATACACTTTAACTCACTATAAAAAAATAAATAAGACTGTGGTTAAAGTTTTCTTTAAAATTTGAATGTTTTTTCTTTGTACAATTTAATCTGCTTGTCCCGCCATCTCTTTTGGACAGGTCTTTGAAAATGAGGAAATATATTGACATATAATGCTTCAACTAAAAGTATGGACTCTTGGTCCTATGAATATATTGTTAATATATAGAGTTCCTGTAGGTGTATTCACAGACTAACTTTACTAGTTGCTAGTGATTGTCATTAGTTATGAGGAGCTGTTGTTTTCCTCATGCCCCATATAATTCTGTTTTATTTTGATAAGAACCAGTTTATTCGGATGAAGTGTCAGATGTCCCAGCTGTTAACATCACCTGGGATTCTTGGTATGTCGAAAATTAAGTCAGGAGGTCACTGTAGAGACAATATAGATCAGCACCCACACACAAGCTCCTTCAGGCTATCTGATGACAGCATAACTTTATAATGGAGACTTTTCTCTTCTCACTCACTCATCAGGTTTCCTGTCACCGGATGGTAACAGGAAATAAAAAACCCACTAATTCAAAGAAATATGTCACAAATAACGTTGACTGGCAAAGAAATGGCCTCAGTTTTGCTCTGCCTCGTCCAGATAGTGAATTTAGTAATTAATTTTACAATTATCACATCTGCTCTCAACGTAGTTGTTTGCATAAAATTTTCTAGTCAAATGGCCACGAGACCACTATGCCTTTTGCCAATATCTATTAGAGCCGACCAATGAACGCAGGCACTACTAAATCTTTTTGAATTTAGTTTGAAAAAACAAAACAAATTCCAAACAAACTATGTGCCTCGTAGTCCATTGGTCAGTCTGCGTTAGTTACGCCAATAGAAAAAGATGTTTAGTTTTAGTTAACCTTTCCTATTCCCCCCCCCTCCCCCCCTTTTACTCCTATACTCTTATACCAACCAATAGAATTTGAATTACTCCCATGCCTCTTTTTTAAACTAGCGCCCCCAATACGTTATGTGTAACGAGCAAGAACAACAGTCTGTCCGTCCAAGCGTTCTTAGACACCTAGTATTATCTCAATAACTTGGCGAATACTTGGACTACCATATTTTTAAAAACATATTTGTGCTCAGAGGACACTAAGCTATCCTACTATATGATTTTTATGGTCAGTTTCCTTATGGTTTAGATTTTCAGTTTTCTCACTGTCAATCGTCAAATATAACTTTTACACAAGTCGGCCATCTCCCCCCCCCCCTTCCCCCCTGTCTCTATCATTTCTCTTCATTATTCAAATAACCAACTAGTTTGAGTGACGTCAGAATTTTACCGGTAGGAGGAAATGGAAAACTGTCTGCGTGTTTATCTCTGCTGGCTTTGCCCACAGCGTGTGTATATTAAAGATACCGCGAGCAGAGCGAAGAGGGTTTTTTCAAAACTTTGGTAGTGTTGGCGTTAATTATTACAATCGTCTCATTCTTACTACTGGGAAATGTCCGAATTATTACAAATTTTAGTGTTAAAGTTAACATATTACGTTAATTCAAACGCCAGTTTGGTCACACAGTTCTTGCAATTCGTTAATTATAAGCCTTTCCCCCGTTTCGTGCAGCAGATCGGCGAGATGTTAAAATGTTTATTGTACGTTTCGAAACCGAAACTAAAAGCGTGTTAGATTTTTACGGCGGGTCATTTTTTAAGCATTCCCACTGCACCAAAGGCAGCGCTGTACTGGCGTTGAAGATGCAAATAGTCAGACACTTGAGGGCTGGTGTATTTATTATTATAGGACTAAAAATCTTACTAAAATAAGCGATTATCTCACAGATTTCGCTACAGCCTGCACCAGTCACATGTTCTCCATTAGCCGAACCAGGCAGCCGCCTAGGGTGGACACAGTTAAGAGGGATGGCTAGATCGAGTTCACTCTAATACGTTACAGGAAAGGCATCGGGAGTAAACCCTGTTGATAAATCAAGAGTCGTGAGTCCATAAGGCAGTCTAATATTGATTCAACATTATTCTGGCAACTCCTGCGACGTGGCGCTACTGCCGTTCCTTTGGACCTACCGGCTATGTGGAGAGGGCGAACATGCTGCACGGGCAACAACTTGTTCTCCATTTAACTGTGCCCAAATTCGCAACCCGGAGAGGACACTCCAGCTTCTCCCTATCGGTGTCGACAAAATACGGGGAGTTAGCAGTTACTGTTTATAAGCATCTTGCCCAATTCGCGTATGGCATGGCGCCAGGGGCTACTTCCGACGATGGGAGGGGTTCTAGGATCTCACTGGACAGCCCCCCAGCCAATTAGGTGTTGTCCCACCACTTTCTGCTTTCCCCATTGGGTGCATGGGGATGGGGATTAAGGTCAACCCGAACTGTGGACAGAAAAGTTCGCACCAAGCAATCACAAAATAAGAAATAATAGAAAGAAACCAACAATCAGATTGGGATGTTGGAACGTCCTGACTATGCTGACTGGACTATCCGAAAAACTACAGGACATAAACGATGTCAGGAAGACAGCCATAATCAATGACAAACTTAAACGACTTCAGGTGGATTTAGCGGCACTTCAGGAAACGCGCCTGGCAGGCTCTAGAATGGTGAACGAGACGGACTACTTATTTTATTGGCAGGGGAAAGTCCTTAATAAAACTAGGGAACATGGAGGGTTTTGTGGTTAAAAAA
>JAMPIV010022591.1:427500-458113 GCA_024509875.1 Oreohelix idahoensis
CTACTACTACTACTACTACTACTACTACTACTACTACTGCTGCTGCTACTACTACTTATACTTTGACTACTACTACTACTACTACTACTACTACTACTACTACTACAAGTACTACTACTACTAATACTACAAGTACTACTACAACTAATACTACAAGTACAACTACAAATACAACAACTACTACTACAACTACTAATACTACAAGTACTACTACTACTATTACTACTACTAATACTACAAGTACTATTAATACTAATACTACAATTACTACTACTAATACTACAACTACAACTACAACTACTACTACTACTACTACTACTACTACTACTACTACTACTACTACTACTACTACTACTACTACTACTTCAAGTACTATCACTACTACTAATACTACAAGTACTACTACTACTAATACTACAAGTACAGTAGAACTCCATTTATCCGAACCCCAATTATCCGAACATCCAATTATCCGAACACTTTTTCCAGAAAAAAAAAATCAGACGCCACCAATCACGTTAGACTACATTTCTGAATCTTTTGATGCGGCAAGCTTCAAATGTGTGCGAACAATTTGTAGAGGATGGTATGGACTAATGGTCGGTCGCTTACGTACAGGATGTCAGTTAGATCATAAAGTCAGTTAATATCTGGTTTATCAATCCAGTGTACGTATGCGTTCTAGGCAGAACACTGGCTAAACAGACAGTTCAACTAGGAAAAGGTGAAACTGTGTCTTCACTTGCGAGGATTTTCAATGTTGGGAAAGTTACCGTCTCTGACATCAAGAGTAACAAGGATAAAATAATGAGTTTTGCATCGAAATTGGATAGTGAAAATGGGTCGAAGAAACGTACGTAAAACCATGAGAAATGCGAAAGATTTGAAATTGGAATAGGCTTTGTATAAATGGTTTGTGCAAAGAAGAAGCAAAGGGGAACCTTTCTCTGGCTCTCTATTGTGTGAAAAGGCACTTCAGTTCAACAATCAACTTGACGGTCCTCCTGACTCTAAGGCTAGCCAGGGATGGTTAAGAAACTTTAAATCTCGTCATGGCATACGAGAATTGGAGATTCAAGGGAAATCTTTATCTAGCGATGCAACTGCCGCTGAAAATTTTAAAGAAACATTCTTAGCTTTTTTGGAAGAAGGTTATTCGCTCGATGATGTGTACAATGCCGATGAGACTGGCTTATACTGGAAATCATTGCCTCAAAAATCACTTGCATCTCAGCGCGAAGCAGCTGTCCCTGGGTTTAAAAAGGGCAAAGAGAGAGTAACAATTTTGGTAGCCGCGAATGCCAGTGGAAGTCATCGTTTACCGGTGCTAATGATCGGCAAAGCCAAAAAAAAAAAAACACGTTGTTTAAAGAATGTGACATGTCTCCCATTGTGTTACAAAGCACAGAAGAGTGCTTGGATGAATAGTGAAATATTTCTTGATTGGTATACAAATCAGTTCATCCCAAATGTGAAGAGGTTGAGAGAACAAGAAAAGAAAACTGGAAAAGTAATTCTTCTACTGGACAATGCACCATCTCATCCAGAGACGGATACATTGAATGCAGTTGATGCAAATTTTAAAGTAATTTTTCTGCCTCCCAATGTAACAGCACTGATTCAACCAATGGATCAGGGTGTTATAGCAAAGCTTAAAAAGATGTACAAGAAGGAAGGCCTGCGTCGTTTATTGTTGGCTGAAGATGAAGAAAGTGTGGTGGCGTTTTCCAAAAAGCTTAATCTCAAAGACTGCTGCTATATGTTAGCTGATGCTTGGACCACCCTGTCACAAGATAATCTCAACAAGGCTTGGAATAGATTGCTTGGGAAAAAAGGAGGAAATGAAACTACCGCAGTGGACACAAATGATGATTGTATAAATGAAGTTGTGGAACTGTTTCAAGCAATGCCCGGATTTTCGGACTGTGACAAAGATGATGCACACATGTGGCTAGAAGATGATAATGATTCTGGTTTTCAGTTTTTGAATGACGAAGAAATTTTGTCTTTTGTGTAAGAAGAAAACCAAATACATGTAGTGACCGATGATGAAGACTCCTCAGACGTACATGATGTACTTGTAGATTATGAAGAAAACCCAAAACGTCGACCAAGTCCTGAAGAGGCCTTTATAGCACTAGAAACAGCGATGGATTGGTACGAGCAAGAAGATGACAGCTGTCCTACACAGCTTCTGCTGTTGAAGAGAATGCGGGACTTAGCAGCCAAAGGGAGACTATCCAGTTTGGTGCAAAAGAGGATTCCTCATTATTTTAAATAGTGGGCTACATCTGTGCAAGTACATGTATACGTAAGTTGCGCCTGGTTTTGAATCGTTTGTAATGTTATTTTGAAAACATTTCTCTTTCTTAAAAAAAATAATTAATACAAGTAGTACATGCACTGCAGTATAATGAAAGATTTTGGTGATACAGTGATCTAATACAGTGTGGGTATTATTATTACAGTAGAAGTAAATATGTTTTATAGTGTATTTTCCTTGTGATGGTTAATTATTTTTAGAAATATGTGTACATGTACTCGATACATTATGTAATCCAATTATCCGAACATTTGATTATCCGAACGATGCTGGGTCCCATGGGGTTCGGATAAATGGAGTTCTACTGTACTACTAATTTTACAAGTACTACTACTACTACTGCTACTACTACTACTAATATTACAATACTACTACTACTAATACTACAAGTACTATTACTACAACTAATACTACAAGTACTACTACTACTACTACTAATACTACAAGTACTATTACTACTACTACTAATACTACTACTGATACTACAAGTACTACTACTACTACTACTACTGCTACGTCAATCCAAAATATTTTATTGTTTTATATATAAAAAAATCCCTTTTTTACTTTGCCTCTCTCTCTTAATTATTCTTCCCACCTCCTAGTTTTATACCTTCATTTTAAACCAAATTTGTCAACATCTTCGTGGCTGCAGTTCTTTCTTCTACTTGCTTGTTCATTGCCGATATACACTGAGACTATTAATCTTATCCGACAATCATTCGAAGTTTTCAAGTCCTAAGAGCTGTTTGCTCGACAAACCCAGACGAAGTTGATCTCATCGCGTGACTTTATGAGAACAGTTAAACAAAATTAATCATCTTTGAATTACGTGACTGATTAAGCGTAAGTGAGCTTCAGTTTATTTTTTATCTGCTTACATAGCCAATATATCACACGTGACATGTCACTCTTCTTTCAGTGGTTTGGATAATTCTCTTTATCATTTAATATATAAAAAAAAATGTGAAGCACTTGTAATGATGACATCGATATGTCAACGGGATTAATTTTTAACGCTGTGGATAGGTTAATCACGTTCCCGGTGTTATGCCTGTCATTGATCAATTATTTTGTAATATAAAATTAATGAGCACGTCAGCTCAGATTAATTATCTAAGGAAAATGTCACGAAATAACCATCGTTGTTAACAATGTCTTCAAAGAGACAAAATACCTAACAGAACCGTTCGTTTATTGCCTACGTAATGATATTTGATTTCAGCGAACTGTCAGAAGGTATTAGCAATTGCTCTTTCCAGCGAATGCCAATGTACTTTTCCCCCGCCAAAATTAATTCATTAAATTTTAATTTGCGAATCAAACATTCGCACGTTATATAATGCGCACTTGCTGTTTGAACAGTGAGATGATACCATTATGAATGAATACCGTTTTACGAACATATTTTGGTTGTAATTCAATTTTATGAATAATTTATGTAGTTTATTATGCTATCTTCTTATTTCGTGTATATTTTGTAAATCTTTTTTTCGGATAAGCTTGCGAAGAAGATTAAAGGCATTCTGACGTGTATTTCTGAATGCAGACTACTAACAGGAATATCTTGTTCTTTAATATTGATATTGAGAATATCGTCACGAATGTCTTGTCATTATATAATGAGATACTGGGAGTCGGAGTCCCTAAGGCAGTCTAATGTTGATTCGACATTATTCTGGCAACTCCTGCGACATGGCTGGTACCAAACTGTATCGGCTACTGCCGTTCCTTTGAATCTACCTGCTGTGTGGAGAGGGGGAACATGCTGCATGGGCAACAGCTTGATCTCCATATAACTGTGCCCAAGCTCGCGCCCTGGAGAGGACACTCCAGCTTCACCCTATAGGTGTCGGCAAAACACGGGAAGTAGCAGTTACCGGTTATAAGCCTTTTGCCCAATTGGCGTAGGGCATGGCGCCAGGGGCTACTTCCGACAGTGGGAGAGGTTCTAGGATCTCACTGGACAGCTACCGCCCGCTTCAAGCTGGGCAGCCCCCAGTCAATAAGGTGTTGTCCCGCCACTGTCTGCTTTCCCCATTGGGTGCATGGGGATTAGGGTCAAACCCGAATTGTGGACAGAAAATTTTGCACCAAGCAATTATCGAAAAAATAGAAATAAGCAAACTCTCAGATTGGGATGCTGGAACGTCCGGACTATGTTGACTGGACTATCCGAAAACCTACAGGATGTAAACGATGTAAAAAAGAAAGCCATAATTAATGATGAGCTTAAACGACTTCAGGTGGATATAGCTGCACTTCAGGAAACGCGCCTGGCGGGCTCTGGAACGGTGAGCGAGAAGGACTACACATTTTATTGGCAAGGGAAAGATCTTAATAAAGCTAGAGAACACGGAGTAGGTTTTGCGGTCAAAAAATCGCTAACTAACATTGTTGAACCAGGCGAGAATGGATCAGAACGCCTGTTAACGCTCCGCCTGCAAACTAGCACAGGTCCCATCACCCTTGTCAGTGTGTATGCTCCTACTCTGTACTCTGCCTCAGAAGCTAAAGATGAGTTCTACGAGAATCTAGCAGCAGTAATCAAAAGCATACCTAGGCAAGAACAGCTTGTTCTCCTTGGTGACTTTAACGCTAGAGTGGGTGCCGATAATGTTTCATGGCCTTCATGTCTGGGCAGGTTTGGTATTGGCAAGATGAATGAAAATGGACAACGGCTCTTAGAGTTGTGCGTCCACCATGATCTCTGCGTGACCAACACCTACTTTCAGACAAAACCCCAGCATAAGGTGTCATGGAGACACCCACGATCCAAGCACTGGCACCAACTTGACCTGATTCTCGTCAGAAGGTCACTCCTCAGGTCTGTGCTCTCCACGCGCTCGTACCATAGTGCAGACTGTGACACAGATCACTCCTTGGTTTGCTGCAAAATCAGAGCACAACCAAGAAAACTCTATCGTGTCAGATATGAAGGGAAACCACGCATTGATACCAGCAAGATGTCAGACCCTTTCATGATCGCTCAATTCATTGCGACCTTCAAGAAAGGGCTCAGTAGCCCTCAGCATGGTGATACTATTACAGAGAACTGGGAGCATCTACGGAACACCATTCAAAGTACTGCACTTGCCACCTTTGGTAAGAAAACTGCAAAGTCAAATGACTGGTTTGACGCTTCATCAGATGTGATGGCACCTGTTATTGAAGCTAAGCGCAGTGCTATGAATGAATACAAACGTTCACCGAGTGCCAGAACCCTACAGATCCTGAGGGCTACGAAAAGCAAAGTTCAACAAACTGCTCGACGCTGTGCAAATGACTATTGGCTCCAGCTCAGTGAGAGCATTCAGATCGCAGCGCAAACAGGCAACATTAGACAAATGTATGACGGTATAAAGAAAGCACTTGGCCCCCATAAAAGTAAGACGGCACCGCTAAAAACCATCAGCGGAGAGAAGCTAATCGATAAGGGTAAGCAAATGGAGAGGTGGGTCGAGCACTACTCTGAGCTTTACGCCAGAGACAATACCGTTACGCCTGCAGCCCTTGATGCTGTCAATAGTCTGCCAACTATGGAGGAGCTGGATGCCGAACCAACATTAGAGGAACTAAGTAAGGCCATTGATAGCTTGGCCTCTGGCAAAGCACCAGGCAGTGATGGGATTCCTCCTGATTTAATCAAATGCTGTAAGAGCACGCTATTACATTCCCTGCATAGGATGCTGTGCCAGTGCTGGGAAGAGACTACTATTCCTCAAGACATGCGATATGCCAAGATTGTAACACTGTATAAAAATAAAGGAGACAGAAGTGATTGCAATAACTACAGAGGCATCTCTCTTCTTAGTATTGTTGGTAAGGTTTTTGCCAAAGTCATCTTAATGCGACTACACAAGTTAGCTGATCGCATATATCCAGAGGCACCATGTGGATTCCGAGCTGGCAGATCAACAACAGACATGATCTTCTCTCTCCGCCAGCTTCAGGAAAAATCAAGAGAGCAGAAAAGACCATTATATATCGCCTTTATAGACCTCACAAAAGCATTCGACCTGGTTCGTAGGGATGGACTCTTTAAAATCCTCCTGAAAATAGGCTGCCCTTCTAAAATGCTGGAAATGATAAAGTCATTCCATGACGACATGAAGGGAACAGTCCAATATGCTGGAAGCACGTCACAGCCCTTTGATATACGAAGTGGCGTTAAACAAGGCGGTGTTCTGGCTCCGACCCTCTTCGGAATCTTCTTTGCCTTACTCTTGAAACATGCATTCAGAGATGCAACTGAAGGAATATGCCTTCACACTAGGTCAGATGGCCGTCTGTTTAGTCTTTCAAGGCTGAAGGCAAAAACAAAAATCAGAAGGGTCACTATAAGAGACTTGTTGTTCGCTGATGATGCTGCAGTCGTCACTCAAAGCCAACAGGAGCTTCAGAGCTTGATGAATCGCTTCACTAAAGCATGCAAGGACTTTGGCCTCACAATAAGTCTAAAGAAAACGAATGTGCTGAGTCAGGATGTGGGTGCTGCACCAGTTATCACTATCGATAACTATGAATTGGCAGTGGTGCACCACTTCACATACCTAGGGTATACCATCAATGACAAACTCTCACTGGATACAGAAATCGACAGCCGCATTGGCAAAGCTGCAGCTACCTTTGCCCGCCTCACATCGCGTGTTTGGGGATGTCGCAAAATTGATTTCAATACATTGCAAACGTGGTCGAGGAGTTTACAGTTAAAGCCACCGATCGATTGTCAACAAAGCGGCCGTTATCAAAATGGCGGTATATCGGCAAACTGTAGACGATACATCGAAATCGGCAATTATAAAAAAAAAGCATAATGGAATCATTCTGAAAAGGATTTCACATTTTAGTCCAGGAAAGGATTGTGTACAACCGTGTATAAGAAGAAACGGTAGGAAGTTATCCTTTACGGAGATATATGCGTATTTCGGCTGCCCACAGTTACGCGGAAAGCCTGTAAACCCACTTCTGTTCTAAATATTAAAATCAACAAATAACAGTTTGGGAAATTACATGGATAGGAATATAGAGAGATATCGACTGTATAAAACAAGATAAGATGGAACAGTATGATAATATATAAGGCAAGGATGAGAGAGGGAAAGTTTCAGTCAACGCACAAATCGGATGAAATCGCTGTTTCGGAAAGAAATTTCAGCCGAGTCTTAAGCTGTGACGTCACTGCTCTCCGATACGGCCGCGTTAGGCTTATAAATAGCGTATCGGAAAACTGGAGACACACACAACGAAAGAGGTTTGAGACAGACTGACGGCAGAGATCGCTACTACGCTAAATCCATCTGAAGTATGAGCGGATCGCCAGAAGTTTCAGTCAGTGTCTGGAGTCTGAGGGTAAGCGAAATTAGGATAACTACCGTGTATAATATTGTTTTTAAATTCAGGTTCATATATAGAGTTCACAAAATATGCCTGTATAATATTCATTAATATAATGTATTGTTATTTTGAATAGGATTTAAACATGTGCTTTGTGGATGATTGTTGTTTTTACAAAAACGTATCAAAACTAGCCCCACAGCCAAATGTAGATAATATTTACCATTTAATGCTGTATATCGTACGGAGATAAAGGCAGTCCCATGGCAGAGATTGTCAGAGGCAAATGAAGTGTTAGAAGGTTCATCATGGAAGATACCGCTTTTACGAGGTTAGGTGACTAGTCCCCTTCCTCGCTGCCTTTTCCTTCCCTAGTTCGAGCGCACAACTGAGTGCCCATTTACAGCTGGGAAACTGGAGTGGTCCATAGCCAGTTTCAATTCAACAACTATGTAATTGTACTCTGAAGAAAGCAACCTTATCGTTTGGGCAGTCGGGCGCTCACTTTATTTAATTGTGTATTACTTTTGTGTAGATGCTAAGAATGGCATCAGTATTTAAATTTGTACCCTACATGGTTTGGAAAGATCAAGTTATAAATAAGTAAAGGATATACAGGAGCGGAATAAACCAGATGATGTTTATTACTGATAATGTTAATATTAATTCTGTATCATTGAAATGATTTTACTTGCTATGACTGTATAACTTTGACATCTGATGACTGACTAGTCTGACTTATGTGCTAGTCAGTTACAATTAATTGAAATGTTAATACTTCTATATCACTGAAATGATGTCCTTACTTACTATGATTGTATAACGGTGACATCTGATGACTGACTGGTCTGGTATCTGTGCTAGTCAGCTACAAGTCTAGCCAGATACTAACCAAGGCTGATATGATGTTTCAGGTTCCATGAAATAACTCGAACCAGACTGTCAAGTGTCAGAAGCCGGTGTTGTTCATCAGAGGCAATCCCATAAAAGTGCAGGACCCCAAAGAGTGAACGACAGCTGGTCATTGATATCCCTAGTGCTGGGTCTACCAATACTGATAGCTACAAAAGACAGCCCCGTGTCAGCATTGTCAAGTTGAAAGATAAGTGTCATTTAAGACACTGACCACCCATAAATGAAAAACAGCTAATAGTCAATTGATGAGAGTTATCAGAGGACTAAGAACAGTGATATATTTAAAATGAATGCAGTTTTCAGTAACTTTATTATCCAAGATCTTGCAGTCTAAATAGACAATAATAGTAATTGTGTGACTTAATTTTATATATATTTTAATGCTCTGTTCCAACTAGCAGTAATAGAATATTAGTGTAATTATTAAAATATTTAAACTGTACCTGAGGAATTATTCACTTCTTGCATTTGTGGTCACAGTGAATGTTCATTTTAATTATCCCCTAGAATATAAGTAATCATGAGATAGTCACAGGGAGGAGACGCCTTAAATCCTGGTACAACTTCTTACCAACTGGCCAGGGTTTTCACAGTCTGACTATTTCTATGATAGCCATACACCAGTGCTTATTTCTAAGGCTGGGGTATTACTTGTAAGACCAGAATTCTTACTGGCATACTATCCTGGTAGCATATGAGATACCTGGACTCTTACCTAAATAAATAGTTGTAAATAACCTCCCGCTACAGGGGAAACTCTAAACTCACAATGAAGACCAAAGCTGCGGTATATAATGCCTGCGTCACCAGCACACGCCTATATGGCAGCGAGACCTGGACGACCTATGCTAAGCAAGAAAGAAGGCTCTATACCTTCCATTTGCGGTGTCTACGCCGCATCCTCGGCATCTCGTGGAAAGATAAAGTGACAAATGTCGAGGTGTTGTCACGTGCTGGCCTTCAAAGTATGTATACGCTGCTTAGACAGCGCAGGCTTCGCTGGCTTGGCCATGTTCGCCGCATGGAAGATGGTCGCATCCCAAAAGATATCTTCTACGGACAATTAGCAGATGGCAAGAGAACAGTTGGGCGACCACAGCTGAGGTTCAAAGATGTGTGCAAGAGAGATATGAGGGCACTGGACATGGATCCAGCAACATGGGAGGATGAAGCTGCCGATCGCACTAAGTGGCGATGCTATTTACGGCACCACCTCAGATTGGGCGAAGAGAGGCTCACACAAGAAGCAGAGGTGAGGAGAAAACGTCGAAAGGAGCACAGGAAAATAAGCAGTTGAGGGCTGTCACCTCAGGGGCGCATTCCCATAGTCAGTTATGACTGAAGGGGCTATTATTATTATTATTATTACTGGGGGAAAGCAGCGGGTCGCTGTCCCTGAGCTTATTCTTTAAAAGTTGCAATTACTATTTTTAAAAAATAAGCTCTTACTAACCTAGGGACCCACAAAAGGTCGCATACTCATAGAGTTCTTTACCGCGGTGAAAACAAATGCGGAACACTATTGGTAATTTTCAATGGTTCTGACTGTTTGATTTCAACTTATTGCGGTGAGTGTTTCCGCGCCTCCTCTAGTTTTAAACAAAGTGGCGCCTTTTCATAAAATTACACTCGGGGCATTTTTCAGCCTTTGAAAATGGCTTCCCCCCCCCCCCCCCACTCTTAGGTTAAAGCCGAGTAGCGAAATGAAAAAAAAGTCGTATATTGTTCAAATTCATCTGGCTCTGATCAGGGACGGACAAGCGCACTAGGAAGACGAAACTATCTCTGGTGGGACAGAAAGAAATTGAGGTAAGATGCAAATCGAGTTAAAGAATCGAAAAATACGCAAAGTTTGATGCCTAGTGTGCTTTCGAAACGCTCACAACCTGTTTTGTTTACTAGAGGTGGAATATTATGAAAGTTTGCTACCCACTGTTACGAGGAGTTCTGCTCAATTAATAATGCAACTTCAGTTCACAACAACATCAACATTGTAAAACGTGGCCTGATTGAATACGTCTAGGAAAGGAACTCAAATCCCTCGTAACAAACACATGGACATTTATTTTCACTTTGACTACTAGTAACACAACTGCTCCAAAGATTATAATACTTGATTAATATATGTCCGTCCTTTCTAGCTCAGTGGTCCATGGTTCGATCCCCAGTTGAGGCTCCTGGGTCGACCCAGCCTCAATTGGGTACCAGAGCAACTCTGGGAAGGTTAAGGCGGCCGGCGTGATGCTGAGCACATCGCCCCTAGTGTGCCGATATCGGGTCGAGAAAATATGGGCCTAACACCATATTCCCAATATGTCTCTATGGGCGTGTAAACAGGATCTTTTATATTCACACACTTTGTATTCCCATACAACTGTATACGTCCAACTGTAATATCCAGATTGCTCGATATTTGTCCAACTATGTGACTCTATTTTCAATATTCCTTAAATAATAGTGGGCTGAGCCATACAAACTGTATTCAGTATCACTACCTACTATTTTATATGTAAATATACACACAGGATCCACACATGCGCTATATGTCCAGTTATGCCACGGATTTTTCATACAGCTTTTGGACACCAAGTACACAGTTCTCAAACACACATATGGTCGCACAGAACGCTGGGTATAAACTGACTTGTTGCTGCACCAAACAAAGCAACGTCATTCTCACAACCACACATAGAAACATACGCACCGATGCTTTTATGCGCGCCACATAGCCTACAGATACAAGTCACTATCTGGCGCGTAAAAAAGATCTGAACATCCACCTTCTTCAGCCCAGGATCAGGAGACGGTATTCCGGATATTGCAGCTTAACATGAGATGAAACCCTCTGAAGACATGCAAGGTAACTGCAACCTAATAGCTGGTTACAACGTCCAGGATGCAGCGGCTGTGCAAGTATAGGGAGTGGAGTCAATAGAATATCTGATTACTTCAGCTATTATGCAGAGGACAAGAATGACCCAGTAAGACTGTGCTATCGCCGACAAGCATATGGAATATCCAATAGATCTACATTTCTTTTGTGACACATCCATAACACCTAATTTAGAACGTGCTGCGCTTGAAGTAAGGCCTTGTCACCCTGGACTTACAGATAGTTTTGACAATTTTCCGAAACATGAATTTGGCCGTATTTTTAGTGCAATTTGGCACACACACACACACACACACACACACACACACACACACACACACACACACACACACACACACACACACACGCACACGCACACGCACACGCACACGCACACGCACACGCACACGCACACGCACACGCTCACGCACACGCACACGCACACACACACACACGCACACACACACACTCACACAAAAAGAAGAGAAAAGTGTTCGTACAGTAGACCAGGACAGGCTGGTTTACGCATCAAGAGCAAACACTATGATCTTTTTTTTTTTTTTGCCTGTTCGCCTTTTCCAAAGCGTTTGTATACCTAGAGTTACACCAGAAACGTGTTGCTAGAATTTTGCTCAATGTACGCACACAATTGCAAAATAAATAAATGAATATAACTTTTTTAACAATGCGAGTCAAACAGAGAAAGAACTCTTCCTGACCTAATTTCGTTTGTTCTACAATAGAACTGTTTTGGATGATCTTACAAGGGTGGAAATGAAAGAAACACAAATATAAGGAATTTATCACGCATCATAGATGCGATCTATTTTTGCAAATGGAGAGATCGACTGGCATTCCGCGATCATTGCGGATATTGAGGTTTAGGCCCCACAATTAAAATACAAGTGAAGTTAATTTGTAGGAACTTGATAGCTGGTTGCTAAAAATGATACAATGTTGGAACAACATGTATTTACTGGGTGATCGAAATGCAGAGTACGGTATCTCATTTCTGATGTACAAAATGATCTGATGCCATACTAACCAGCCGAGACCGTATCAAAGATAATATGTGAAATCAAAGTAGCTAAGTTCTTTGCCGTGATTGTTTACTCTACTACTGATATCGCTAAAACTGATTTGTATTTATTCTTACGATTTATAACAGTAAACAGTGGTTCAGTTTAACGATTTTCACAATGCAGCAAGTGCTGGAGATTTTTTCAACATTCTTCTTTGAGCAATCAAATACTTGGGGTTGTCGGTCACTATGTGTTGTTGTCAGTCGTACGATAGATCAAGCATTAGGTTGGGTACAATATCAGGTCTCCAAAACAGGAAACGTAAAATTACTCTAAATGTAGTACTTTAAGCACAGCATTACTGTAGTACTTTTCTTCTTCGTACACTCTCAGACGTCTGCTTGAATATTGTACACTCTCAGACGTCTGCTTGAATATTGTACACTCTCAGACGTCTGCTTGATTATTTTAATAGATAGCAGTGGTCAGCTTGAGGCTATTTGCATCTCCATAGTTTTTTTCTTCTTCCAGGAATGGTCCTAGTGACGGCCATATCTGTGTTCTCTGTTGCTCATATGTTGGGCATCTTTGAAGCAGATGTTCCACAGTCGTTTTATCAGTGCCACATTTAGTACGTTGAGTTTTTTTTTTTTTGGGGGGGGGGGGGGGGGGGAAGGGTAACTCTTGCCTTTTGTTACTGAGCCTTGACTCCACAGCACAGGGGAAGGTGACCACCAGTAGCATAGGGTGGACCCCTTTAAGGTGGATTCTGATTGATGCATTAAGCGTATTGTGAAACAATATTATATTTGTGTTTTTTAGTGTGTGTGTATATATATATATATATATATATATATATATATATATATATATATATATAAATATATATATATATATATATATATATATATATATATATATATATATATATACATACACAGTATAATAATTAGTAATTCCAGTCTTTAGGTGGTGCCCCTTTTGCTTAATGTGTTCGCTCCCCCTGATGGTAGAACAAGGCAGCGCCACTGATGTGAAGACCAGAACTGGTGATTATAATAAATTTATCCCCTCAGGGAGGATAACTCGCTAGCTCCGATCAAGGTAGTTGCGCTGTTTTACTGCTCGATGATCCAAAACAACAAAGTAATCTCCTCTTGTCAGTTCTAGATATCGTTTGTGTTTTGTTTACTTTCTGTCATTCTTGTTTGAGTGCCAACCGCCAATGGGATTTGATTATCGAAATCCTGTATTTCAGATGTCGAGTTCGTCTCGGCTGAATGTGGACGCACCACCCCAAGTAAATACAGGTGCTCTTAGGTTGCATTATTTTACTCGCTTGTTTACTCTAAATTTGTTTACAGACCAAATAACCTTTCAAAAATTCCATTAATATTTTTAACACTGAATAACAATGGCTTCGGGGTACAATGAATTGACGAAGCACGTTTTTCCGGCGTAAAACTCATTTTCAAAAAAATTGATCACGTCTTAACAATATAAATACGAGCTAAACTAGCTGTTGTCACACAAGACTTTACTAGAGCTTTAGATATTTGTAAATGAGCTCCGTCCTTACTGTTTTTATGTTTCGGACACAGGTACAACCATCAGCAGTATCGTAAAACTATATCTTATATACATGAATCAGTGTTGTGAAGGGATATATATCTTATAATCAACATTGCTGAAGACTTGTTATCCAAAGTAAACAACAGTACTATAATGGTGGATCTGTCTGTCACACCTGACATTAGTGTGAAAAAGTACATTCATTGTTGTACTGTGAAAGTACATCTTGTATACAGTAAAAGCAGAATCGTGAAAGTGCATCTTTCATACAAGAAACTAGCAGTATTGTGATAAAAAGTACACCCAGTGTTGTATTGTAATACTAAATCTAGTGAAAAGTATTATCGACGCACATCCGTATATAGAAGGAGTAGAAGCGTGGAAAGTGCATCCTACAAAAAACTAGCAGTATTGTGAAACAAGCATCTTATATATAACACACTGTGGAACCGTGAAGCTATATCTTATGTATAAAAGAACAGAACATAAGACTGTGCCGTGAAATTACGCCTTATACATAACAAACATACAGTATTCTGAAAGTACGAGTATGTTTTATAAACAATTAAAAAGCAGGGCCGTAACCTCTGACAGCCTTAACAACAATGTACTAAAGCATGATTGTTACCATTAATTTCCCAGACACGTGACAAGCGTACCTCAGACAGCTTTAGAAGCACTGTATTAAAGTGTGCATGTTCTAATTTGAAAGAAAGACAGTATAACAGAATTACTTCTGACAGCTTTAGCAGCAGAAGTGAATCAAAGGATACTTGCAATATCTAATTTGAGGAGAGACCATGACAGAAGGAAAAAAACTGAGGATACACATGGGAAGACACGGAGGGAGTGGTTGAGAGTCGAGATGAATAGAGGCGTGCATTTACTGACCATGTAAAGAACCAACAGCATTAATTAAGTGACACACTTGGGAAGACACGAAGAGAGTGGCTGAGAGTCGAGATGAATATAAGCGTGCATTCACTGGCCATTACACCGTCAGAAGTCAAAGGCATCAACTAAGTGATCCCTAATTTTGAAAGATGGCACGTCATTTTGGCTTTTGTCTGCTCTGTACGTTCATTCTAACTTTGCCTATCAATCTCTTCGCACCGCCTGACCTGGTTACATTTAGCAGCCATGAGAGTGGCTTCACCAGCATCTTCACTAGTTTTCAAGATTCTCTTACGATTAAATCAACTACAAATCCTGGCCCAAAGCTAAAACCTCCACGTCTGACAGAGTCACCCATGGCTTTGCAGCAAAACTATTTTACTTGGAATAAGACAAATTTCAGCTCTATTGATTTCCAGCACAGCTTCTGCTCAGCTCGATGTTATGGTAATACGCTGTTTCACGTGAATTCTCTAGAAGAATGCCCCGGTGGAAAAGTCAAATGTTTCCCGTGTGGCTGCGACAGGCCACAGTGTGAAGTGTACGGAACCTGTTGCCCACGTGTGACTAGGTATGACAATTTAGAAATTTTACAAGAGACTCCAAACAGGAAGAACCTTTTGGGACACTCCAAGATCAGTGTCATATGTGATGATTCTTCTGTGCATCATTCAAGTTTCCTGTATATTCGTTCTTGTCCTGAAGACTTCATTGACAAACACGTGAGGGCGTTGTGCGTGAACAAAATTTCTGTGCACGAGCAGACAATTGAAACGTTTGCCCGAGTTAATGACAATCAAACAGGGGTCGTCTATTACAACAAATATTGTGCAGTCTGTAACAGAGTATTTGAGGTATGTATCATCATACTTTTATATTCACGTTTACATCTTCAGCCAGCAATATAAGATATAAGTTTATTATGTTTGATATAACACTGCGAAAAATATGTCTGAGAATGACTGACTGTACACGCACGCAGACAAACAATAACTTCCAAAGCTTTTGTTGTGTATTCATGAATATTTAAGCGTTGTCATCATAAGCAGGTGGTAGCGGGACTAGAAGAGCTCATAAGGCAGATGCAAAAACAATCCGTTGGAGCAGATCCTTAGTTCTTGATATACCTTTCTCTTGCTTTGTCACCCTGGCCATTTCCAGTTTTATCTGTACGATTATTTGGCCAGTGCTTGTGGGCCTGCCTTTCCTTCATTGCCCGAACTAGAACAGTAAACTGTAATTCATGGAAGCATGTTTCCATGAGTAGTGCAATCTTCCTTCATTTGAATCTTCCTTTGATCATGAAATTGATGTTCTGTATTCATGTTTGTTCATAGCCCTCAGTCCGTGTTAAGCTGCCTTTTCAAGGTATTTAGACTTTTCATTTTATAGCTGTACTTTCCAATGTTCGTAAGGTATTTTCTATCTTATTGGCTGTTTTTCATGCTCTAATAAGGAAGGCACCTTCATATCTGCAGTGTAGCTATTGTTTTCTGATCCTGTTGTTTCTGGAACTCTGTACATCACGTTGTCAGTTAAATCTGCGACTGCGTGCCCGATTCTTCGTGTTGTCTAACCCAGCTGCTGATGAGTTTAATGTACAGCTGAAAACTTTAACAACTTTTATATTTCTATTTCTACTATTGCGACTAGGAAGTTGTTCTGATTCTTGATTATACTAGTGATAATACGACGGTAGTTTCCCGTTGCTTACCGTCGGTTTGTGTACGGTTGTCTCCGCTAGCCTTTGACTAAAACGTGAAACCCACAAGGCAGTGGGGAGGGAAGAGGTTAAAGCGCCTCCATCTCCCTGGTTGTCACACCGTAAAGCTTCAGAGGTGATTTGATACAGACAGCTGTCCCTCGCAACTATCCCACCTCGCTCTCATTGACAACCACCTGTTTTGGTTCACGGCTGATTACTCAGCATTTACAGCTAACTTCTATATGTAGAGGTCATTCAACCATCTACCTCCCGGTTGACGCGCCTAGTAGGAGGACATGTTCCTTCCCCAAATGGAACAGTTTTAAAACAAGTAAATAAATTCATATACCTGGTCACACTAATAACAACGGATGGAAGATGTATCTCAGATGAAGAGCAGAACAGCTCAGGCACAAGCGGCATTTGTCACGGTTTGCCTCCCCTTAGCTCTGCAGTAGTGGTCCAACAGTGGCCAAAACTCAAGAGTAACTAATGTGGGTCTTCAAGGGTGTCTACCTTTGCACAAGATTACTCTTAGCAGAGTTGTAGGTAGAAGGATAATGATGCTTCTACCTCAAGGGAGTATTCACAAGATATTCAGAAAGCAAGAACAATGCTGCATTGGCTGAGCACGTTAACTCTAGTATCTGCCGTCAACTTTTGTAAAGGATTAGGTAATATAATTTTAGCTCTTACAAGCCCCCAGCTGAGTTTATTCAGCGAATTTCCTCTTATTGTTATTTAGCCGTGTTTACGTGTATTTAAGAAAATGTCTGTGACATGCGGGTGAAATACATTCAAAATGATTAAATTAACTTTAGATTTGTCTTTATACAAGTAACTTATACAAGTAACACATTTAATAATCAATTATGTTTAATAGTTATAAAAATGAATAATTGCTTAAAAAAAAAGTATTCATCACAGTGTGATGTTATGATTTTTAAAAATGGACAGTTCACTTGGCAGCTTCTACGTTTTACTTAGCTGGCAATAGTTGTTTCTGCTCCCGCTGATGTTTAGGTCTTTGCAGATAGATGACTGGATTACTCGCGTTCCTGGTCAAGATTTAAGAGTTGCAGCCCGTTCCAAGGAGAATCAGGGAGTAACTGCAAAGCTGGTCACGCGTCTTTAAGACCCGTCTGATGATGGTGTCTAGAGTCGACTTCAAGCCACTTATACCCTCACTTGTTCCATAATAAGTACCCTCAACTGGTACCACCAACTAGTATGGCAAAAGAAGAGAAACAAATACCCTCTGAGTATATAGTTTCCCGACACATACATATGTGCCCCCCCCCTCTCTTTCCATTCCACCATCCCATCTATCTCAGATCTTTTACCATCTCTGAGAATTAATCTTAATCCCAGTGGGCGAAAAACTATCTGTACATTTAAAATGAATAGTTGTATATTTAACTTTAGTTGAAAATGTTAACAATATAGTTTGAATATGTTTACATTTACATCGATTGAAAAGGTTGTAAACTTTCATTACATTTAGAGTGAATATGTTTTACTTTTACACTGGTTGAAAAGGTTGAAACTTCAGTACATTTAGAGTGAATATGTTTTACATTTACACTGGTTGAAAAGGTTGACACTTTCATTACATTTAGAGTGAATAAGAAACTCGCAATAAAGCAGTCACCAGCCCTGACAGTGGTGGTTCATGAAATCATCATTCTGTATGCTGAGGTTGCCAGCTTCAAATGACTTGGACATCCACTAGCAATTGTCACATATTAATCTTCACATGTCAAAATATGTATATGTATTAGTTCACATTTTAAAAGTGACAAAATATAGAATTCAAAATGTACAACTTATGCCAATCTTTAGGCTAACTGACTGCTGGCTCAGAGAAATAAAGGCACTTGTAGAGGCCTCTTACACTTGGTCTGGGGTGTTGTTACTGTAACAATAAGTTTCCACTTTGACTTGTGTTTCAGTTCCCTCAGATTCCGGTTTTCCGTGTTTAAATGGTAGCGATGTCTTGGGCTCTAAGTCCTCAATATGCTCCAACAAAGTCCGGTCTGGTACTATTCTTAACTCTGGCAAGGTCTGGTTGTCTTCTTGGTGCGAGTGAATTTTCACATTGCTTTCAACCGACTACAGAGTCAGGTTATATTGCCTGTTTCCCCCCGCATTTGTTTGTTACGATGTTAAGCAGGGCTCCAGTTGGAAGGGGTGTTGTGCTTTCATTCCAAATGTTTGCCAGTTGTTTCAAATATGCGTGTTTAGGATGGGGTAATTCAAAATATTTCCTCTAGGAAATTTCTGTGCATTAATGCAAAGGTCGTCTTCCAAATATGGAATGAAAACATCCGATCACTCTCTCGGCAATGTTTAGAAATAACTTCTTACATCTGCCCAGACTATTACATTTCCACTCAGGTGTGTCACGAAGTGGATTTAAGTTTATAGAGTTTGCCTGAATGAAAGCAAGACCCTAGTATGAGAAAGTCTGAGAAGATAGAATTTAGATGAAAAATGACATGCCTGTGGACAGATGAGACTATTGGCTCAAGGGCCAGAACCAGGATTTAACTCTCCCCTTGCCGCTTCGTGACTTCAGAAAAGCTATAGAATCACCCCCCTCTAACTACCTTTAAACACAAGGAGATAAGGTGTATAAAACGACCACAGACACCACTATACAGACCACATATAGGTATAGTATAGAGTAGAAGCTGATCCAGTATTTAGTAAATATATATTTATTTACACAATAAAAAACATTAAAAATACCATCAAACATCAATCAAAGAAATAGCGTGCACTGTTGCACAGCCTGAAAACAAGTAACGATTAAATTGCTAGACACTAGAAAAAAAGACCTCAATCACATTCACTCTTCCTGTCACCCTGCTGAGGAACAATAAAAATGGTTAGTGATTTACACACTCTGATCTTGTGGGGCTGTCAACTTTAGCCTCCACTCTCTAATACCAATAAGATTCTACTGTCTCAGTCCTGTTGACTCTTCCTCAACGAACGTCTACACAGCTTCCAACTTGGTAGGCGTTATGCGCCGCTATCTAACACCACTGGAAATGCTAAAATAATAGACTTGGAGTAACACAATGGCTCAGTGTCTATCCTTCGAGTGGATACTGAACAGACCCTACTGGTCCTGTCTATTTTCTCCCGCCTTCTCTCTCTCTCTCTCCTTCTTGGTCTCAGTGTCTCTCTAATACTTGACGACGGATGGTGCGGCGTCTCCGTTACGCTCTTCTCTCGTTACTTTCAGGACCCAGGTATTTTAACCCTATCACCTGCTCCTGAAATGGGTGACGATGAGGAAGTTCGGGTGTCAAGCATGAGGTACTTGATTAACTGTCAAAAACTTCTCTGCTGCTGAATAGCTTCCCTCTTTTAACCCGCTCCGGATCTAGAGGAAAAACACAGCCTTGATTTCTGGCTGTAGGCAATTTAAACCAGTCTCGCTGAAGAGTCGAACTTCACTGCAATAGACCGTTTAGGTTATGTTCTTTTCGCTGCTGGGGATACCTCGAGTACTCTGACCCTTGAAATATGTCCTGTTGCCGTGGGTAATTTTGCATATGGGCAAATTTACGCTCCCCCACTGTTCGCCGTGACTCGCTGAAATTAATAGAAGATGCGTCTATTGTATAACAACTCCAACATAACGCATCTCTAACCTAACTCCCCTACTCAATACTTCACTCGTCATGTACAACAATACAAAAAATAATATTACCCACGTGGCACTTAAATCTCACTCCTCCTATTCCCCTTCTCTCGTTCTGAACAACAGTACATAAAATATTTCTACCCACGTGTCACTACAATCTCACTCCTTCTTACTCCTCCCTTCCCTCAACTTAATTCTGCCAGGTAAGTAAACAAAAACCTCCCGATCTGTCTGCCTCTTATCTATTTGTTACGCGTGGCTACCCACGTGTCCAAACATTTCAACTAGGAAACTCCTTTGTCCGAAATTCCGTGGTCTCCCTTTTAACATTACCCATGAGGTTTCCTACTTAAGCCCCAATTTAAATTACATCTCGCTATAGGAATAGTTTACTCCTCTAAGCAGTATAATTCACTTATAACATATCCACATTTAAGGCACAATAAAAGTAACGTACACACAATGGATTTCCCAATAAAATTACATTTGTAAATACCCAGGAATAAATGGTGGCTTTACACAACATTGTACAACTATGAGCACACGTGTATCTCATAACTTCACACGCTTCCTATCCACTGCCAAACTCATAGAAAGAATTATGCATACTTTTACATTTACATCGTTCTTCAAAGATAATAATGGATGGCGCTACCAATTAAAACTTAAAAGTTAATGTCCCCGACGAACTTAACTTACGGGCCGAGATTTCTCAAAAACCCACTAATAAGTAAAACGATTAATCAAATTTCTACATACCAATATCGCTTTTCTTCCCGCAATGGAGACGATAATTCGAAGTCGTACGGTCGGCAATTTTTCTTCATAGATAAAGATCCCAGTTTACCGACTCATTATATACAAGAGAAAAACCCACTCGGATTTCCTCCCACGCCTATCCTAAGCTTTCACTCGGACCAATGGAAACGCTAGAACAAATAACATAACTAGCGACCTACGCAAATAGATTTGAAAACACGCAGACCCGCGTGTCCAAAAATTGCGTCACGTTATGTGATGGCCGCGTGTTCCTGACGTGCGTGCATGAAATGGCGATATTCGTAAACAACGAAATTCTACGTGATTCACGAAAAAAAAATCTAGACGAAGAGCAAACTGGGGCGAGTGTGAAATAACCCTACCATCATAATACGAACCCATTTAATTACCTACAGAAAAATACCAAACACGATATATTCAAATGAGAAGAAACATGGCAAACACATATAGTTACAAAGTGAAGAAGAAACGATGACAATTCAAAATGGAAGAACAGAATTGGGCCTGTTGAAAGACAGAATTACAGTGCAGCATCACAAGGTGCGTCCGACTGAAATGTGCGTGTCTGTAATCTGTCCAAAGACAGGTAATTTATCACCCGGCACGCCTTAAGTAAACCCAACGCTCGGTCGCTGACCGGACCATCTGGGTTACTACTGTGCCTAATCTTATCAAAGCCGAGAGGCTTAAAGCGAACATGACGAATTATCACTGAAGGGAGTGTAAGATGATATGAAAATACCAAATATCTGCTTGATAGCAGAGGAAAAAAAATGTGCCGACCATAGAAAAACACGTAATTTAGTACACTCAAAAAATGTAACTAAATACTACCGGAGAGGAAAAGAGATCAGCCCAATGATTCTGTGACAGCATTATATAAAATGAAGAGTATTTTATGCAAAAATGCTGTGTCATTGGAAGTAAGAAAGAGAGTTCTTCAGTGTTATAGAGAACTAATCCTGACATATGGGAGTGAGTCATGGACAATTAGTAAACAAGCAGGGAAGACAGTAGAGGCCACAGAGATGTGGTTTTACAGAAGATTGTTAAAAATACCATGGGCAGCTAAAAAGAGTAGAGAGGATGTCCTGAAAGAGGCCAATGCGCAAAGAAAACTTATTTCACAAGTTAGAAAGAAGCAATCCACGTTTTTGGGGCATGTTACGAGAAGAGGAAAGCTGGAATATATCATAACAACAGGTAAGACTGAAGGCAAAATAGATAAGGGAAGACATAAGAGAGCAAATACTGGCCAGTTTGACATTGTGGCATGGAAAGAAGTCAACAACAGAATTGATTAATTGTATTGGAGACAGGAAGTTGTGGAGAGACATGATCTCCTACGCCACTAGGCATGGTACTTGAAGAAGAAGGCTTTTGCCACTTTAATAACTTTTGATTGACCTACATCCTCCAGATGTTGGCTTGTCCTGTGTGCTCCTTATTGTGGTTTCCAATGTTTACATCGCTGGGGTCAAATTAATATCAATGAAGTTCCTTTGAAGAGAGAATGGATCCGGACAGGAAGCGGGCGCTTACAGCCCAACGAAATGCGCCTCGTAGAATATTGTACAGACATAGAAGGTAAGCACCGAAAGCTCGGGAAAGATTTTTCATTGAACCATTCAGGTTTTTAAAAGAAGTGTTTTAACAACCAGACCAAAGAACAACATGGATTTGAAGATAGGAAATAAATGAAAAGCTAAGGGAATCTATTTCGGACTATTACAAAAACAAAACTCACATGATATGTCTTATATGGTCCAGTAAACAAGAAATGACCTCAACACCGAGCCCACATCAGTGCATGAAATAGCACACAATCTGAAAACGTGATGAAAACCAGGCTCCAAGTCCTAGTGGTGTCTTATACATTGATTATGAGAGTCATCCAGTGGTACACACATAATTACACCGAATTTTTCAAAATGCATGGAAGATCAAACACATTACCAACGAGTTAAAAAAAGGAAAATGGAGTCTGCATCCTGAAGAAATAAAATTACATAAACTGTGCACCACTCAGTTCAGGCCAATTTCATTACTGGCAAATATAATGGTTAAGCTTTCTCCTTTTTTGTTTGGTCGTTATTTTTTTCTTCTTGGTTTGTTGGAATATAGTTTCTTATGATGTCTTGTCTATTTTAGTGTTCTTACTTGCTGTCTTGTCTCAGAGATTTTACTTCGAGGTACCGTTACCTACATGGAATCGTAGTTTGGTATATTTCAGAAGTCTTATGATGTTTCCTAAGCAAGTCGTATTTTTATAAAGATCTTTATCAACTTCCTCTTCGTGCTCAATAATGTCTTCACTTCCAAGTTTCTTGACGTTTTCCGAATAGTTTGGAACCATAGGCTCTAATGTACCTTCATTATTCTAATGAATTAGTGATTGATGTTGTACACAAATTGTTGTTTGTTATTATTTCACTTTTTTAGTCGATGTTTTGATAAATGATCTTGACATTGAGTGTTATTTTATAGTCGACAAAGTTAGGATTACGGCTAATAATATTATTTCACCAGGAATATACACAAATATAATGAAATCGCAATACAAAACATTGATTTGTTGAATGAATTTTATGGCGCTTGTCTTAAACAGTATATGACCTTAATTTTTACAAATAGTGATCAAATTATTCGTAAGTGAATTCCCTTATGTGTGATTATGTATATGTATGCATGCTTACACACACACACACACACACACACACACATATATATATATATATATATATATATATATATATATATATCTATATATATATATATATATATATATATATATATATATATATATATATATATAGGTAAGCATATATGTGATGATATGTTTATTTATTTGTCGAGGTTAATAAAATGTCGTATGTGTAAGTATTTGTCCCGTGCAGTTGGTACGCGACACAGGAACTGTAGGACTTCTGTATCCTCAAGCATGTCGTACAAGACGACTAATATGAAGTTGTGCATGGGGATGGCAACCTTATCATGTAAAAAAAGGGCCACGGAAACCAACGCTGCATGAGAAGACAACTGCTGTGTGCAGGTTCCCTACGGGATAGCTGCAGTGGTCGCCCCTTACTCAGTAGGAATCGAAAAGGTAAACGATGATGATAAGTATCTGTATAAGTACATATAGGTATGTGTGTGTGTATGTGCTATAAACATATGCTTCTATTCTTCTTGTAACACTGTTAGATAAACATGTAGGTGTGTATGTGCTATAAACATATGCTTCTATTTTTCTTGTAACACTGTTAGATAAACATGTAAGTTTGTATGTGCTATAAACATATGCTTCTATTCTTCTTGTAACACTGTTAGATGATTTTTCTACAGCCTGTTCTCTGGACAATCGCTGTCAGCTGCGACCACTACCTGCACGTGTACAGCGCGAGGAATATGAACGAGTTCCTCAGACTTAGCCTCCACGTCGAGTCATCATGTGAAGTTCATCAAAAATATCCCGAAAATCTAGTTACATACTCGTGCAGGAGAGACTGGTACGAAGAAGTTATTGGAAAGTGCAACATGACTGGCAACTGGTCAACACATGACGAACATGTGATCAAAGAATGCGAGAATAATACAGAACTCACATTACGAGTGCGCGTCTCCGACCTACAGACTAGCGGCCCTTACTACAAGAATATATTCTGTGCTATTTGTAATTCAGATTCCAATCCTTTACATTTCTATAGATGCAGTTTCAGAGATGACGTCCAGAGTTGCTGCATTTATACCCTGATGACGGATGATGGAACAGTCACTACATTAGGTTTTAAGCGAAAAAAACTTTTGCCTTTCTCGTTGTTGCTGGGGTCTGGGAGAGGCAGACAAGACTCAAAACCACCAGATTCGGGAAATGAGCTCTGGGCATGCGCAGCTTTAGAATGGCCAAGTCCCGATGGAAGATGTCTATCTGTACATTGTTCTCCGGGTAAATACCTAATTGACGGAAAGTGCACAACCGCTATTAATGAAATAGCTGGTCTTGGATACAGGATGCATATTTTCTATCTACCGAATAAAACCACAATAAAGGAAAACGTCTCCGATGATAAATTTAATATAAATAACATCATAGATTCACAAGATCCATTATGGGACTACAAACATGAATTCTTAATTCTCTCGCGAGTTCTGATCTGTGCCCATGTTCCTTTTAATAAATCAGAATACACAGTTTCTGTTAACTGTAATATTTTCCCGCCAGCGTGGCAAATTTCTTTGAATCTAGGTCATGAAAAGTTAATTTTTTCTGACTTTTCTGAACTAAATAAGTTATCGATAGATGCAGGTGACGAAAATAGCGGTGGTCATATGAAGGTATGTCTAGATCTCTTAGAAGATAAAGTGAATGGGATTAAACACTATCAAAGATCGCTTAGATTTGAGAACAGCGACGTATATCTGTGGCTATACTATCTGACCCATGTATGTATGTGTATGTCCATGCTCTCCCTGGTGATAACGCTGATGACTTATTTTCTGTTTGTGTCTTTACGGAACCAGGCAGGAATGAACAACATGTTTCTGTCTGGAACTCTTTTTCTAGCTCAAGCTTCTCTGTTATCCAGCTATCACGTGGACGGCCCAAGCTGGGTGTGTACTGCGCTGGGGATATCCACACATTTTCTTTGGCTGAGTATGACTTCGTGGAGTTTTATTTGTTGCTTTCATATGTTTCGCGTGTTCGCAGCCAAGACTGGGATCATAAAAAGCTCATCCACTTCCCAAAGAAACAGTCTTTTAAAGAAGATAACCTTGAGTGTATTAGTGCCTACTTTCGTTATTGCAACTGTTATGCTCACGACCTATTTTACGTCTGACGGGGAAAGAACTGGCTACTCGGACAGAAATCCTTGTTACCTTGACTCCAGCCTCCTTGCAGTAGTATCGTTTGTTGCGCCATTGGGTCTAGCTGTACTCGTGAACGTTTTCTTCTTTGCTTCTACAATACATAAAATACATAACGTGAAGAAACTGCAAACTCACACAAGTTTTAAAAAGAATGAACGTAAAACGTTTGTCATCTACATCAAACTGTCAACCATGACAGGGGCTTTTTGGGCAGTGGCCATTGTCGCCGAGCAAATTGACAGCGATCCTCTGAGATTTGTCTCCATTATTTTAAACGGTTTACAAGGAGTGTTCATTTTTATTTCTTTCGTCTGTAACAAGCGAGTGATGAGAACGTGCTTCCAGGCTTTATTGCGTCAAAAATGCGGCACATTAACAAATGTTTCGACCAGCACAGGCGAGTCGAAAGATGGAACAATGGATAGATCTTCTGCGTTCTGATACCACATAGGTTAATGACATGAACATCTGAAGAGCGTGCGCCACAAACTAGACGTAATTCCAGCAATGCAAACGTAAAGGGAACTATATAAAGACTGTTTTAAACAGCACGTAATGGCGGAATATCTTGTTATGAATTACTTATCATTTTACTAAATAATGATGAAGCAGGTTATTATACATCTCCTTTATCGTTTTATTTTCTGCGCTAATAATGTATCTCCGTTGTTTTTATTTCTGTCCAGTAATATATCCTCAGCCAGGTGTAGTTTCCGGGGTTTATTATAACACAAAGCGAGAGTAGGAGTACTGTACAAGTACTGCTCACTTGAGGCATGTCGTACAAGGCGACAAATGTGGGGTTTGTGCATGGGGCTAGCCATATCAGCATGTAAAATAAAGTGTTACTCGAACTGCTGCTGCAAGAACATATACTTGCTTTGTGCAGGATTCTTGGAATTGGGGGGGGGGGGGGGGGGGGGGGGGGGGGGGGGAAGCCGCTATGGTGGCTCTATGCTCCATAGAGGAAAAATGATGATGATGTTGGTGATAACGAATAAAACTTTAAAAACAACCAGATACACATCGTGTGTACAAGCACTGCTGTTATTCCAAGACAAAAATAAAACCAGATACACATCGTGTGTACAAGCACTGCTGTTATTCCAAGACAAAAATAAAACCAGATACGAATCGTGTGTACAGGCACTGCTGTTATTCCAAGACAAAAATAAAACCAGATACGAATCGTGTGTACAGGCACTGCTGTTATTCCAAGACAAAAATAAAACCAGATACGAATCGTGTGTACAGGCACTGCTGTTATTCCAAGACAAAAATAAAAATTAGATACGAATCGTGTATACAGGCATGTCGTAAATTTTGAGAAGATAGGGCTGAGATATTTATGGTCCCGTACTAGCAGAGGTGAAAGTGATAGCTATGTGAGAGGAAGGTGTAAGAAATAGTCTCTGTTTCACGAGGATGATAGTGTAGAGAAAGAACGGTCTTGGATTGAGTAATTGCTCTAATCCAGCCTATCTTTTACGACTAAATTTTTTAAAATTAGACGTACTTTCTCACTTGGTACAGATTCAAATTACACTACACTCACGTACACACAAGTTTGTGACAGAAATACGTACAGACGTGAAAACAAGCTATGGATAACAGATAAAGGCAGGGGTTTTGACCAACACTATAGCTTAAGGTTTATTAAGTTTATTTTCACTAGAAATATCACAACATCAAGAAAAGCATTACATCAATGAATTTTAGTTTACATAAGGAAATGAAAATATAAATCTAATAGGCCCTCCCTCTTGTATAGGGAAGCTAGGAAAGGTCCCAACAGAGGTAATTTACCCAAAAGATCAGAATAATTAACAATGGGAGTAGGGAGTAGTCAGGACGGGTAAAGAATAAGTCCTTAATTTAACCTATCCCGTGAACACTCAGATTACTGAGAGATAAAAATAAAAGAAGATGGTATATCAGTGGTAACCTAAGAAATAAGTTTCTTTCTTTCCGTTCGCTCACACACACATATACACAGTGGCCCACTTTTCAAATTTGCTTACCCAACTGTCGACGCTGCATACATTCCATGGAATTAAATCAAACAGGTATGAAGACTATTTAAAGTCAAATATTTGTATTTGTCCCATGCTGACTGTTGGTGTGATGGGGGAAATATTAAAAGATAATAATCGGATGTTCGTTGAGGTGATGGCCGAGTAAGAACAGTGAGTTCTCTAGAATATATCCGATGGAAAAAAACTCCTGTCCTGGGTCAGATAACAGAGTACATTGTTTCTGCCTCAGCAGACTGGTAATATATATCTATTTGAAAAAAGTTGTATTCTGGGAATGTTCCGTTCCAGTTAAAATTTATATATTTATTGTGTTTTTCTTGATTTGACCTCTCGTCATAAATGGAGAAGGTGGACAGCACAGGGTCACAACATGAAGGTTGTTACAACAATAACTTCTGGATGCTGATAGGAACATCAGACCGTAAAACCACTGGAACGCAAGGTATATGAGTAGCCTATATTATATTGGAAGAAAATACAAACGTTTTAACAATATTATCAATATCCTAATCTACCACACGTTTAGGTATGACCTGTTTATCACTCCGTTATTAAATTAAATTTAAACTCACAAGTGTCTAGCTAATCTCATCGCTTTTAACACTAGATATGAACGCTAGTCACTTAAAATTTACACACGATGAAATAAAATACATGGTATTTCGACAATTATCAATCGCCTAGCTTCTTATAATTATTTAAGCCTCTCTTACTTGGAAAATAACAGAAATTAAATTACGTTTACGGCTGGAGAAATTTTAGCTATAAGTTTATTTAATACGTTATTCAACTTAACACAAAATCCCAGTGAAATATAATGAAAACTTTAACACGATAAAACACTTAAATGCTAATAGTATTACCGCAGCACAGGAAAAAACGATTTATCTCCACGTAGTTTTAGGAATCCAATTATGAATGGCTCTACGTTATACAAGCTAGATGTATCTCAGAATCTATCCTGGAACGACTGGTAATTGAATTATTAAGAGATGGGTATATATTTGGAAATGTCGGATCCCCCCCTTTATATGCGGAAATTCGCACCTAGGGCAGATTATGCGGTCAATTCCTGAATGAAAGCTTTTTTTCACACCGTTTGCCGACAGGATGGCCGCTACAGCGGCGATTTCTTCCCCGTGTACAGGGTTCTCGGTCCTTTCTGTTACCTGGTGTTAATCAGCACCAAAGGTTTCTCAGATCTCGGCGAAATGCTTGACGTGAAATAATATTTCAGCCGGCAGGCGCCCCTGGCCTGCCCTCTTATGAAGGAATGACAGTTTATGAATCTCAATATCTGCTTAGATAGCGCGTGAAAAGACAGGTAGGCGTGGCTAACTAAAAGTGATGCGGATAGCGAGAGAGGCATGGCTTACACGTATCTAACTTGCATGTTAATTAGGAAGCGAGGGAAATCCACGTGGAATCGAGTTTGATTGAAAAAGAATGAGGGGCGCCGGTGAGAATAAAGTGGATCGATCAAGGTGCTCGATTTTCATGTTACAAGGCACTGCTGTTATTCCAAGACAAAAATAAAACCAGATACGAATCGTGTGTACAGGCACTGCTGTTATTCCAAGACAAAAAAAAAAACAAAAAACAAAAACAAAAAACAAACCCCATGTAAAGGACGATTGAAAAGTTGCTTCCGTGTTTTCTATTTTTAAATTGTTATTTCTTCACCCGAATCCAAATAATGTGAATGAAAAGTCAAAATAAAGATAAGTAGCTGCCGTCTTATCATTTAAAAATGTTAAATAACATTAATAGTACAGATTAGCGTAAGATACGGTCTGCTGAACACTTGATCTCACAGCGGGCACCAATTCTTCCTGTATCTTGTAACGTCAGTTGGTTGGCCACTTTAGATTTGATTTTATGTTATTTCTGGAAACACAAAAACGAAAAAAGAAAACTTATTACTCAAGTGACAATTACTGTTCATCATTTTTACATTTATTTCTTGTCTTTCCAATGCAATCACATGATGATTATAAATATTTAAATATAGGTAAGGACTTTCCAATCACCATGTAGACTGGACCTCATGTCAAGACCAGACACTTCCACGTTCATCTTCTTTAATAACTAAATTTACCAAGGTGATTACTACAAGACATTAAAGGTAATCCAATAGCAGATACTGCAGTAGAAATCTGAAGTGTTAGAGACTATATTAGGCCCAGCTTTATCAGATGGGAGCCGCGGTAGCACAGTGGTTAGTGCACTGGCGTCCTATCTTGGTGGTCCATGGTTCAATCCTCCGGGGTCAATCCAGCCTCATGAATTGGGTACCAGAGCAACTCTGGGAAGGTTAAGACGGCCGGCGTGATGCTGACCACATCACCCTTAGTGTGCCGATGGTCAAGAAAATATGGGCCTAACACCAATATGCCTATCTATTCCCAATATGCCTCAATAGGAGTGTAACAGGGTCCTTTACCTTCTTTCTACGAGATGGGGTGACTAGGTCACTTCTTCAATATCTCTGCCTTTCCTTAAAAAAAAATAGCCTGGTACCCCTTTTATAGCTGTGTAGACTAGAGCGTGACGGTGCGAGGTTTCGAAATAGGAACTCAGAAGCTTTACTGCGAGAGGCAAGCGCTATAACCACTGTGCACTATCGTGCG
>JAMPIV010022592.1:0-95680 GCA_024509875.1 Oreohelix idahoensis
AATTGGTGTTAGCTTTCTTAGTTTCATAGTTTTACAGGGTAAAATCTCTATTAGTTTTTTGTACCGCTTTATATAGCTTTGCTAAGCCATTATTTTTATAATATTTAGTGTTATAATGTAATGTTACTATAGAATGTACAACCACGCAGTTTAGCGGGGGTTGTTAGCGTGGCTGTATGTGTCTCGCAAGATGGCGTAACCATGAGCGCGTGGTATGAATGGGTACCTGTAGCTGATTGATCATGACTGTGGCGGGCGCATGTTTTCTGAATGGTAAGTGTTATTATTTATGCTTTTGATTTTCACTTAGACATTGTTTTTATATATTGTTTTTCAGAAAGTCTACGAACACTGTCTGGGTGTTCGGTAGTATTAAATGTTTATCTGTATAAGGCTTTGTGTTGCTTGAATTGCTAAGTCTGCTGCTGAGAGGTTTGCAAGCAACCAATAATTGCAACCCCTGTCAAAAGATCCTTTATAAATTTTTTTAGTGCACGGGTCTTGGGTGTGGAATCCTAGCTTGCCCCTGTCACAAGTGGAGTCGTCGGCAGGATCGAAAGACTGCACGCAGTGAAGCAACTCTTCAGCAGAGTAACAACAACCGAAACAGTAGAACACCCAGTTCAGTGCAAGGCAAGGGACGGGATCATCCAGTTTGTCAATATTTCTATTCAACTCTACTAGCAACAAGATGGCGGCACGCAACACACTTGCTGCTAGTAGATTGGATAATGAAGATGTGGCTGAGGTGCATGACCCTGTAGTGGGACTGGATCGTCAACCAGAACGAGTACGGTACATCGTGGTACCTACTCACAAGAAAGTGCGGTGCTTTGGGGAGAGCACAGGCCCTACGGCCGAAGAATATGTCAGAGAGGTGAGAGCTTCCTGGAGAGTAGGGATGATGAGTAAAGAGGAGATATCCACAGGCATTAAACTGGACCCCTCTTCGGCTGGGAGTCAGGTTACAGAAGGGGAGCAGAATGACTCAGAGATAAAGATGGTTGGTGGTCGACCGGAATGTGATGTACTAATAGCAGGAAAGAAAGTCAGGTGTATTCTTGATACGGGGTCACAAGTTTCAACTGTTACGAAACAGTGCTTTCAGCAGCTTTTTGGAGATCTGGTCCTGGAGGAAAGTAAATGGGTACTACTAACTGCTGCCAATGGTGTCACAATTCCTTATGCTGGCCACCTAGTGGTTGACGTCAAGATTGGGGAGTGCCATGTCAAGAACTGTGGCATCTATGTCGTAAAGAGTGTCAATGGGCCTGACAAAGCGCCTGGCATAATAGGCACCAACTTACTGACGGAAGTAAAAACATCCACAGCTTCCTCAAATGGAAAGCTCCAGGAAAAGGTACACAAGAGGCAAAGTTAGATAGAGTAAAGGTGTGGGTTGCAGGAGGAAGAAAAACCCACATACCAGCTTGCTCGATCGCTACTATACAGGTGAAGTGTAGAAGTGGCTCCAGATCAGAGAAGACACATGCTGTTTGAACCCTCAAGAGACTTAAACCATAAAGGGCTGGTTATATGTCACACACTAACTGTACTCACAGGAAGGTTCTGTGAGGTCCAAGCAGTAAATCATGGAGATGAAGACCTTTTACTGGCTAGGGGTACTCAAGTTGGAGAACTTTCTGAGGCATGCGCAGACTATGAGAGACACTTCAGAGTTGTTGGAGCCCAGGAAGTGGAGATATCTGCACAGCCAGGATGCCCAGCCAAGGTCCCTGTTTGCAGCCCAGTTGATTTAAATGGGTTTGAGGGCAGCCAAGACGAAAAGCGCCAACTACAGAAGTTACTACAACAATATAACAGCCTTTTCGCTAAAGATGAGAATGATGTAGGATATACAAGTAAGGTATCTCATTCGATTCAGTTGACGGATGATACTCCAGTAAAACAACCATATAGGCGAATTCCTCCAGCTTTCTACAAAGAGGTGCAAGACCACCTTCGGGGTCTCCTCGACAAACAAATTATAAGAGAAAGTTCAAGCCCCTGGGCTTCGCCTATTGTGCTCGTGAGGAAGAAAGATGGCAAACTGCGATTATGTGTAGACTTCAGAGATGTCAATGCCAAGACCAAAAAGGACGCCTACCCTCTTCCTCGTGTGGAGGAATATTTAAATGCTTTAGGAGGAGCAAAAATATTTTCTTCTCTAGATCTAGCAAGTGGCTACTACCAGGTAGCTATGAGGGCAGAGGATCGAGAGAAAACAGCGCTCACCACACCATTTGGATTGTATGAGTACACTAGAATGCCCATGGGACTAGCTAATTCAGCCAGTACTTTTCAGCGACTGATGCAGAGTTCCATGCACGATATGATGTTCCAGCTGTTACTGGTCTATCTAGATGACATTCTTGTGTACTCAACCGGCTTTGCAGAACCCTGCGGCGGCTTGAAAAAGTGTTCCAGCGGTTGCAGCAACTAGGCCTGAAGTTGAATGCAGCTAAATGTCATTTCTGCAAGCCGAAAGTGGAATTTTTGGGTCATACGGTATCTGAAGAGGGCATTGGAGCGATGGAGGATAAGATACAAGCTATTACAAGGGCATCAATACCCAGAACACAGAGTTACGTGCATTCCTCGGTCTTGCCAGTTATTTTCGGAGGTTTGTGCCCGGGTTTGCCACTTTAGCACGCCCACTGCATGAACTGGTTGCTCAGTTAAATGAAGACCATGATCCACAGGGTAAACGAAGGTCCAGGAAAACTGCCATAGGAGAACTGTGGACCCAAGAGTGTGATGTTGCTTTTAAGCAGTTGAAAGCTATGCTTACGTCTACTCCTCTTCTTGGTTTCCCAGATTTTTCTGTGCCCTTTATACTGGAAGTGGATGCCTCATACCAGGGATTGGGAGCCGTGCTGTCACAAGTGCAAGATGGCAAGAAAAGGGTTTTAGCATATGCCAGTCGCACTCTGCGACCATCAGAGAAAAATGTCAAAAGTAGCATGAAACTTGAGTTGCTAAGTATGAAATGTGCTATGACGGAAAAGTTCCGGAGTTAT
Organism: Oreohelix idahoensis; assembly: GCA_024509875.1. Classification (NCBI taxonomy): domain Eukaryota; kingdom Metazoa; phylum Mollusca; class Gastropoda; order Stylommatophora; family Oreohelicidae; genus Oreohelix; species Oreohelix idahoensis. Next base: position 3,021 of record JAMPIV010022592.1, read on the forward strand.
CTGCTCGGTGCTCAAGTTGAGGTGTTTACCGACAACAGGAGTTTGGCTTTGTGGCAAAAGTCTAAGCTTGGCGCAATCGAACAGAGGTGGATAGCACAGATGTCGATGTTCAATTACTCTATCAAACACAAGGCAGGTAGAGCGAACGGAAATGCTGACTACCTCTCTCGGTATCCTATTGAGAATCCAGAACACACCGATGAAGATGATGATGTCGCCATCAGTCACATAGCATTAGTGCCTGCCTGCTCAACAACTATACCCCCAAGGTTAGGTTTGCTGCAGAATATGGAGTTAAGAGCCATGTGTGGTGCAGTGGAGATGGGAGATGCACCAGGCCCGGATCCAGGCACAGGTGCGTCACAAACGTTTCCATCCTATTCTCTTGAAGAACTGTTAGCACTGCAGGAGGCTGATGCTGATATTATGACAGTCTCCATAATTATGAGAGATGGTACGGGATTGCCCAGGGAGGAGATGAGGAGATTATCAAAGCCAGCAAAGAAGTTACTAAGGCAGCGTAGGCGCTTAACACTAATTGGAGGCTTGCTGTATCGGACAGTAAGCAGACCAAATGGGACTAAGATCACGCAACTTGTGGTTCCAGAATCTTTAAAAACGCGAGTTCTGGAGGCAGTGCACAAAACTGGACATCAGGGTCGTGATCGCATGTTGCAGATACTGAGGAACCGGTGTTTCTGGGATGGCATAACGTGTGATGTAGAGACATTCTGCAGAAGGTGCCGTAGATGCAATATAGCAAAAGCCTCGCATCTCAAGATCCAAGGTCCATCGGGAAACCTGCTGGCATCTAAGCCTTTTGAGGTAGTCGCCATGGATTTTATGCTGCTGGAAAGAGACGCACGAGGCTACGAGAATGTACTCATTATGACTGATGTATTTAGCAAGTTTGCAGTTGCCGTCCCAACCACAGACAAAAAAGCAACCACCGTGGCCCGAGCGTTTGTAGAAAAGTGGTTTTTGTACCTAGGTGTGCCGCAGAGGCTTCATTCTGTCATATCCGAACTGTGCAGAGTATATGGCGTCGAGAAAAGTCGAACGACGGCATACAACCCTCGTGGAAATAGCCAGTGTGAGCAGTTTAACAGGACATTGCATGATCTCTTAAGGCCATTGTCCACCAATGAGAAACGGAGATGGTCTGACCACCTGACAGAGGTCCTTGCAGTCTACAACGCTACTCCTCATGCATCTACGGGTTACTCCCCTTACTATCTTTTGTTTGGGAGGGAGCCGAAAATGCCCGTCGATTTCATATTGGGCCATTTATCAGAGGACGAAGAACCAGCTACAGTTGACCAGTGGCTTGAAGGGCACCTTTCTAGGTTACGGGAGGCGCACGTAAGAGTAGAGGCACAGTTGCAGAAGTTGGCAGCAGTCCGGAAAGAGAGATGTGACAAGCTGCCGTGTTCTACTCCACTACAGGTGGGAGAATTGGTGAGGAAAAGAATGCACTACACTGAGAGATCCAAAATTCGTGACACGTGGTCAGAAGAGGAGTACATTATTGTTCGTGCTCCCACAATGACAGGAGGTCCGTATGTCATCCAACGAACAGATAGAGCGAGTCCGAGCATTAGAGTCACTGGCAACGAACTGAGACGAAGTGAAGACAAAGATGATTCTCCAGATTTGGTAGATACGACACTAGGCCTACCTGAAGCACCAGATTATCCAGAGGAGACAGACCCTGGGGAGGACGCACATGGTTTAACGCCCGAACCAGGCTGGTATGCTCTGCAGCCGATAGAGGATCCTGCCTCGAGACGTTCTGAGAGGTTACGACTGAAGCGCCTAGCTTAGTGCAGTTGTCGGGACGACAACAAAATCAGGCGGGAAATATGTGACAGTGCCATAGTCATCTCGCCTGTTGTCCACCGCCATTGTGTCGTTAAGTGGCAGCCATCTTTGTTTACAACTAAAACTAGCTACATCAGTATAGCCGCTTACGTATAGCAGCCAATCAGAGAAGAGAATGCTTCCAGGCGCCAGCGTCATTTGAAAAATTCTTTATCATTCCAATCGCGGTCGCGGAGAGAGAACAAGCGGTTTGATGTTGATCTAAATCTATTCGAACATGGCGTGGGTCCATGTTCAGGAAATATAACACGTGGCCGGTACTAGAACTGGCGTAAGATCGGCCATAGCTAATTGGTGTTAGCTTTCTTAGTTTCATAGTTTTACAGGGTAAAATCTCTATTAGTAAAATCTTTTTTTGTACCGCTTTATATAGCTTTGCTAAGCCATTATTTTTATAATATTTAGTGTTATAATGTAATGTTACTATAGAATGTACAACCACGCAGTTTAGCGGGGGTTGTTAGCGTGGCTGTATGTGTCTCGCAAGATGGCGTAACCATGAGCGCGTGGTATGAATGGGTACCTGTAGCTGATTGATCATGACTGTGGCGGGCGCATGTTTTCTGAATGGTAAGTGTTATTATTTATGCTTTTGATTTTCACTTAGACATTGTTTTTATATATTGTTTTTCAGAAAGTCTACGAACACTGTCTGGGTGTTCGGTAGTATTAAATATTTATCTGTATAAGGCTTTGTGTTGCTTGAATTGCTAAGTCTGCTGCTGAGAGGGTTGCAAGCAACCAATAATTGCAACCCCTGTCAAACGATCCTTTATAAATTTTCTTAGTGCACGGGTCTTGGGTGTGGAATCCTAGCTTGCCCCTGTCACACACACACACACACACACACACACACACACACATATATATATATATATATATATATATATATATATATATATATATATATATATATATATATATATATATATATATATATATATATATATATATATATATATCACAATATACCCCAATTATAACCTCTTTGGTTGAACAGGGTATAACAGCAATATAGTCGACGATAAATGATGACGATGATGATGATATATATACATTAACTGTGCGTCCGTGAGGATCAGCATCCACCGTTCGTGTTTTATCTGAATGAAAATCTAACAAGATTTAAAGTACATGTATTATTGTTTTACAGCATTTTTAAAATACGTCGTCAAACGAATTTAAATTGTAAAACAACTGTATCAACATATGTAAAAACCAAACTCACTCGATTGTCCCTTTTTATCTGTGCAATTATTTTTCTGTAATATTATTGTAAAAACTTTAGTTGTTGCAGAAAACAAAATTAATAAATGATTATAATCGTTGAAGGACCGTTTAAATGGAAGTAATTTTGTCGCATGTTTCCAGATAACATAATTTGGTTTCTACCGCTTTGGTTAAAAAAAAAATAAGCTGGTGTCTTTTTGTCAAATATGTATTCAATTCATGTGAATGTATGTTTATTTTGATTGAAAAAGCAGATTTATGCATTCATTCGCTTTCCCTTATGGTATGTCGGTACTTCAGATTTTTTTTTATAAATCTATGTCACCGCTTAGAACTAAAATTTAGAAAATGTCTGGCTTTAGTCTGGTTGTTTAAATAACTTCCTGCTATTCACGCTTTGATGTTGCAGCTGCGTCAAATTTGATTCATGTTGATTTATTTGAAATTTTATATTTCCATTGTTAAACGTGAGTGCCCATCTGAATGTATGTTTGTATGTTCTCTATACATTCCCTTATAGTATTTTAAAACTGCGTGGTGAAATGTAAGGTAATTTTCTTAGATTTCCCAGACTTAGACAATCCGCGCTTTTCACACGGACAACTATATGTCACTTGTTCCAGCGTCGGCACACCAAGAAATTTATTAATTTTTGCCCCAGGCGGCAACACCAAGAATATTGCTTATCAAAAAGCACTGGAATAATGTTGGAATAATAAATGTAGAAAATAACGATAAGTAAATATGGCACGATGTATTCAAATATATTAATTGTAACTTATGTAACTTCCATGTGTGTAACTTATGTAACTTCCATGTGTGTAACTTATGTAACTTCCATGTGTGTAACTTATGTAACTTCCATGTGTGTAACTTATGTATGTAAGTTTCATAAGCCGTTAGTAGAAACCCGGGCTATGTATGTGTGTGTGTGTGTGTGTGCGCGCCTGTGCGCGCGCGCAAGGGTCCTGAGACCTCAAAATTATTTAAACGGAAACTTCAGGATAAAAAGCCTGATACAGGCTGTGATAAACACAAGTAACCATTTTCAAGGTTTCCTATCTATCAGCTCAGCACTAGACATTGGCACAAAGTTCTCTGGGTTTTGTTTGTTGGAACTAGCACTTATGCTCTATCGGGCTTCTATTTATGGATGAAAGAACCTCGCCCACAAAAAAAAGCACCTCAAGGACAACAAAAAGTCAAAGTCTGCTCACTCCAGAAAGTTATATTTGTCGTACAGATACGTTGTGAATTATTTTTGGCCCGTCTGAGTAGAGTGGATGGTGATAGGTACGTGAGAAAGGTGTGAGAAATAGATTTCACGGGTGATAGCTTAAGGGAAAAGATACGTCTCTGGAATGAGTTAGTTTCTATATTCCAGCCTATCTATACGACTATAATTTAGTACAAGACAACCTTGCCCTCCTCATACATATAAATATTAGTTTAACTACACACAAGAAGCAGAGGTGAGGAGAAAACGTCGAAAGGAGCACCAGGAAAATAAGCAGCTGAGGGCTGTCACCTCAGGGGCGCATTCCCATAGTCAGTTATGACTGAAGGGGCTATTATTATTAACTACACACACACAAAGCTATGTGACAACAAGACACACAAACGTGAAAAACTATGGTTACTTTGGTATGGGTCTGACCAACACACAAAGTTAAGTTTCTTTGTTGTTTATTATCATTTAAACTTGACAACACCAAATATCTAAAGAAAGATCAAATACAAAATCAGATTTACATACCTATGAAATAGCAGAATAAATGTGCCCTCCTCTTATAGAGAAAAGAACCCAAAAGTTAATAACCCAAAGGTCGAAGGTTAGCACTATGTTACAGAGTAGACAGTAAAGTAAACAAGTTCCCACTATATACTACCCCGTAAAGTAAACAAGTTTAAGCAAATCCAATTTTGGTAAAGTCCCTGTAACAAAGAAAAATATTCACTCTCTCTTTCATACAGTGGCCACTCAATCACTCTTACCTACTCTTGGTGATATCCCTTGGAAATACAATTATCCCTGAAATATATGTAATGTCGGGTTCACTTCCCAAATTGGCACCAGTTCATCCTCTAACAAAACAAAGCCTAGTGAGGTGAATGCCGAATCTGGTGTGGGTTTTTCCTGGATGAACAAAATGTGACCAGCAATAGTTGATGTAAGAACGTGATCTTGGGGTTCACAGTTAAAAGAGGAAAATACTTCCAGTATTGGGAAACATCTGGTTGCTAAAAATGTTACAATTGATAAATGATGATAATCCTATCGGCTGACTCAATGGTAGAGCGCCGATTCTGAAAAGCGTGGATTTCTGGATGCTTCGCTTGAATACGACTGTCAGAAGTGGGGAATAAATGTTATTTTTGCGCACCCCAGTGGGCTGAAAAAATATTGTTGGGTTTGGTAAGTCCAGTTAAATTTATAAGTTAAAATGTTTCTCATGTATCTTTGGCTAATACTTGCTCACAAATGAAATTGGTGACGCACAAGCCAAGAAAAAAGACAACATTAATCAATCAGTAAAAAAAAAAAAAGAAAGACCGCTGGACGCTCTTGATCAGGTCAAAAAATCAGAATGAAAAATTCCACGAAGGCTAATAACACATTTAGCGAAATGGTTCTAGAACTGCGTGCTTAGACTATCCAAAAATTCTGAGTGACTGTGATAAGTTGGGATTATATAATTAGTTATAGGGGACTTAGTGTACTGGCTGAGATCAGCTGTGAAGGTATCTGTATCTAATAAGTATGGTGTGTTACAGATGACCTTACTTTGCTACCACATTTAGACCTCAATCAGACTTATTCTGGAATATTGTGATGACTACGTTGAATGTCTAGGGTTATGATAGTGATGAAGTGTAAGTTCACAACAACCAACAGACAGATAAACACTTTTATTAAGATCCACAACACTTTACAACACTATGACAAGCACATACATATAACACTCTAGAAGACTAGCTTAAGTAAGTCAAGTGTTAACTTTTAAATTATGTATTAGTTTCTTTCAAGAATAGATATCCTGATCCAACTACAGAGTGAATCAGGAATCACAATCAAATGTAAACACAATGTTTATGTACAAAATTTATACAAAGGATCTTTGTCCTGACATATAATATTATTACAATATGTGTGTAGGGTTGTGATGTAGTATTATGAGGTAATACTGGCTTTTGAAGCTAGGTTGTTGTTTGTCATCACGACTTCATGTGTTTGTTACTGGTGGAAATAATATTGAAGGGTTCACAGTTTCTTTTTATTTGTAAAACAATAACTGTCCCTCTTGATTTAGTATTACAGTCAATTTTAGGGTGGGTTATACAAGGGTGAGCTGCTCTGGCTGACGAATTCTTAGCTCATATGTCGGCGGCAGGAAACTGTCTCCTCTGCTCGCTTGCTTCTCAGTTATCTTGAAATACACCGCTGGTCGATATCTTGGACAAGGAGTCTGCTGCCAGCCCTCTGGATCCAGCAAAACTCAGACCAGGTGCTGCTCTAATACTTCAGTATTCAAGGAAATATACACAAGTAGCGTTGACTGGCGATGAATTCTGGCACAATTTTGATCTGCCTTATCCCATGCTTTTATTAGAAAAATATTAGCTTGATCTCAACGCACTTGCTTCTCACAAAATTTATTTTCAAAACTGGCCCTGAACTGACGCTTCTATTTGACTATGTCGAACGTTCTAACCAATGAGACCATGTTTACAAGAGCCTTTGAAAAAATTTTACCCATCCTACACGTAGCCATTAACAACAATAATAGTATTTGCCGTTCGACTAATAAGGTTTCGCCTTACATATTACTACAGCCAATCAAATCGTATCTAACTTGTTGGCCTCATTTCCCCTAAAGCAGTGTTTTTCAAACATGCCATTATGAGCAAATATGATCTTGTGCTGTCAGACAACCCCACTATAGTATTTTGGCTATAATTTGTTAATTACTAGACTATTTGTGCAACACATAACATATTCTTTGTCAGCAAGTCCTAAGGCACAAGAATATATAAGTTTAATGGGGCTAAGTGGCTTCGTTCAAAATATGTATTATTCTAGGATAGTCGTGTATTTGTTTTTACCACCCGTTCACTTCTATACCAAGGGATGTCTTCTGTACTGTCAGACTAATGTCAGGAGCTTAGACATAAATCAGTAGAATGTCAGGTTTCCCAATAAGAGCTTAAACCTGTTTTCAAAACCTAACCTCGTATCGTTAGTGTTTTTTATCACTGTTTATTTGAAAAAATTCAGGTCTTCATGCCTTTCGCGTGGGATTGGCGTTCACTTTTTAATCGCGAGACGACGTGGTTTTATTCCATGCGTTCCTCCGTGCATCTCTCTCTCTCTCTCTCTCTCTTCTAAGCCCGTCTGTCTTTTAGGTTAACGTAGTGTGTATAATGACATTAATGTAGTATTATATATAGGTCATTATACAGTTTGCCTCTCAAGGTTTTCTAAGAAACACAGTACCAGTTTTATTTTTTTGAAACGCGTGTATGATGCTGTAGGCTTTTACTATCGTACGTGGAAGCGTTCCAGTTATGCAGACGAGGTAGAAAAAGGGGATCTCTGGTTCAGCCATTATGGCGTTCTACAACACAAGCGTATGCTATTGTGAAAGCACTGATCTTTCACCATTCTTCTTTCTTTCTATTGTATTACTTCATTAGGCTTTACATTTATTTTCTAATTTATATATGTGGATTAGAATTTTTCACCACAGTGACAACTGATAGCAGGTTTAAGAAAACACAGTTTATATATCATTATATTTCTCTGATCTATCGATGATGTTACTTTTCACGTTACTATGTGTAACGAGGAATCAGAAACAGAGTTACAAGATAAATGCTTACGGCCAGTCTTTCGTCGAGGTTTCAACCGACATCAAAAGACTTATAATTCCCTAACGGGTTTTCTCTGTACGAATGCCCGCTTCTGAAGATCAAAGAGCCCAGGGGTTTCTAGCTTCCCCTGAGTACGAACTTCAAAGGGTCTGTGTTTTTCACGTGCGGTCTGTCAGGTATCGTATGATTGACAGATAAGCTCGCGTGATAAGACGAGGTAAACAAACCTGATTCGCTACCTGTTATGACGGGCAGGTCACGAAAGTTTGTAAACACTTCGTTTGCTTATGTTCAAAGAAAAGAGGCGTGACGAAAAAGTACGCTTGTGTAAGTAAACACAGGCAGAAAATGTATGATTTTGCCAGCAAATCATAGAACGCTACGAGTTTAAAAAGACTGTCAAAATACTGTAGGCTCTTTTTCCATTATACGTCACAATAATGCACATGGCGCATACCAATGGACGATAACTCCTTTACTTGATCTACTTCTGGGTGGACAAACTAATATAGGATACTTATTTTTTATGTTAAATAAAATTTTGCCTCGCGTTGACGAGGTGCACCCCGTTCGACCTAGACCCAGAATCCGTCGGTTATATTAAGGCGCATGTCCACATAACAAGACATTGAAGTCTGGATTGTTTACTTTTGATAATTTTGAGGTTCCCTCCTCTCTTGTCAAAGATGGGGGCCATTGAGAAACCACATTCGCTACACTGCTCAAAATATGTCTAGGGTAGAGTGGAGGGAGAAAAAAATAACAGAAAGTAAAACGTCTTACAAGGACAAAAAACGAAAAAAAAAAACCCTACGTTACGGCCTCACGGCCATTGTCAAAGACAGATGAACAAAAACAGAGTGAAAACTAAGTAAAAAAGCATGAAAAATAAACAAAACAAAATCGACTACACCTGATAGGAACGAGTTGTGTTTTAGTTGACAATGGTCAGCCTCTATTTTGAAGATTAGTCAAGTGTACTAGACCGGTGTCCGTGTGTGTTGTTAATACCTATCAGAACGAAATCCCTATAACGTCATTTTCATCAGGTAGAGATTTTGCGGTTTATGAAAACTTATGTTGCGGGCTCCACCATAGTAGAAAGGTTGTGAAACACTGGACCAATGATTGAGCTGAGCGTGCCAAGTACAATGATCTGGTCACGGACTTGAGACACGACGGGTACACAGCAAAGGTCATAGCTGTTGAGGTAGGTGCAAGAGGTCTAGTGGCTGCCTCTGTGTATGATCTACTGAAACTACAAGGTGTGAAAGGACAGTCAAGAGCACTTAAAAGGCTCTGCGAAACTGCAGAAAGGTCATCGTGTTGGCTGTGGAGCACAGACAACGGGCTATGAAATTTAGGACAGTTATTTATATCAACAAAATGGTTACTTTAACAACTACCTCCAGCTGGCAACATGGATAAAACCAGGAGTGAAGTTAAAAGCTGCAACAAAGGTGAAGTGGGTTCAATTCCCAGCACAGTCTGGAAAGACAACAGAAGGCTGACACTTGGGAGTCATGACCTAACTGGGTCTGCCTCCCTTAGAGGGTAAATGACATTAAAGAGCCGAAACACTTGGTCAGAGGGGGGAACCCTCCTGATGATCAGATTGCCTCTTGTTGTAGTGCTCTGTTTACAGTTGTCTATCATCATCATCATTCTAGCTCTAGACGGTAATTAAGAAGTTAGATTTTTTATTTCTTCACTCGCATCCAACTAATTTACATAAAACAATGTCAAAATAAAGAGAATAATTTGCTATTGTATCACATATGGATTTGCTATGGACCCCCGAAGGAAAGCGAAAGAGAGGCCGACCAAAAACAACTTGGCGGAGAACTGTGAAGGCTGAGATGCAAAGAATGAACCAGAGTTGGGGGCACTGTAAGACGGATGGCCGCCGACCGAACAAAGTGGGAGCAATTTGTTGCTGCCCTACAAGACGCCACCAGGCGTGATGGCCAATGACTTTTTTTTGACAGTCTACGGGTAAGGATCAAAGAAGAAAGAAGAAGTATCACATAAATATTATATTACATTAACATTACAGCTCAGCGTGAGACCCTGGCTGACCAACACGTGACTAATTAATGGGCAGTAACTATTGCTGTCTGTTGTAATAATCAGTGTATTGTCCCTTTTAGATTTCACTTCATTTTGTTTCTGAAGAATGAAAATAAAACATATTATCAATTGGCAATTATTTCTCCTTTTTTTGACAAGCGTTTCACGTATATTAAATAGAATAAAGGTAGAATATACAAGTTTAAACATAATGACTGAGTTTTCAATCACGTTGTTTCAATCACGTTCGTCTGATCGTTCGCCCTTGAAGGGAGTACTTAAGTTCTATTCCAGTCATCAAATGCTTTAAAAAAAAGTCTGGCCTAAGTCTAATTGTGCGGGTATGGGTATAAAAACAATTCAATTAAAATCGAGCTGGTGCGAAGCAAAACTGTTAGCCCGGCAGACGTTTAATACGTATTTTCACAATGCGACTTGAAAACGGTGCGAGCCAATTGGGGACGGAGCCACATGAATGTCATTCGTGGCTCCAGACAAAAGATATCGCTCATATAGAAGTTAATTAGGTGCCGGCATCAGAGGTGGCGCTGAAGGCCATTGTGTTGTTACTAAAATAAGGCCACAGGTACGGGGCTTTGTACAATGACAGTCAAGATAAGGATACAATGTAATTTTTCATTACAGCCTAAACGAATATTTTATATCGCCTGTTATTCACTGTTTTTATTACCTGTAATGAATTTTTTTTTAAAGTAGAAATTTGATAGTCTTACATAAATTAATAAAGCTGAATTTAATTCACCTGCACAGTTGTATGTACGGAAGACTGTGTACCCGTGAAGCCCGCATGATGTGTACGATTAGAGTTGTGAATATCAGTTTTACCTGTATATTTTGACTTTGTATTCTAAATTCAAGTACTGATTATAATTTAATATCTTAATATACTCACCCCAGTTAGTTCATTTTTGTTTTTAAGCCATATCTGACCACTTTTGATTGCGGCTATACTAACCTGATATTGTGTTCATTTGCATAATCGAACAAATGGCTGTAAAAAAAATATATACAGTTTTATTGGAATAATGAGAGAAATAAGGAATTTAAAAAAGAGCCCGTATAATAGGATAGATGACTGCTGAACATCTGCTTCAAAGATGCCCAACATATGAGCAGCAGAGAAAGCATATATGGCCGTGCCCAGAAAAACTATATGGAGATAGATAATGTCCTCACGTTGATCACTGCTCTCTTGAAAATATTTAACTTAACAACTGAGAGTGTACGAAGAAGAAGAAGAAGGAGAGGTCGATAAAAGGTACAGGATTATCATAACTTTATTGATGAATTTTCCGGATAGCAATTTTTTATAAGGCGTTGCACCTGGTGAGTTTGTCAGTGTTGTCTCCTTTAATATGAACATCTTTATTCACATCCCAATATTAACATCATATATAAGTGCAGTCGTTATTAAATTGCGCTAGCCTTGCGAACGATAAAAGAAACCATAAAAAAAAATAATATTCACGAACCTAAAATAAATACAACAAATGTATTTGAAAACTTCAAGGATCACTAACGTCTTTATCAAAAAGTACGCGGATTTATGAGCTGTAAAAGAAAACATAATTGAGCAGTCGTAAAAGGGGTGGCGTGGCGCAGTAGAATTGAGAAATTTACACAATATATCATAGTCTTCTTACACCTGAGTTGGGGAAAGGACAATTGATGTTTCAGATTTATTCACAGCAAAATGCGATTGAACAACCGACACAGTATCTCACAGTCATCTTACAAGTGGAATGTGGACAGAACAAAGAATACAGTATTTCACAGTCATCTTACAAGGGGAATGTGGACAGTTGTCGTACAGATAGGTTGTGAGTTAATTTTGTCCCATCTGAGTAGAGTGGATGGTGATAAGTACGTGAGAAAGGTGTGAGAAATAGATAGCTGAAGGAAAAAGATATGTCCCTGGAATGAGTAAGTTTCTCTATTTCAACCTATCTACACGACTATAATTTAGTACAAGACAACCTTGCCCTCCTCATATATATAAATATAAGTTTAACTACACACACACACACACAGCTATGTGACAACAAGACACACAAACGTGAAAAAACTACGGTTAATTGGGTATGGGTCTGACCAACACACAAAGTTAAGTTTCTTTTGTTGTTTATTATCATTTAAACTTGACAACATCAAATATCTAAAGAAAGATCAAATAAAATCAGATTTACATACATATGAAATAGCAGAATAAATGTGCCCTCCCCCTCTTGAGAAAAGAACTCAAAAAGTTAGTAACCCAAAGGTCGAAGGTTTGCACTGTGTTACAGAGTAGACAGTAAAGTAAACAAGTTCCTACTATATGCTACCCAGTAAAGTAAACAAGTTTAAGCAAATCCAATTTTGGTAAAGTCCCTGTAACAAAGAAAAATATTCACTCTCTCTTTCATACAGTGGCCACTCAATCACTCTTACCCACTCAATCACTCTTACCTACTCTTGGTGATATCCCTTGGAATTACAATTTTTCCTGAATATAAAAAATGTCACGTTTATTTCCCAAATTGGCCCCAGCCATTCCTCTAACAAATAAAGACTAGTTAGGTGAACGCCGAATCTGGTGTGGGTTTTTCCTGGATGAACAAAATGTCACCGCCAATATTTGATGAAGAAAACGTGATCTTGGGGTTCACAGTTAAAAGAGGAAAATACTTCCAGTATTGGGAAACATCTGGTTGCTAAAAATGTTACATATGATGATGATGATAATCCTATCAGCTGACTCTATGTTAGAGCGCCGATTCTGAAACAGCGTAAATTTATGGATGCTTCGCTTGAATACGACTGTCAGAAGTGGGGAATAAATGTTATTTTTGCACACCCCAGTGGGCTGATAAAATTGAAAACAATATTGCTGGGTTTGATAAGTCCAGTTAAATTTACAAGTTAAAATGTTTCTCATGTATCGTTGGCAAATACTTGCTCACAAATGAAATTGGTGACGCACAAGCCAAGAAAAGAGACACCATTAACTAATAAAAAAAACAAACCGCTGGATGCTCTTGATCAGGTCAGAAAATCAGAATGAAAATCCCCACGAATGCTAATAACACATTTTCCACAATGGTTCTAGAACTGCATGCTTAGACTATCCAAAAATTATGAGTGACAACTGATAGCAGGTTTAAGAAAACACAGTTTATATATCATTATATTTCTCTGATCTATCGATGATGTTACTTTTCACACTATTGTGTGTACCGGAGAATCAGAAACAGAGTTCCCAGATAAAGGCTTACGCCCGTCTTTCGTCGGGCGCTTTCGATCGTCATCAAAAGACTGTTACGTGTAACGGGGTTCTCTAAGATTTTCTCTGTACGAATGCCCGTTTCTGAAGATCAAAGAGCCCAGGGGTTTCTGACTTCCCCTGAGTACGAACTTCAAAAGATTCTGTGTTATTCACGTGCGGTCTGTCAGGTATCGTATGATTGACAGGGACCCAAAGACGCAGCAATAGAGAACACAGTCAGCGACTCATAGCTTGACTGCCTGCGTCAGGACCAGCGAATCAGAGCTGGTCAAGACCGCACTCCACCTCCACGTGGTGGTCCTGGAAACAGTCTGCAGCAGTGCAGTCTGGCTGAGCGAGTGAGGATCGCAATGGGAAGGCAAACCCGGTCCTAAAAAATGCCGTGCAGAAGTCGGATGTGTCGGCCGAAAGGTGCAGATATCACAGCTTAAGCGTAAACAGACACAACGCAACCACCGTCCTTTTCAGGACGAAGAAGAAGAAGAAGAAGTATGATTGACAAATAAGCTCGAGTGAGAAGCCGAGGTAAACAAGCCTGATTCGCTACCTGTTATGACGGGCAGGTCACGAAAGCTTGTAAACACTTCGTTTGCTTATGTTCAAAGAAAAGAGGCGTGACAAAAAAGTGAGTAAACACAAGCTGTAGATGCATGGTTTTGCTAGCAAATCATAGAACGCTACGAGGTCACAAAAGATTGTCAGATTACTGCAGGCTCTTTTTCCACTATACGTCACAACAGCCACAACTGACACAGTATCTCACAGTCATCTTACAAGTGGAATGTGGACAGAACAAAGAATACAGTTTCTCACAGTCATCTTACAAGTGGAATGTGGACAAAGCAACTGACACAGTATCTGATTGTCATCTTACACGTGGAATGTGGACAAAGCAACTGACACATCATTTCACTGTCATCTTACAAGTGGAATGTGGACAGCCACAACTGACACAGTATCTCACTGTCATCTTACAAGTGGAATGTGGACAAAGCAACTGACACAGTATCTCACTGTCAACTTACAAGTGGAATGTGGACAAAGCAACTGATACATCATCTCATTGTCATCTTACAAGTGGAATGTGGACAGAACAAACGATACAGTATTTCACAGTCATCATACAAGGAGAATGTGGACAGAGCAACTGACACATCGTCTCACTGTCATCTTACAAGGAGAATGTGGACAGAACAACTAATACAGAATCTCACTGTCATCTTTCAAGTGGAATGTGGACAGAACAATTGAGGCATCATTTCACTGCCATTTTACATAACAACTGACACATCCTCTCACTGTCGTCGTACAAGGGGAATGTGGACAGAACAATTGACACACCATCTCACTGTCATCTTACAGAACAACTGACACACCATCTCACTGTCATCGTACAAGAGGAATGTGGACAGAACAATTGACACACCATCTCACTGTCATCTTACAGAACAACTGACACACCATCTCACTGTCATCGTACAAGGGGAATGTGGACAGAACAATTGACACATCATTTCAATGTCATCTTACAGAACAACTGACACACCATCTCACTGACAACGAATACAGTATCTCACTGTCATCGTACAAGTGGAATGCAGACAGAATAATTGACACAACATTTCACTGTCATATTACATAACAAATTACACATCCTCTCACTGTCATCGTACACGTGGAATGTGGACAGCGCAACTGACACAACATTTAAGTCTTCTTTAAAGAAGAGCAGGACTGAACAAGGGGCACATCGTCTCACAATCTTCTTGCAGATGGAGTAGAACACAGCTATCGACACCGCATCTCACTGTATTTTATATCATAAGACACACACCAGCACACTGAACTAAATGATACGTTATAAGGCAAAACACCATTCTCATAGTTTTCCTCTGGCACTTCCATGCCTTATCTTGAAACTATTGCTTGAGTTTTTCTTTTTTTAAGAACAAAAATATTTATATATTTGAAGTCGTGAGTTTATGGATACTCAGATGGTATTCCAGCAGAGGCCTTTAAGGCAGTCAAACGTATTATACAAATTAACTTGGGGAGGTTTGGGGGAGATTTAAAAAAAATTATAGCAAACAGGAAGGAAGAACATATGGCCAAGCTATCAAAGAAGGAAAACTTGCAAGAATGGATACATTGCAAAGGAATAATATCACTATCAATGTACGGGGCACTTTTAAACGTTATCATCTGTGACAGATCCTGTTTAGACCAGATAGTCATACTGCACGTAGTAGTTGAACTTGAAATTGAACTCACCATTTTATATTAGATTTTTAAACTGGTGGAAGGCATTAGACAGTCTATATCGAGAATCTTTTAGGAAACTGCCAAGTCATCATTTTCCGGTTACACAATTGACACAACAGATTGAAGTACCATCTATATCACAAGGACATGATTGGTACAATAGATCTCTGCACCTGTGGCATCAGCCCCTTGACAGCCGAACAGCTGCTGCAGTATGGTAACAACCTACTTCTCTCTAGAAAAACTGTTAGATGTCAGGAAGCTTGAGCTGACTATTACCTTTATTAGAGTCATTAATGTGTGTGGGCGAACAAGGAAGAAGTAGAAGAAGAAGAAGAAGGAGAAGAAGAAGAAGGATAGGAAACACACTATGGAAATCAGCTGACTGCATTACAACGCAGTCCTTAATCTTGAATTCTAAGGGTAAGAGACAGACCGACAAACACATAGTGAATTAAATTGTAAGGATTCTGGGATGCATAATGGATGAATGGATAATTAATTCATTATTGAAAGACGGGCGAAAACTCTGACTTTCTTCTACTATTGAAAAAAAAAATGATGAACGAAGGAACAGCTTTGTCTTATTTCTAACTTAGCAATTTATCGTTGCGCAGATGGGCTGTTATTCAACTTTCTATACTTTCGCGTTTTCTATTGTAGTACAAAATGCCAGCTACTAAACTGTTAGTAGTGGGAATTGATCGCTAGTATTTCCTGCACATGAAGAAAAGAGAAAGATAAACAGCAAGAATTAGTTTCTTGATCATTAACGAAAAAGATAGCAGCTTTACCCGCACGACAGTTACGACACGTGGCCATACACATAAAGCTGTGATACCTCCAATAAATACATTCGTGTTATCACCATGCTCAGTTTAAACAGATTCAACGTTGAAAAGCTTATTCCCAGACATCA
Source organism: Oreohelix idahoensis (assembly GCA_024509875.1). Taxonomy (NCBI): domain Eukaryota; kingdom Metazoa; phylum Mollusca; class Gastropoda; order Stylommatophora; family Oreohelicidae; genus Oreohelix; species Oreohelix idahoensis. The sequence goes on from JAMPIV010022592.1 coordinate 19,541, forward strand.
AAGAGGAGCTTCTTCCACAAAAATATCTCATCCCAGGCAATAAAAGTTCCCTTGAGAAAGATGACTGCCGTGATGATAATGAGAGCAATGATGATAAAGGCCGTTGTGATAAATAGAGGACAGATAACTATAGAAGCGTGAACAGCTAAGGCCACGTTGAGCTCCCAAAGGATTTCAAGTCGCCCGAGTTAATGAGGAAGGATGAACATGGCGGTTATGAAAGGGTCGTCCAGAAGGGCTGTATAACGCTCTTGGTGCCTAAACCGTTGGCTTTTGAGGTACCGACATGTTAAATGGCGTTTGGCGCAGAGCGGTCGTTAAATACGTTGATTCGTCCCAGAAGGTGCTGAAGTTGTGATATGCAGAGCACTGGACGTCCATACCGATCGCCAGCTGTAGCCGAATTATCCTCTGGGGCTTCGCCCCTAATTATCAAAATCAGGTATCGCTGATTGTGCGTAACGAGACTTGAAACGAATTTACCGCTTGATAGCTTCCCACAGTCTGCCGTAACCAGATCACGTGGTATCCGCACAGCCATGTGGTGACGTCAAATGTTGTAAGTGACTTTGTTCCGGAAACATGCTTGCAAGTTTTAAAAGAAACTTTTAAACATCATCACCCGTGTGCTACCGGGGCCCGAAAGGGCAGAAAATAATAATAACACTGTTCCCTACTTATCACGTTGTTAAAAGCACCCAAGGAGGGTTGGGCATGGCGCCGGTTCATCCATCCTGTTTAAAAGAAATGCTCAACCACAAAAAGTTCAAAAAGCATGGACAGGTCAACTTAGGAAAATTGGAACACATGGAAAGAGCTTGAGCTGATGGCACGTGACAGGAGGGCTTGGTATGTATTTGTTGAAGACCTATGCTCCTGGCAGAGCATAAAGGTATTGAATTAAATTGCATACGTCGGCATCTTTCATGACAATACAGTCTTTCGCACACAATTTACGCTGTAAAGTGCATGTATTTTTGTGTCCCTAGCTCTGTGTAGATGAAAAGGGCTGCAGTAACATTCATTTTCTTTAGCGCTACTTAGAGAGCATGCAGTTTCCACTGTAGCTGGTCCTTTTGCAACATGACTGTACCTAGCTTTTACATGATCTTGCAGCAGTAGTTTCTGTGGCTATTTGTTTTACATGATGCAGAACAATTGATATAGTCAAAACTTGTCAAAATGATAGTATGTTTTACTGACATAATGGTCCTATTATAACAGTCAAGATCAAGATCATGATCTTGACTGTTACAATAGGACCATTATGTCAGTAAAACATACTATCATTTTATGTCAGTAAAACATACTATCATTTTGACAAGTTTTGACTATATCAATTGTTCTGCATCATGTAAAACAAATATTTTTTTTTTCCCCAACAAATCATCGTGTTTGATAAAGAAGTTTAATAGACTATCTTAGCAGACAATCGGCTCACAATGATGCTGCGCGTGTCCAATCTGCCAACTATAGCCTCCTGAAATTGGCGCGAAACGCCCAGGGTCAGCATTAAAGTTTCTTTACAACATTTCCCAACTCAGTTTTTTTTTTTTTTTTTTTTTCGACCGAAGACCACACGGTCTGCTGCCGACTTGAGCAAAAATTGTCCTATAAAAACTCTTACTTCTGCATGGTCCGTCTTAACCAAAATAATAATAATAAATAAATACAAAATAAATAATAAAATAAAATAGACTACACATTTACATATGCATTAAAATGTAAACATAATAATGACAATAATGATAATAGATACATAGAAAATAAAATAATAATAATTTAAAGGCAGGCTTCGGGAGCCGCGCTGGTGTAATGGCTACGGCGTTGTACTGGCGACCAGGTGTTCATGGTTCAAACCCGGGCGTCGGCGTTTGAAGGAATGTTTACGACCGGAAATTTGACTGAATAACCTGAAAGGCTCCTGTGATAAACCCTCTGTGGATGGGAAGGAGCGAAGTTCCTGACCGGGTTGGAAGTAGAGATGGCTACTGTGTGTATGTATCGATACAATGCGTTGAAACTGCATCGTACCCGAACGCTTCGAAACACAGTTTTCTTGCGGTGTCGATACAGTGTCAATTCCTGACTGTTTTGCAGAGACGCACTGTCTCACGCAGATTCGATACATAGCCTGTTTCGTGTATTGAAACTGCAGTTTCAGTTCCCGTCCGCTTCGCTGTTTTGCAAAGAGGCACACTGTATCATTGTCTAACCTTCAGGGGCCTTTGTAAAAATGTGTCAAGCGTGCGGTACATTAGGCGTTTATAAATAGTATGGAAAATCAAACAAGTCATAATTTTTTTTTTTTTAAATAATTCCTCAGGACTGAAAGAGGCTTACTACTATTAGGTGTCTGCTCGGTTTGAGTTGAATCATTGTCGCTGACTGTACCTATTCTAGTTTTATATAATGTGTCATTATTACTGTTATTATTATTATTTTTTTCACTTTTACTGCAGCTGTCAGCATGTTCCCCTTGCATATCATCATAATGAAAACGACTGTGTAAAATTCTTAACAGTGGTCACACGAAATACCATAGATTTGTACTAACGAGAATAAGTAAATCTGCATACTAGGGTGTCACGACTCATGTCTCATTGTTTCAGTTAATTTACTTGTAGTCTGCTGTTTCGAAACAGTTCCATAGTTCTATTTCATCCAAGCGCTCATTATACGCATGTTACGGTACTCTTGATTCGGGCGGCCTATGTTAAAGTTGAAAGTGTCCGTGTGTTCGTATAAATGTAATGGACACTTTATTAGTTCTGCTGATATATGTGTAGGCCTACTCGGTGTGGATTTGAATCATTGTCTACCAAAACTAGCTTACTCTAGTTTGATATCATGTGTTATTATTACTGTTGTTATTATTATTGTTGTTTTTTATTATTTTCCCATATACTGCAGCTATCTTCATATCTACGTTTTATTTCATCATAATGAAGACTTGTGTAAAAATATTGAATTGTGGTCACACGAAACGCCATAGATTTTCACACACGACAGTAAAAACAGAGGAAATTGTCTCACACAATTCATGTATACCCGCCCCGGTACTGTCTATAAGAGACTTCTTTCTCCCCTATACGGGAAATTGTGCCGCCGTGTCGACACACTGTTTCGACACACTGTTTCGACACAGTATAATTAATTGAGCCGACTGTCTCGAAACAACGGAGTGTATCGATTCGCCCACCTCTAGTTGGAAGGAAAGTCCTCAGGTTCCCCAGCCTCGCAATGACATGTCATTGGGCCGAAGGGCTGAAAGCCCAAGTGCCGCTGGTTAAGAAAAAAAAAAAAAGGCAGGCTTCTGTCACGAAGTGGATTTAAGACTAGAGGCTGCCTACAAATGGTGACAAGACACTAGTGGGAAGAAAGTCTAAGAAGCTAGATTTTTGATGAAAATGACAGTGGCTGTGGAAGATGAGGCTATTGGCGTCAAGGGGCGAGAACCTAGATTGACTCTCCCTTGCGACTTTGTGACGTATTGTGTTGCTATAACCTCAACACCTCTAACTACCAAGACTGGGATAAGGTTTAACTAAATACCACAGGCACCCCTATACAGACAACATATAGATAACGTATAGTTTAAGTAAGTGACTGATCCAGACTAAAGTTTAAATAGGTTTATTTACACAACAAAATTCATATAACATACAAAAATAAACAACGTGCGTGTTCGCACACATGAAAAGAACATAACAATCAATTAAAGTGATTACGTAAGGTAACCCCACAATGTAGCCCTCCCCTCCACCTGTAAGGAAGAAAGGTAAGAAATACAACAACTGGTTAAGTGGGATCTCTAACATCAGATCCACCTTACTCTAAATCACCTGATATTATGTAACCACAATCTAAATCCTACTATCTGTCTGTCTGCAGACGTCACTAAACTTGAAGGGCCTACACAGCGTCTCCACTTTAGGCAAATTACCCTTCGCTAGCTAACACTATGTCCTCTGAATAAGAGAACTGGTGTGATCACTGTGGTGGGTTTAGATGTTACAAAAGATAAGTATTACTTGTCTACAGAGTGAGGTCAGCTATGCAAGCCCCTGAGTCTAATAGTTGATAATGATGTTCTCAGGGTACCTGACTGCTACCACCCTACGACCTCAATCTGCGATATATTTTGAGTCTAATTTTAAGTACTGGTGTCTGATTGTTATCTGGCTAGGTGTCTAGGGTAATGTGAAATGTAATGTTAAGTTAATGACAACAACCACAACTATAATTCAAAGAAAATTGATCAAACAAGTCAGTGGTTAAGTTTAGGATAATAAATTTTACAATTTTAATTTCCTGTACCTCAATAGCTTGGGCACAGGAATGTTTAAAACTCAAATAGAATGGCAATGTGTTTACAGTAATTAAATTTAAAGACAACTTGTCTGTTAATGATACCCTGAAAATGTTTATAACTTGGAATGTCATGGTGAAGCACTAAATCTTATGACTGGTCACGCTTCTGAGGAACGAATTGTTTCATCATATCTAGATAAAACTGTTTTAATTCAATAATGGAGAGTTTAAGTTAGGTGAACTTTCATAAGACCATGGATGGTTTGTCTTAACTTGAATTCCTTGAGCACTGTGATGTCTTTCTCACTACAGAATATTCCTCACGACAGTGAAGAGTGGATGCTGCTTCAGTACACTTCAGGAATTAGGCAAATAAATACGTTTGCCTCGAACTCTGCAGCTTCAATATTTACTTTTGTGGCACACTGAGTGTTTCAGGATCGAACCCTGAAATAAGAGGATTAAGGCCTCCTCAGTACTTTATACATCTCTCTCCATCTCTAACAACTAAACATCATCAAACATTTTCAAGATCAGATTCTATAGCTAAACAAATAGCTTTCGTCCCTATCTTATTGTGTGACGGCTTCATACTCAGGTAAATTTCAATCATCAGTTTGATACATTCCCTTCATAGGAACTTATAGTTATTTTCCAAAGTCATGTGAAAACACAGTGACTTGCTGTAGACGGCCAGTGGTTTGCTGGTCGTACAATCATACTAATATATCAATTTCCAACTATGTAGTTTCATTTTCTCCCAAATTCTACTTAAGCCTGCCTGGCTGTTAATAAGAAGTGATAATCTTCCATAATAGCACTTGGTACCACACACATTTTTAGTTTGGCGCCTATCTAGGTTTGCCTCTACACATCAATAATGCATATACATATAAATAAGACATATACATATTAATAATAAGGTTTATATAAATGTTAGCTTACCGCATCAATGAATAATTACACAACTAGAAGGTTAACCGGCGATCAATGGTCAAGCTGAGATCGCCACTGTTCCAGAACTGCAAAGGCATTGGGTCATACTGCTTTGAGTCTGCTCTTAACCCTCCTGCTAGAATTGTTAATATCAAGTGGCAATTAAGCGTTAGCAAACGTTCTTTATATCCCCCTCTTTAGTTATGCGCATCTAAACCAATCAGATCTGGGTACGCCAATTTGCCTCTTTTCAAAAATACATTTTCAAAATTGTGTAAACCCCCTCTCCCCCCTCTCCCCCCCCCCTCCCCCCTCCCAAGACTGGCAAAGTTGAGTGAGGATATCTCTGTTCTGTCTCTCTGTCTTTTCCGTCGTTCATTTTTATTTCCTACTATAATTTTGTTAATATCTAAGCGATTTTAATGAGGAAAGGCAATTATTGACCAGACGACTGTCTGTCATCTAGCTGTTATATTTTTATTTCTCTCCTTATCATAATTTTCATCTTTGCATTTTTCCTCTTCATACTTTTCCTCTACGGTAAGATAATATATCATAATGTGTAATATGATATTCTAATAAACAAGTATTATCATTTTAATTGTCAACTGTCCTTTCTTTCCCTTTATTATTCAATTACAAGATTTCTTCGATGTTTCTTTCGCCCCCGTTTCTCTACCCTTCGTTAGGTTACTTAGTTTCAGTATCACAATGCATACTCTAGTGTAGGATTTCCCTCCATGTTTATCTCCCCTTTTTACTTAAATTTTTCTCTCTCTCGCTTGTTCTAAAAAATGAAACACGCGTTTTGCCTAACGCAAATCGCGGTTTCGTTAGATTTAAATTGTCACTACAGAGAGGAGACAATGCGGTGGGGTTTCATCGCATGCAATAGCAAAGTCCAATGCTTTATTCAAACTTTAACTTTTAGGGAAAAAATATGCCCTAGCAACCGGTTTCCAAGGCCTAGTAACTTTTTTGTTTCAAACTTCCAGCCTCTCATTCGCGTTTAGTGTTACCTAAGCAAGTCCGTGACGTCAGCTGTCTCATGTCGTTCTATTACTAGATTCAAAAACAACGCTTTAGTCAAGGTTTTATTCTTCTCTCTCTCCTTCACGCCTCCGTTTTTCTATCACTCATTTTGAAACGAACTATGTATTGTTGTCTGCCAAACGGCGTTTATTGTTAGTGGTGGGAGCCGCGCTGGTGTAATGGCTTCGGCGTTGTACTGGCGACCAGGTGTTCATGGTTCAAACCCGGGCGTCGGCGTTTGAAGAAATGTTTACGGCCGGAAATTTGACTGAATAGCCTTATCGGCTCCTGTGATAAACCCTCTGTGGATGGGAAGGAGCGAAGCTCCTGACCGGGTTGGAAGGAAAGTCCTCAGGTTCCCCAGCCTCGCAATGACATGTCATTGGGCCGAAGGGCTGAAAGCCCAAGTGCCGCTGGATAAGAAAAAAAAAATTTGTTAGTGGTAATTTGTATTACGGAGTGACGACTAAGCTAGTAGTTTTGGTATCGTTCACTTTGGCGTTAATGCTTTTAAAATCCAGCGCGTCTCGTGGCGTGGGCGATGACAGTGGGCAAACACATCCGGACGGTGTGACAACTTTACTTTGCATAGGGGTTAACTATTACTGTATTGGGCGATTTGTATCACTGATATCACTACAATCACCTCCTACACAAACTAACCGACGAATTGCTGAAATCTATTTATGTTCAGTGTCGGTAAGACACTCCTGGTTTCTACTAAGAGTCTCCTCCACTACTCTCCTTCTCTCTCTAGTGCAGTTAAGAGGTATTTTGACCCTCTTTCCTCTAACCGCCTGTTGTAGCTGCTAACTTGGGTGGGTAGACTGGATACGTGACTTGGACTATCGCTGCTTCACAAGTGACGACTCTTAATTCATATACCCGGTTACCCCTCTCTGGGTTTAGGGCCGTTGGTTTTATTATGACCGAATTTCACGACACCTCTAGGCCCTGTGCCTAGGTTCAGTGTGTGCGTGCGTAGCGCTCATGATTTGTTAAGAAAATCCATTCTTTCTAGAGAAGGTTTCGCTCCCAGCGACCTGTGCTTTCTCTCTCTGGTGCAAACCGAATTTGCGCCGGTGACTATCGCGTCACCACTCCTTTTTCTCTTCTGGCTCTGCCTCGACTCTTCTGCTCCTGAGAAAGGCCGACGACTTCTGGCAAGCTGTAGGACAAACTGACGCCCTAGCTACCAGCCGTGAAAATATTTGCTGTGGAACAAACAATAACAACAGATATACCTCACATCAAATTTTTCATGTCTTTAACACTTAAGTCTCAAATCTTTAACACTGAACTCCCATAATTAATCACCTCTCCCTCTCTCTCTTTCATCGCACAGCGATACGTAAATATGGCTACCCCTACTTCCCCTCAAATACTGTCCTATCGGAAAACCCCTATCTGCAGACTCAGCTGACTTAATCTCTTACATGCCGACTGCCCAGTCAGCCGTCATAACATTTCAACTACTGAACAAACCTATCGCCGATAAAATTCCTGGCCCTACCTATTTAACAGTGATCGATGTGAGTCCTCACTAAACCAAAATAAACTAGACTTCTCTAGAGAGAATAACCTCCCGTCTCCATGAATTCCACCCCTATAAATATATATCTATTTTAGAGCTAATTAAATCCCCTCTAGACCCGTAACTGCTGACTTCAAAATGTATGATTTACCCACACGTAGTAAATACACAATTCTCTATGCTCTATCAGAGCTGTTAAATACACTCTCTCTTATTCAACAGCGTTACCCAATAGCCCGCAGGTAATCTACACACACTTAAAGAACACTTAAATAACTCACACAAAATACCTAGCGTATTTACTCTGCTAACTTTATAAATCAAACATTGAGAAATCTTTATCCCCATGCCGGTAATATTAATTACCCCTATTCCTATAAAGTTATATATAGATATATCTCTTACGGAACTTCAGAAAATACACACCCCTATCTCCCCTCTTTCCTGCCACTACGTTATCAAGTTAGCCCCGCTAGAAAAATACACAACAAGCACTCACGTACACCCGCTCCAAATCCTTAACAATCACAGTCAAGTTACATGCATCGTGACATTTATAATATCTCAAATCTTTACACACTCCTAAAGATTTTTCTTTTATCATAGAAAGAATTAATGCCCCTTACAATATTATTATTTCGATAAGATGGCACTTCTGGTACGAAATATATTTAAAACTTCCTGAAGAAACCTATACCACAATTTCTGAAATCTTACAGACTCTCTTAGCTTAATTAACTTTATATTTACCCAAGTCGAATATCTCCGTAGAGCAGACGAACTCTGTATAATCGAAAACCTACCGAAGAAAAAAAAAAACGAATAAGATAAAAATCCCACCGTCAACCCCTCCTTCTGAAAAAACGTAAATAATACAAAGAGAAGAAACCTGGGGTGGATTACATGTAGTCCCTCCTAGAAAAAACGTAAGTAATGCAAGGAGAAGAGACATGGGGCATGGTGCAAATTAAATCACAGTAACTCCTAACATTACCTCCCCCTTCAAGTTCGGGGTACCCGATATAATTTAATGTGATCTTTGTATTTCCAGACTGACCCCTATCTATGTCTACAGAGCTGTCTGTGAGCATTTCCTCCTCTTTCGTTTCATCTTCTTCTTCTTCTTCGTACAAACTCCCATGCTCATGTGGGAGAGTTGCTCTCTCTTCAGACCTGTGCCATCTAATGGCGGGTCTGAAACTTCCCTAGCTATGTCCGTCAAAAAACGGTTTTGATCGGCTGACCTGACGGACTGGCTCTGTGGCGGCCTGGCGATGGCGACTACCTTGCTGTGCGTCGGCGGGTTTGAGACCGCTGGTATATGGCGATGAAGATGCGAACTATCTTGTGCTTCCAGCATAGATTCTCCGATCGCTTCACTCCCCTCTGGTTTGCCTAGAGGTTGCGTAGAGAGTACTCCTTTCTCTACCCTCTCACCAGGGGTTCTCACTGGGTTGCGCCTGACCTCAGCGACATCAGTTTCCCCTACTAAGCAGGACGCATCTGGTGGTACGTTTTTGCTTCTCGCCTCTTTGCATGAGCCGCTTTCTGTAAGCGAACTAGTAGCGGGAGGGGGCCTATCTCCGTTTATAGGCAAACGGTCACTTAGATCACTGTCCTCCTCCGTCCGAGTAAAGTGCTGGTCGGATGGGGCTCCAGGGCTGGTTGGAAACAAATGTTCGCTCGATTCGCTGTCTTCTGCCCTATGAAGAGTGCGCTGGTCGTGTACATAAGTTCTACCACTCTTGTCAGTACGTTCCTCGCTCACAGGAGGTAATACCATCGGGGGCCTAATTCCCGACAACAAAGAAGGTATTTCCAAATTTAAATGCGTCGCCACTGTTTGGCCATTCGGCTTAACAGGGCTGTCAGAGGGATACGCCTCTGCAAAAACCATTCCACTGTCCTTGGAGGTCTTTAACCTCTCCTTTTCAAGACAGCAATGTTCGAGCTCGCTCGGGGCTCCGTGAATAAAGGGTTCTCACTTTTCACTTATCTGGCAGTAGCGAAATTTGGTTCCTCTTGCTTTGTTGTGAAAAAAAAATGTGTAGCGCGACTCCCACACACACACACACCAGCGCAAGGTCAGCGCGGCGGTCATTCTTTGAAGTTTGTAGTAGACGGGAAATGTGAATTACGGGTAAAAGCCAGACAGTATTACTGAAGAATGATGAAATAGCTAATAGGAATGAATGGCGGACTTTCAAAGTTTGCATTTACTGGACATTAAATTATTCACTACAGGAGAACGCCTTGTTGGAATACAATTAAATAAAAATAATTCAACAAAGGAGATAGACTAGGAATTATATCCAAAAGGATATTATTCAAATATAAATAGTTTTAAAGATAATTAATATTTTTCACCTTCATCACATCGGCTAAAAGTTAGCTAATAATCTTTAAAAATTTATTACACTAACAAGCCTCAACGGATTTGGATAAAACTTATATGGAATGAAAGCCTCATATGGGGAAAAGTGAATGATATATAGGAAGGACTGAAGAATATAAGTGTGTAATGAACAGAAGAGAAAAACAAGTACAGGAAAAACACAGATTGCTTCAAATCGCCTCAAACCAGGAGATGAAACTAAAATCTTTTGGGACTTTTAGAGGTGCTTTCTCGTACGGGCGAGAGACTGAAATATAAGGACAGAGCGGTGCGTTGAAATCACACACACCAAATCCAGAAGCCAGAGTGAGAAACTGGAAGACAGCATCTGCAAGAAAAGTTCTATTTTCACGCTGCATGCAGGGCAGATTAACTTCAACCAAAATAATCTCACCGTGAGCTTATAAATCCTAAGAGGGTATGTAAGTTTATTAAAGATATATGTATGAATAATATCATTTTATTTCAGATTTTATTTCTGATTGATTGTAGCAGATACAATAAAAAAGGGAATGACGCTAACCAGAGATAACCTTCACCGGCATTGTCAGGAAGCATAACCATTAAATGGTTAGCCAAATATATCATGGCTAATTCTTGCCTGGAAGCTTACGACATACCAGCAAGTACATAAGTGACTTGACATCCATGAGTGGAAGGCAAAGGTTATATCATACCCATGTATCATAACATATGATTTATTCATGTATTTTGTTAAATCTGCACAGTATACATTATCTTATCATGCTATCTCTGTAACATACTACCATGATTCATTCATTTATATACAAACACTGAAGACATGGTCGCATCATGAACCGTAGTTGGTGGTGAGATTGTTGGAACAACATGGCCACCTATTACCTTTTGTTCCAGGTTTTATGATCAATGTTTATGATCATTCCTGATCGAGAAACTAAAGACTTGAAGAAGTTGATCCAGCTCACTGAAGCCTAGAGGTCAACCAAACTTCAACACCTTAGTCCCCCGTAGTTATAGGGCGGGCTGAAGGAAAGTCTTCCGTACTCCAGTGTGTCGGAGGAACCTCGAGCAGACGTGGCTAATAACATAAGATGAGTTTATATGTATCCATCCAACAAATCCTGTGAGCAGTTTCTAAAACGACTGTTTAATTATGACAACTAGATGGCAATATATAATGTGACAAACTTGTTTTATAAGTTCGGTGGAAGATAAATCAAAGACTTTTTAGCTTGTTTATTTGATTTGTAACTGTCGGTGCTGGTGGGTTTCCCAAAACTAAATATGGGGCCCCTAGGATGAAGTCGTAAGTCGGCTGTGTCATTACAGCAGCTTTAATTGTGCCGCGCACAAATTTGCACTCCACCTTAATATTGGCTATCTGAAACTGCTGTGAGGTCCCTCCCCTCAAAACGCCACCAATATGAACCTTCTTCTTAGTCATCTGGCCTGGTTGTACCAAATGTCAGACGATTATGCTCGGGTAAGTAAGCCCGCTGTCAAACAAACAAGTGGTAGCAGTCCCATTCACTACTGCTGGTCCACTGTTAGAGAACAACTTCTCTGATTTGAAGGGTTCCCAATTGTTCCATTTTTTCACTATCACAGGCCTTAAACAAGCTGCATGATGAGAGGGTGGTTTATTTACACACCGGCATTTCCAATGGGAAGTGGTGCAACAATTCCGACAATACCTCTCATTCTCTCCTCGGTTCCTAGGGGGTTCGTGAGATGTTGTCCCCTGTGCTCTGTTATGCGGCTGGGGCCACATGTTATGACTGGGATGGGGCTCCTTGCGAGACGGCCCCTGCTGCTGCTGAGCAGGAGAAGAAGCCGATTGTGACGATGATGCTCCTTTGTCCGGGGTTGGCAGGTCTGGGTGTTTCCTTTTCTGGCCCAGTACTTCAGCCTGTGCCGTCTGGAACCTTTCCGAAAAAAGAATAATCTGGTCCAGTTATCGAGCGCCCTGCTCTGCCAGGTACCTTCTCAAATCAGGAGACATGGTTGCCTTTATTTGTTCAACCATTATTAACTCTTCCAGCCCTTCGAAGGATTTAGCCAGTCCAGATAAGTCTCTCCAGCGAGTGAGGTAATTTCTCAGCCTTTCAACGAATGGGAAAAAACTTTCTCCTTTCTCCAGACGACTCTCCCGGAACATCGTTTGGCACTTACGGGGGTCCCACTGAAATCGTTGTAACAGGGAGTTACGTAGGGCCTCGAAGTTATTTTGGTCGTCATTGAGCATCTTACTATAGATGTCATATGCGTGCCCTTTGAGGGACTGCGATAATTTCAGACACCAAATACTTTCCTCCAACCCGTATGCCTTTGCCATCCATTCGAATTTTTCCAGGAACACATCAATTTCTCATTCCCGTTAGGGAAAGAGTCCATTGGAAAGTTCATGGCTGCCATCCGGGAGCCTCCCTGTCCTGGGGTGTCTGTCGCCATTGCTCTGGGTGAATCTCCATTCGCTGAACTGCCCTCCGACAATTTACTTTGCAGTTCCAGAGAACGCATGGCAAGTTCATGCTGTCTCTCTGCCGCCCTCTCCTCTGCCTGTCGGGCCTTCTCTTCTTTCTCTGCTTCCAGTTTCCGAAGTTCCATCTCAGCCAGTCGAGCCTTCTTTTCTTTCTCTGCTTCCAGTGTCCGAAGTTCTATCTCAGCCTCCTTTTCCTTTGCCTCCTTCTGGACGTGTCTATCGTTTTCTCTGATCATATAAGCCTTAGTCTCCTCCTTATCCATACCCATGTCCTGAGCGCCCTCACGCCAGGCAGCTCGTAACTTGGCCATATCTGCCATCTTACCTGTGAACTGCTGTAAACTCACAAAGATAGGAAATGACAAAAAGGAACAAGAAAAATTTACCGTTACCTACTCGGCACTACTCCCTGTAGAACCGCTGTCCCAAAAACCCGAACTCAGACTAGCACCAAGTCTGAAGAACTACCTGAAAAAAATGTAATTATACAGCTACCCAAAAACCCGAATTTACTTTCCTGTTTAGAAAAAAAAATTCAGTTAGCCAGCAATTACCTTACTACAACTACAAACATCTACACTGAATGCACCTGTGGAAAAACTTTCTGTGTTAAAAAAAACCATTAGCTGGATCAGTCTTAACAGCTCAAGTCTAGAGGATATTTAAAGAAAAATCTATTTTTCAGAACTTTCTACACAGACAATCTATGAATCTACGAGCTATATAAAATCACAGAATTGATCCCAACAAAGATGATCCACCGGATGATCGCCGCCACTTTGTCACGAAGTGGATTTAAGACTAGAGGCTGCCTACATATAGTGACAAGACACTAGTGGGAAGAAAGTCTAAGAAGCTAGATTTTTGATGAAAATGACAGTGGCTGTGGAAGATGAGGCTATTGGCGTCAAGGGGCGAGAACCTAGATTGACTCTCCCTTGCGACTTTGTGACGTATTGTGTTGCTATAACCTCAACACCTCTAACTACCAAGACTGGGATAAGGTTTAACTAAATACCACAGGCACCCCTATACAGACAACATATAGATAACGTATAGTTTAAGTAAGTGACTGATCCAGACTAAAGTTTAAATAGGTTTATTTACACAACAAAATTCATATAACATACAAAAATAAACAACGTGCGTGTTCGCACACCTGAAAAGAACATAACAATCAATTAAAGTGATTACGTAAGGTAACCCCACAATGTAGCCCTCCCCTCCACCTGTAAGGAAGAAAGGTAAGAAATACAACAACTGGTTAAGTGGGATCTCTAACATCAGATCCACCTTACTCTAAATCACCTGATATTATGTAACCACAATCTAAATCCTACTGTCTGTCTGTCTGCAGACGTCACTAAACTTGAAGGGCCTACACAGCTTCTCCACTTTAGACAAATTATCCTTCGCTAGCTAACACTATGTCCTCCGAGTAAGAGAACTGGTGTGATCACCTCCTACACAAACTAACCGACGAATTGCTGAAATCTATCTATGTTCAGTGTCGGTAAGACACTCCTGGTTTCTACTAAGAGTCTCCTCTACTACTCTCCTTCTCTCTTTAGTGCAGTTAAGAGGTATTTTGACCCTCTTTCCTCTAACCGCCTGTTGTAGCTGCTAACTTGGGTGGGTAGACTGGATACGTGACTTGGACTATCGCTGCTTCACAAGTGACGACTCTTAATTCATATGCCCGGTTACCCCTCTCTGGGTTTAGGGCCGTCGGTTTTGTTATGACCGAATTTCACGACACTTCTAGGCCCTGTGCCTAGGTTCAGTGTGTGCGTATATGAGAGTAGCGCTCAGGATTTGTTAAGAAAATCCGTTCTTTCTGGAGAAGGCTTCACTTCCAGCGACCTGTGCTTTCTCTCTCTGGTGCAAACCGAATTTGCGCCGGTGACTATCGCGTCACCACTCCTTTTTCTCTTCTGGCTCTGCCTCGACTCTTCTACTCCTGAGAAAGGCCGACAACTTCTGGCAAGTTGTAGGACAAACTGACGCCCTAGCTACCAGCCGTGAAAATATTTGCTGTGGAACAAACAATAACAACAGATATACCTCACATCAAATTTTTCATGTCTTTAACACTTAAGTCTCAAATCTTTAACACTGAACTCCCATAATTAATCACCTCTCCCTCTCTCTCTTTCATCGCACAGCGATTCGTAAATATGGCTACCCCTACTTCCCCTCAAATACTGTCCTATCGGAAAACCCCTATCTGCAGACTCAGCTGACTTAATCTCTTACAGAATTAAAAGGGAAAATCCTGGTAATAAAACCTGTTGTATGCCGACTGCCCAGTCAGCCGTCATAACATTTCAACTACTGAACAAACCTATCGCCGGTAAAATTCCTGGCCCTACTTATTTAACAGTGATCGAGGTGAGTCCTCGCTAAACCAAAATAAACTAGACTTCTCTAGAGAGAATAACCTCCCGTCTCCATGAATTCCACCCCTATAAATATATATATATCTATTTTAGGGCTAATTAAATCCCCTCTAGACCCTTAACTGCTGACTTCAAAATGTATGATTTACCCAAACGTATTAAATACACAATTCTCTATGCTCTATCAGAACTGTTAAATACACTCTCTCTTATTCAACAGCGTTACCCAATAGCCCGCAGGTAATCTACACACACTTAAAGAACATTTAAATAACTCACACAAAATACCTAGCGTATTTACTCTGCTAACTTTATAAATCAAATATTGGGAAATCTTCATCCCCATGCCGGTAATATTATTTACCCCCGATTCCTATAAAGTTATATATAGATATATCTCTTACGGAACTGAAATCCTATCTTCAGAAAATACACACCCCTATCTCCCCTCTTTCCTGCCACTACGTTATCAAGTTAGCCCCGCTAGAAAAATACACAACTAGCACTCACGTACACCCGCTCCATATCCTTAACAATCACAGTGAAGTTACATGCATCGTGACACTTATAATATCTCAAATCTTTACACACTCCTAAAGATTTCTCTTTTATCATAGAAAGAATTAATGCCCCTTACAATATTATTATTTCGATAAGATGGCACTTCTGGTTCGAAATATAATTAAAACTTCCTGAAGAAACCTATACCACAATTTCTGAAATCTTACAGACTCTCTTAGCTTAATTAACTTTATATTTACCCAAGTCGAATATCTCCGTAGAGCAGACGAACTCTGTATATTAAATACAGGCGTTGATTTTCACGGCATGAAGTTTTTTTGTATCAGAGAACCTTCTGCATTATTAGACGCGCGTATTTATTACAGGAACTGAGGCCGACCCACGCCAAGCGTGAGTCATTGCGTGGCTTCTTTCTTTAGCGGGTCACTCTCTGATCCAATCATCATGCCGCGAAATCTAAAAATAGCCCGCAGGTCATAAACACAAAATATATAGAGAAACATTACCCAAGCAACACCTGGATCCATGCGTACACAGATGGATCAGCAACTAATGCAACAGAAGTTGGGGGTGGAGGAGTCTTCCTGAGCTTAAGCAATGGCACACAAAAAAAGATAGCAGTCGCAACAGGGAAATTTTCAACTAACTTCAGAGCAGAGGCAGAGGCCATAAAAACTGCATCAGAAATTCTAATGACAGAAAAAAGCTCAGAGAGACCAGTAGTTATCTTCTCAGATGCGCTGTCAGTGATTACAACACTGAAAAGTCAAATAAATGCTGAACTGGATGACCTAAGAGTAACACTTCACAGACTATGTCAGCAATACAAAAGAGTTGTGATACAGTGGATCCCTTCTCACTGCAACATGCCTGGAAATGAAGAGGCTGACAGATTGGCAAAGGAAGGGGGAAAACTTCCTTAGCTGGACACAAATAAAACCTATGAGGAGTCCAAGAGTTTTATCAAGCGCAGATACAGGCACAAGTGGGAAGAAGAGCATCCATGCCACACAAAAAATGATCCGTATTACCAGCTCAGCAGAAGTGAACAAGTGATAATCTTCAGACTTCGCACTGGTCATAACAGATTGAGATACCATCTGTTCAACAAATTAAAGATAGGAACTACGGATGAGTGTGACTGTGGCACTGGTAAAATGACTGCCGAGCACCTGCTTCAAAGGTGCCCAACATAAGAGGAACAGAGAAGACGCATATGGCCATCACCAGTACCATTCCTGGAGAAAATCTACGGAGATATCGACAGCCTCACTGCTTTCTTTGAACTTATTCAAGTTGACATCTGAGGGTGAACGAAGAAAAAGAAAAGAAGAATAAGCTAAATTTAGAACGTAAGAGTAACCAGAGTAATTTCCATTACTTACTGAACTACGCGCTAAAATCACACCCACCCCCAACTTTCGCGTGAGTAAAGGCGGTTTTCGTGAACTTTTTGCCGTTTAGATTTTACCCCTCCTAATAATTACGGACGCACTCACTGCTTACAGAAATAAAATGCCCCGCCATTATGTTACACTAGAAATTCCTACCTGAACGCGATTACTGCATGGGAAAGAAAACTGATGCGAGTCTAGAATCGAAAACCTACCGTCCCTCTAGAAAACGTAATTAATTATGTACAGAAAAAGACAAAACACCATTATTATTCACAGAGAAGGAAAAAAACGAATAAGATAAAAATCCCACCGTCATCCCCTCCTTCTGAAAAACGTAAATAATACAAAGAGAAGAAACCTGAGGTGGATTACATGTAATCCCTCCTAGAAAAAACGTAAATAATACAAGGAGAAGAGACATGGGGCCTGTTGCAAATCAAATCACAGTAACTCCTCACAGCTTCTCTCTGCGGACCTGACAAAAAGGAAGATGAAAATTTTTTTACTTGCACACACTCTCTCACATGTACTGTACTTAAGATAAAAATATTGGGTGATGGAGTCCCTCGCCTTTAACGTTGTGTGTGTAGGGGAGGAGGGGGGATGAGAATGTGTGTTAAAGGGAGTGGGGAAAGGTTTAAAAAACCACGTAATTGGCAGTGGGGTTGGGGGGGGGAGGTTATAGGAAAATGACCTTCGTATAAACTAAAGGCTTGGATTTAAGAATATTTGGCAGATCGAGGTACAGGTAGCTGGGGATAGTGGACAGGTTTTAAAATAAGCGTCACAAATTTAGTAAATTAATATGAAACAAATATAAAGGTATGTTATCAGGCACTCGCAGGAAATAAAGATACCTTTATATTTGTTTCATATTAATTTACTGTTTACAGGCCTCAGGTTTCCCTCCCTTATTTGTAATAAATGTTTGTACAATACCAAACCTACCCACTATCCTGTTCTCACTGTTCTAGTCTACTATCATTTACTGGACACAGTATTAAGGTCCTAAGGGTCTTGTTGGATTCGGCCTATACTGCTTGATAGAAATACAACAGAAGTGATTGCGTCATTAATAGGCTGAACTGCCCATGGAGGACTTCTGGTGTCGTGTATTGTGGTTCGCACTATTGACCTGCCATTGAAACATCATTTTTGATGATGCGTAGATGGCAGAGCGGATAGTGTGATTCGCTTGCATGGCTAGGCGGGGTTGTCGCACGGAAGGTCCAGTGTTCAAATCCTGGGTAAGCCACTCATGTCTGTTGTTTTTCTGTTGTCTGGTATTCTACTTCTTTATTTCCTGCGAGTGCCTGATAACATACCTTTATATTTGTTTCATATTAAGTCACAAATTTAGGAGAAAGGCTGGGCGGATAAGTTTATACTCAAATACTGATTGAATGCGACATTTCCAAATTAAAAAACGAAATTCCGAGAGTAAAAGTGTTAATTTAAAATGGATGTCTGGTAGGGTCTTGGGAAGTGAAATAAGCATAATGGCTTTGAAAATGTCTGTTTTTTGTGTCGTTTGCGTGTCCAGCATGTCTTGTAAGATTTTCTGTGCTGGTATAATTGTACTACATTTATAGAAAATGTGTTCCTCACTTTCTTGTACATTTGCATGGCACATCTTGCATCGTGATTTTCGTTTTAATCTGTGTGCTGCTCTTTCTGTGGTTGGTGTCATGTTATATAAAAGTCGATATGTGACTTCTCTGGCTTTTGGTGCGATGCTTTTGTAGTGAAGATCGGTGAAAATCTCAGTGTAATCTGTTATAAAGTAATAGTAACCTCTTTTAAGTCTTAGGTGTAAAGGTGGTGCTTGTAACCTGACTAAGTGATTGTAAATTTTGTTTGTTTTCTGGTTAATTAAAATTTCGTGTTCTCTTATGGCTTGTATGCATGTCCTGTAAAAGTGTGGTAGTGTGCCGTAATGGTGTGAGACGTTGTTCTTTAGTGGTCTCAGTCTAGCTAGTCTAAGCTATACGTAGTAATGGGCTAATGTGTGTTGTTCTTGGTCTCTTATTATATTTCATACATGTCTGATTCGAAGTGCCTTTATTTTTGTCCCTATATCCTGGAGGTCAACTCCCCCGAATCTTTTCTCTTGCATGAGTGTTTGATGTTTCATGCTAAAAAAAGTGTGCCCAAAAACAAAACGCCTAATCTCATTGTTTATATCTGTCACCGTATGTTGTGGAGGGTCAAAGACTGTAGCAATGTAAATATTTTTTTTTAATAATAAAGCATTTCACGATTGCACTTCTGGAAAAAATAGTTGTATTTTTGTATTTGTAGCGGTGAAGCGTATCTATGTTATATGCGACTAAGTTCTGCCATGTGACTTTATGTGTGCGTTTCGGGTGAGATGGTGTTACAGTACGGCCAACACTAACGCAAGTTATCACGTTAGTATTAGAAATAAAGCGAAAGACCGAAATACTTTAGCAAGGCTAGTAAGTAATAAATACACTAGTCAAGAAAAGATAACTCTTAAAAATTAATAGTTAGTTCCCCTTAATTAATAGGCGAAGACCTAGGCATTGTTGACGCTTGAGTGAGTGTGTACAGAAAGCTTTGCACGGGCTGGAGTACTTTTATAAGAACAGTCGAGAACTAGCTTCCGAGTGAGACACATCAGTCTTGCAGATCGGTGAGTTTACCTTGTTAGAAGTTGAGAACTATCCCTTTCTGCAAGTGGAACCTTTTCACACGACTAAGTCAAGATATTATGTTGGAAGAATTGTTTACGGTTTGTACCTCTCGTTATGTTGTGTGAACATTTTGATAACTTTTATCTATGAAATTACAAATGGTCAGTAGAAGCCACCATTGTTTACAAATGACATGGGACAGTATTTCATTGATGCTGTCGTTTTATACAAGGAACAATGCTCTTTTTGGATTGTGAACGTTCTGACCGTCAGTAGTCAGGGTATTGAGTTGTGTTAACTATATGAACCTGGTAGTCCAGTTGGACTTGTAAATAAAACGGATTGTTTATAAAACCAGTGAGTTATTGAATAAGCACGTTGTAGTGGAAGGTTTCAAGGAGAATAGATAACGTGACAGCCTGTGGTGAGTAATAAGAACTTGGGTTGAACCATCTTTCCTTCGGGTACTAACAGCTCTGGTGGTAACCAATTACACTCGAGAGATTCCCATAACAATCACCAAAACTTCTCTCCCCTGTCACAATGGGAAGTATAAACCGTACTGTGTCATGTTTGTAGTTGACACATATGTCAAAATGGTGCCGTGAACAGCTCACGCCCCTGTCTTCGTTATCTACTTGAACATTCTGTTTGAACTATTTACACATTCATTTACGAATTTATAATGGACACCACTAGCGCTTCAGAAGCACAAATACAACAACAGATGCATCACCAACAAATGCTGCACCAACAAATGTTACAAAATCAGCAGCAACAGCAACCCATATTACCGCATACTGTACCATTACCCCATGATATGGATCCCACCATGTTGGCTTTGAAGCAGATTACTGACTCTCTTCATCAGGTGGATCATTATGCAAAGTTTCATGCCATTCGAACAGTTGTTACTCCATTTTCGGGAGATCCCACAATTTTTAGAAAATGGTTGGTAGACATGGACAAATTTGCATCGCTGATTGACTCAGTCTCAGATTCGGATCGCAAACGGATTGCATTTTTATCTTCGGATGGACTTGTTACATATTTCTTACGCCGCAGAAGTAAGGCTTTTCCAGATGAAACATTTGATAGCCTTCGCAAAGAGTTGGTGAATCGTTACTCTAACATATCCGATTCAATGCAGGCGTGGACACTTCTTAGGAAGATTAAACAGGAGCGTAATGAACCCGTTCAAATGTTTGGGGATCGCTTACTAAATCTAGCCGAGGATGCTTTCCTTGGTGCATCAATTCCTTCCGAAGAATTAGAAAGGCACTTGGTCGGAACCTTCATCGATGGTCTCTGGGCAGATAACCTAAAACTCCACCTTTTAAGAAAAGATTCAAAATCTATCACGGAAATGCTTCAGAATGCAGTCTACGAAGAAAATGTAAGAAAACGTTTTCATCAACGCATTGGACGAGAACTACGATCAGACTATTTTGCAGAACCAATGGAAGTAGACCATTTTCGACATCAATGGAGGAGAGGCACAAACAACAATGATCTACGGTACCCATCTTATTCACAGGATGCACAACATCGTAACCTACACGGTCACGATACTTTCCACAGGAATTATGGCGGACATTTCGATCGACGCAATGCTCCGACGACTTCCCGGTTGCCACAAATACACAATGTAACACCTATTACTTGTTATAATTATGGGATGTTTAAACATATTTCACTGAATTATTGCCAGCTTCTGCCCTACATACAACAACCGACAGGCAATCCTCATCACCAGCCTCACATCAATTACTCTCGTAGACAACCTAGACACTGGGAATCCTTAAATAATAGAAGCAGTAGAGTAGCAGTTCGAAATTTCCTTCAAGAAATAAAACGTGGACAGTTTTTCGAAGTTAATAATTCAAATGTCAGGACAGAAAGTGGACAATGTGTCAAAATCAAAGTGTGTAAAACAAAAAGAACAACAAACTGTAAGAATAATGATCGAGCAGCAATCAATTGTGTAAGAGAGAGACCTAAGTTGAACTTGCAGACTAATACCACCACCAAAGCTCATGCGTCTCAGATAAAGTTAGATGATCACAGACCTGTTCCAACACCTAGTATGAAATCTATGAGTCCTGTCAGAAAAACTACTCTTTTCCAATATCTCTCTTCCACTTTCATTGCTTCCAGCGATGACGAATCCATTCCTCATGCCGATATCCCTACAGCTTTCAGAGAAGCCGTGGAACGTAATAGAAAGGAACGAGACACTTCATCCGAAGAAGATGGCATACCATTAAAAGAATTACGACAGAGGATACAACAACGCAATGCTCGGTAACGAAGTCATACTGAACGACAGACCGAAGATGAATATTCTTCTCCGCAACACTCCAACATGACCTCATCTCCGATTCCAGTTCAACCTCCTACTCCAGATGACGAGACTGATTCCTCTGCCACAATCACAGCGGAATCATGGAGAGATATCACTTCTGACCCACTACCACCACTTTCCGTGTCTGAAGATATCCATTCTGATATTGAAATTGACATACCTACTCGATGCGCTGTTAAACGTCATTACTCATCGTCCTCTACTGATTCAGCCCCATTGTCGAAGCTGATAAGACCTACACAGGAACACGTACGGCTGCGAGTTCGAAGAAAACGTCGAAAATTGCCCACCTCCTCTCCGGGCGGTACACATCCTCGTAACCCGGATGAACACGTCGCTCATATTACCACGACGACTCCCCACACAGACAACCCTATATATGATCAGCGCTTATCATCACGAGACGTCGCAGCACTAGAATTTTTCAGAATGTGGCTTGCCAAACACTAACATTTATAACTGTCTTTTTCTTAGTCTTTTTCAGAATGATAATGAGTTGTTACATCATTCTTTTGACCTTGCACTGCGCGATAATTGTCACACTCCATACGGCCAGCAATCTTTTGTGACGTGATGCAACACTCTTTGAGAAGATCAAGGACGTATCCGACTCCTCATCTAGATGGACGATTACTCTTGTCACTTCCTTACGGCCACTACAGACGGAATTGCAAGATACTATGTGCTCGTTTAGCATAATCAATCAGTATATCGCTGAGACTATTAATGCTTACATTGTATTACAACATCATTCTTATGTGTTTTATCGACCATGTTGAGTAGAGAGACATTACAGTTACTAGAAACCTTAGTTGTCATGCAAACTAGTTTTCAATACTGTAAGTAGATATCGTAGAGCTAGTACACCGTACATTGGTCAAGCTCCAGCTTTTTTGGGGGGACTTTCACTGATGACAACATAAACAGCCTCGCATTACAGTACGTACTATCGCAGACAATCCACAGCTCATACACCATGTCCTAAATGCGAGTCTTACAATTGTAAATAACACGTATACAGCTGTTAATTCTAATTGACTGCACATCAATCTTATGCAGAGTATCGTTACACAGTTAGTAAATTTTTCTAACTCTGCGATTCAGACATAATATAATGACACACAGCGTATAGACACAGCGATGAGATTTTTTTTATATGTATTGGCTATTTTGATAAAGCCAGAGATGTTTTTTTTTCATATCACAAACACGATCACCACATTTGAAGGACACTTGGATTACTTTCGCACACATTGGTTACCAACCACATTGCCTTTCACAGACCTTCGCCTCATTTTTTTTACACAATATCATCTACACTTCCACATTCACTTCAGACACCCCCACTTGATTTCCATTATGTATTTTTTTGGTACGAATTTCTTGACGTTGATGCCATATTATCACATGATATGTTTTTTTTTTTACTTTTGATACATGTTCCATCAACAGTTGTTGATAATGTTTTGAGTTATATCGTATTCATAATATTATTATACCACTTCCTTCCCACATATCCTATGTGATTGTTTCATTAGTTGATTACCATATTACATAATGTACGCCTATAGTTTACTAAGTCACATGGTTGTAAGGTTTTCTATGATGGTAATTTACTGTTTTCACATAATTTTCAATTTTTTTCATATGATGTCATGATTATATACTCTTGTGTTTTTAGGATGTTATTTTTTAAAGATTTTAAGGTTAGATAGTACGAAAATGTCTCCCTCTAGGATACATTTTTGTAGCCCCGGGACGTATGTTACAGTACGGCCAACACTAACGCAAGTTATCACGTTAGTATTAGAAATAAAGCGAAAGACCGAAATACTTTAGCAAGGCTAGTAAGTGATAAATACACTAGTCAAGAAAAGATAACTCTTAAAAATTAATAGTTAGTTCCCCTTAATTAATAGGCGAAGACCTAGGCATTGTTGACACTTGAGTGAGTGTGTACAGAAAGCTTTGCACGGGCTGGAGTACTTTTATAAGAACAGTCGAGAACTAGCTTCCGAGTGAGACACATCAGTCTTGCAGATCGGTGAGTTTACCTTGTTAGAAGTTGAGAACTATCCCTTTCTGCAAGTGGAACCTTTTCACACGACTAAGTCAAGATATTATGTTGGAAGAATGATTTACGGTTTGTACCTCTCGTTATGTTGTGTGAACATTTTGATAACTTTTATCTATGAAATTACAAAGAGTCAGTAGAAGCCACCATTGTTTACAAATGACATGGGACAGTATTTCATTGATGCTGTCGTTTTATACAAGGAACAATGCTCTTTTTGGATTGTGAACGTTCTGACCGTCTGTAGTCAGGGTATTGAGTTGTGTTAACTATATGAACCTAGTAGTCAAGTTGGACTTGTAAATAAAACGGATTGTTTATAAAACCAGTGAGTTATTGAATAAGCACGTTGTAGTGGAAGGTTTCAAGGAGAATAGATAACGTGACAGCCTGTGGTGAGTAATAAGAACTTGGGTTGAACCATCTTTCCTTCGGGTACTAACAGCTCTGGTGGTAACCAGTTACACTCGAGAGATTCCCATAACAATCACCAAAACTTCTCTCCCCTGTCACAATGGGAAGTATAAACCGTACTGTGTCATGTTTGTAGTTGACGTTAAATCAAAGGGAAAATCTGCTTTGTTTTTCCATCTGCCTATACCCATAATTGTAGACTTTTGGACGTTTAATTTTGACCCACTACCTTTACCAAAAAGCGTGAAAGTGTCTAGAATATTTTGTATAGACCTATCATTGGGGGGAAAGAAGGTAGTATCTTCTGCATAGGCAAGCAACTTTTGTTTCCCTTTACCTTGAATAAAAGTGCCTGTGATGTTACTGTCTTGTCTAATTTTCTCTAGCAGTGGTTCTAGAGCGAGTACATAGAGTAGAGGAGAAAGGGGACATCCCTGCCTAACAGATCTTTTCAGCCCAAAGGCCCCAGTAAATGAATGATTTACCAAAACCTTGCTTTCAGGTTTTGTGTATATAATTTCAATCCACTTTCTAAAGTATTCACCAATGTTGCAGTGTAGTAAAGTTTTATGGAGGTATGAATGGGATATTCTGTCAAAGGCATTTTCCTGGTCTAGCGATAGGATTGTACAATTTTTTTTTTTTTTCCTCGCATGAGGTCGCATATTTTCCTCACTTTTTTTTTTTTAAATTTTTTCCTCGCATGAGGTCGCATATTTTTTCCTCGCATGAGGTCGCATTGGCACCCGCCCAAACCCGGCTCTGGTCAAGACCACATGTCCCAACACAAGAAGACCCAATGACAACATGTGTCACTGTAGTGATCTTCTGTGTTCTCACACAAAGGACCTAATGACACATGAATGTCACTGTACCGGTCCCTGTGTCTAGACACATGATCATAGCCAAAAGCCGGATATTAGGGCGTTGGGTTTGCCGGAGCAATATGTACAAATATTTATTTTTTTCCTCGCATGAGGTCGCATATTTTTTCCTCGCATGAGGTCGCATTGGCACCCGCCCAAACCCGGCTCTGGTCAAGACCACATGTCCCAACACAAGAAGACCCAATGACAACATGTGTCACTGTAGTGATCTTCTGTGTTCTCACACAAAGGACCTAATGACACATGAATGTCACTGCACCGGTCCCTGTGTCTAGACACATGATCATAGCCAAAAGCTGGATATTAGGGCGTTGGGTTTGCCGGAGCAATATGTACAAATAGCCACATAAACTAATGCATCAAGATGTTATTAATGCAACAGTTTTTTTTTAAATTAATGTGTTTGCTACTTTTCTTTGTAGCACGCCCCTTTCAACCATCTACCATGTACATGGAGTTGTTGGTTATATCAGGACGTGTTTCCTTTATTGTAATATGTTTTTGTTTGTATTTATTTTATACTATATTATCTCTAGTCGGTATTTTTCCTTTTGTAGTTATAGGTCAACATTGTTTTTTTTTTTTTTAAATCCAAAATATGCTATTTTCTAAGTTAGTATGTTTTTAATTTTCACTGGATGGTTTATTTGGTTAATCTGCATGTATCTGGGGCGAGTCTTTCACCAGTTTGGACTACTGGCTCAAATCCTTATTTGTTTTTTATATGTTAGCTTTAGTTTTTGTAATATAGTGTTTTATTAACTTTTGCATTTCTGAGGGGGTCTTTGTGCCTATGAGATTTTTTACACTCATTTCTACCTTGTGGTTACTACAGTATGTCTTAATGTTTTGCCTCTGTTGGTCATATTTCTTGCAGTCCACCAGAAAGTGTCTAATTGTGTTTGGTTCTTGACACTCTTCACATGTGGGTTCCTCAATCATGAAATATCCAGTTCCAAGCTTGAGCCTCAGCAATTTGTTATTAATTGGTATTTTTAGTTCATCTTTTATTTGACATTTTTTGCTTGGTTTTTTAAGGATTTTATATGAGTGTCTTGCTTTTTTACTTTGGTCCCATGCTGTTATCCACTCTTTAGTTATTTCTTGAGTAATTAAGCTCTTAATTTCAAACTTCCCTAAGCCTACTTCAATTTTGTTAATGCTAGTTCTCCCCCCTTTGGCTTCTTTGTCTGCAAGCTCATTTCCTGCTATCCCAACATGTGATGGTATCCATGTTAGTGTTGCACTGCATCCTATAGTTTGTAGATATGTATTAACCTGTAGTATTTCCTCTATAATATCTGGCCTGCTACATTCATTTCTATTTCTGATAGCTAATACTGATGATAGGGAATCTGTGAGAATGGTTACTTTTTTTGGTGGATTTTCTGCAGCTATTTCTAAAGCTTTTAGGATTGCCACTAATTCTGCTGTAAACATGGATGTATTTATTACCTGTTACTTTGTATCTTTTATAAATTTTTAATTTTGGTATTGCTATTCCTGCTCCTAATTGTCATTCTTCATCTTTTGACCCATCTGTATATATAGTTAGGCTATTATTTATATACCGTTCTATGTACTCTAGTGTTTTACTTTTTGCTGAGATTATGTCGTTAGATTTGTTTATGATCTTTGATAAGTTGGAGTCAGTTTCTGGCACTTTTAATTCCCATGGTGGGATCTTTGCTTTATACTGAGCACTACTGTTAATCGCATTAAATAGGTCTGGGTATTGATCCACTTCATCCATTGTTTTCCACCCTGACGGGTATCTATTATGGTTTAATGGAATGTGGCCTATGTACTGGTTACCCCTATCAAAGGTTTTGTGTGCTGGGTGAGTTGGATCTTTTGCCACTCTTGCCCAGTAGCTGAATCTCAGTTCTTTTCTCCTTAGCTCCAGGGGTATAATGCCTAGCGCTACTTCTAATGCCTCTGCTGATGTTCCCTTTGAGGCACCTGCTATTATTGCTATTATTGTTGAGGCTGGAACATGTTGTTAAAGCAGGCTTCAAAAGGAATGAAAAGACAGTGTCAGTATTCCTTGATGTAGCAAGAGCATATGATGAGTGTTGGAGGGAGGGTGCACTACATAAAATCAGGAAATTAGGTATAGTAGGCAGAACTTACAATTATTTAGAAAACTTCCTGCAGGATAGATACTTCACGGTACAAATAAACAATGATAGATCTGAGGTGTACGAACAACAGAATGGAATCCCCCAGGGATCAGTAATATCACCATCTATTTTTACGATTATGGTCAACGACCTAGGCGACGAGTTTAAAGACTTAAAAAACAACCTATCTCAGTTTGCAGATGACGCTGCGATATGGAGAACGGGAAGAAATCTCCCATTCCTCTATAAAACAGTACAAAAATAAATAGATAAAGTATCTGACTGGATGAACAAATGACTATGCCAGTGTTGTCTATGCATCAGCCGCCCCAAGCAATAAGAAAATACTAGACACAGACCAAAACATTAATGCAACTGCGTGCACCGCTGGACACCTCAAATAAACTAAGACCAGAAATCGCGCAAATCAATGTATGACGCGTCTAGCTTAGTTACTTTCTAGTCTATGTGTGGCCATTGAGCCTAACGGCAGTGTTGAAATGTGTGGTAAAACCACTTAAGGATCGTGTTTGAATATGTGGCACAGCCACTGATTATATATATATATGTGGAACGGTAGATCCACTGGAAAGTGTAAGATAGCGAAAGGATCCGTATCAAAATTGATTATAGGACCAGGTAGAGTCCGTATTAGATTCGTGAACCAAGCAGATTACGTTCACCTTGAACTTATATACACGGCAGTTAAGACCGGGCGATGCAAGCCAAAGACGTTGAATAATTATACATAGACAGGATCTATAGATTTACAGATAATGTACTCACTAGTATTGTGAAGGGATAATAATTCTAAGGATCGGATTCGGTAAGAGTTGGTTGCACACTCTATTACGCTATAAACTTAACGGTTAACCCAGACGAGCTAAGTCTGTGAGAGGAACAATTGTGTAGAGCTTAAAACTATGATGAAGCCAATTTAAATGTGTGAATTGTTGTTGCACCATTGTGTAAAAGGATATATTAAATTGTTCAGTCGTCCATGGAACTTGTTGGTTGCCTGAATTATACAAGTTCTCACTCTGTGCTGTGACTGTCATTAATCCTTGCAAGGTCAGTCCAGATTATCACAGGTATTTTCTAAGACTAACTATAAGCTAACCAACACTGTGGAAGAATTAATATAATAACGACACTGAATATAATAATAATTTAATCACACCAGAATGGCTTAAAAACTGCACTCGAACTAGAAAACTGGAATTAGAATGGATGAATTATAATATCTGAAATATTGACAAGCAACCCAATAAACTCACGTCCAACGGCGCTGAATCTTTTAATAACATCTAGCAAGAAAAGATACAGCGGGAGACCGTAACATACTGGTGTCAAGAAGTGTTCGGACAATTTTCAGAATTCATCTTTTCCGTTACCCAATTGAACGAACTAATGTTCATGAATCAGGCTTCAAGTTGGGAAGATTCTAGTGGAAACAACTTCAAGATCAATTCAGTTCGTCACAGGCAAAGTAACAGTGGAAATTGAACAGTTCAAGAAAGTCTCATTCAAGACGCAAGTCCAAGCTGGCAACTCAAATTTACACATCAAGTTACGAAGGTCAAGGTCGAGTCTTCACTCCGATTAACGGTCGCTGAGTCGCTGAATCAAATCGATCGAATGTCATTCAATTTTTGATCCTGAACGAGCACATAGAACCAGAAAGACAATCCATACACGTGTTAAACCTCCAGAGCAACCGGGGAAGTATTTCAACAGAATTTCTTTCAATATCACGTTTGAAAATCTTCGTTCAACCGGTCAAGTCTGCTTCTCTGTGAAAACAAGTCTGAACAGCTGGGAGCATTTTGTTTATTTTGAGGATCACTATGGCATGACCACATGAAGATAAGTTCTTGTCTAAATTAGAGCTTTCGACTAGATTGTGTTGTCCAGTTGGCTAGCTTTGGTCTTCAATTCTTCCTCCACTGTCACTTGTCTGTCTTACTTTGCAGTCCTAGTTTTTATCATTACGTGTTTACTATCAATGTATTTTATGTAACTTCGCGGGACGGATGGATAGGGCTTATCATTGCTTCTATATTCCTTTGGAAGATTTAAGCAATTTTAACGACTTTTAGGGATAATTGCTTATATTTGCTTACTGAGGATCTAACTGATTATTAATTTTTCTTTTGAGTTAGGAAATAAATGTTTCTTCAGTAAGCCATATAACCACTTTGCTTGTGCTAGTTGTGATGTCAAGTGCCTACGTCATTTAATTTAAATAAATTAATTTCCGTTTTGTGTCACTATTTTATTCGTTTGTGATCTAAACATCTCTCTGTCTCAATGTTAGTTTAGGACGACTTGTATCGTAAATTTTTGTAATGTTACTTTGAACATTTTATTTCTATAATTATTACGTCTAGTACTTACTTAGTTTCTTTTTATATGTTTCATAGCGTCGTATAAGTGAATATATCATTTCATTTGCTTGTTACATCCATTGTTTATCGTCACCTGTTCTTGTCTCTGGCTATAGGAAATATCATAGTTACTTGTAATTAATTAAGCTCACATATTCATATTATATCTATTAACAAATAATACACTTATATAAGTTATTGAAAAACGTAGCATCATGTCTACGTTGGAAGAGTTCATTAAAATAGGACAAAGTCTGGGTAAATCAGGTTCTGATTTGCAGACTTATGCTGAAACGAGATATGAAAAGCATTTATCGCAACAGGAAAGAATTGAGCAACGGGAACTTAAAAAGTTGGAACTGGCGCAAAAAGATAAAGAAATGGCTCAAAAAGAGAAAGAAATGGCTCAAAAGGATAAAGAAATGGCTCAACAAGAAAAAGATAGAGAATTACAGAAAGAACTTAAGGAGAAGGAAATAGCTCAACAAGAAAAGGAGAGAGAATTAGATAGAGAGAAAATGCAAATAAGAAGAATGGAACTACTTCAATTAGACCAAGAACATAAACATGCTATTGAGCTTGAGACTTTAAGATTAAATGCTGAGAAAGAAAAGGCTATTGAATTGGCGAGGTTGCAATCTGAACAATCCCGACCTTCAGCTAATTCAAATGTATTTTATCCAAAATTGAAGATGCCACATTTCGACCAATCTAGAGATTGCGTCGATTCATTCATATCAAGATTTATTATGAAAGTTACAGGTTTGAACATACCAAAGGAAAGATGGAGTAGTCTTTTGGTTGATTTTTTGACCGGGGACTCACTCAAGGTTTTCATGAATCTAGATGAGCAAAGCAGAAACGATTTTGATATCGTAAAAGAAGTACTTCTTAGACGGTTCCAGTTAACTGAATCTGGATTCCGAGAACGTTTCCATATGGCTAAGCCTAGTAAGGACGCTGACTTTGGGGAATTTATTGCTTCCATTAAACATTATTTCAATAGATGGATAGAATTATCAGGTATTACCAAATCATATGAGGGGTTAATGGATCTCATGCTACGTGATAAGGTGCTGTCCTCATGCAGTCACGATTTAGAATCATTCTTACAAGAAAGACACCCTAACTCTATTTCAGAATATGAAAAATATGGTAGACAGTTTGTCACGGCACATCCGAATAAGGATGTCCATCGATCTGGTCCACGAGATCCTATGCCTACGTGCGCAGCGCTCCAAGATCACAGATCTTATGATCACCGACCTAGATCACATAGCACGGACGGTCGATATCGTACACAATTTCGTCATGAATATCGGGGGTCTTATAACTTCCCTCGCTATCGTTCACCGTCAAGATTCTATCGTCGGAGTTATCGAGGTTATTCACCTCATGATCGTGGAGGCCACAAAGGCAGGGGTCGTGATGATTATCACAAATACTATTACAGGGATTATAATGATCATGGATCATCATATAAAAGGAATGATGATAATGATGATTCATCAAATTTTTATTATAAGACAAAATCAGGCAAAAAGAAGGCAAATCATTTCAGATCATCTTCAAAGAATAATGACAAACATGGTCATGCTAATGCATGTACTACCAAAAGAGATCAGGAGAATGATGATAACAAACATGCGAATGCATGCAGCATATTAGATGACTCTTGTTATGTTTGTCAATCACATCCTATATCAGAGAGGAAAAATACGCTTCGTTGTGGTCATACAATGTCTTCTATGTCTGCTTGTGAGAATTTGGGACGTCTCACATACCACAAGGCATATTTGTACGGAAAGGAAGTAAGAGTTTTACGTGACACCGGCTCTACTACTGTCAGCATACACAACACTCGCTGATCGAGCCATCTGCATTTACGGGTAAAACTGTTAAATGTATCACATTTGGTGGTAATATAGAAGAATATCCAATAGCGCATGTCTATATCGATACACCGTTTTATACAGGTATGGTGTATGCTTGTGGGTTAAGAGCTCCCGTGTCTGAGATAATCTTAGGTAACATACCTGGAGTTAGAAATTGTACTCCACAGGAGATTACGAAATGGGTTGAATCTCATCCATTGGTGGCAAATGCTGTTGTCACTAGAGCACAACAGTTGGCTACAGATATGGCCACCCCACCTACACCTATTATAGATACAATTATGTCTCCCGACGTCGTTGCTGAAGCACCAGCGGCGTTTGCGGAAAAACAAAAAAATGATCCAAGTTTACAGCGTTTATTTGCGCTAGCGGAAAAAAAAGTTAGTAAACATACGAAATCAGCACAACATTGGTTTCAAATTAAGAAATCCATACTTACAAGGTACTATGACAATGGTGGTCAATTATTCATCAGATAGTTGTTCCAAAACAATTTAGACCTTTGGTGTTACAAACAGGGCATGACTCGCCCATGGCAGGGCACATGGGTATTAAAAGAACTTTATTTAGAGTCACATCACAATTTTATTGGCCTGGTGTCAATAAGGACACAAAATTATATTGTAGGACATGTACGACATGTCAAAGCATATCACGTAAGGGCAGATTCCACACGGCACCCTTACAGATCACGGATGTACCAGACAGACCATTTAAGAAAATAGCCATAGATATTATCGGTCCTTTATCTATTCCATCTAACAATGGGTTCCGATATATCTTAACCTGTGTAGATCTTTGTACACGGTGGCCGGAGGCTATACCTCTGAAATCAATCAATACTGCGTCGGTATCAGATGCATTGTTTTCAATTTTTTGTCGTATTGGTTTTCCTGAGGAAATTTTATCAGACAGAGGTTCACAATTTACCTCAAATATTATGAAAGAAGTGGAGTCGATGCTCTCCATTCACCATTCGTTTTCAAGTGCATATCATGCCCAAACGAACGGAGTTTGTGAACGTCTTAACGGTTCACTCAAACAGATTCTTCACAAGATCACTGAGGGATGTCCTCGGGACTGGGACAGGCTACTTTGTGCCGCTTTATTCGCGTATAGAGAGGTCCCCCACGAGAGCACTGGTTTTAGTCCATTCGAGCTCGTTTACGGCTCTAACCCTCGTGGCCCGATGATGATCTTGAAAAATTTACTGGTCGGATCATCAGTGGATGAATCCACTCGTACTAGTTACGAGCTGGTGATCGACCTTAGACAAAGAATCATTGATGCGTGTACATATGCATCCGAAAGCATTAAATCAGCAACACAAAAAGCTAGATTATTCCACAATCAGGGGAGAAGATTGCGATATTTTAATCCTGGGGAAAAAGTCTGGTTACTCCTACCCCATGAGGATAATAAACTGTTGGTTTCATGGCAGGGTCCATTTGTGATTATTAAACAAGTCACGGATGTTGACTATACTATAAACGTAAGAGGAAAAATTAAAACGTTCCATGTCAATATGTTGAAATTGGCAGTGGAAAGACCACAAGAGTTAATTCCTATTATTAACTCTGTGTCTGTGTCTGTGTCTGAGTCTTCACCTCATATTTCTTCTTTTGCACTAGTGAATGAGGAAGACACTACGTCTTCAATTCCGTTACATTTTGCTTTACCATCGTTACAAGCTTCCGAATCTTGGAAGGATGTCACAATTTCTCCGACTTTGTCATCGTCACAACAAAGTCAAGTTAGGGAAATTCTTCTTTCTTTTAACGATGTACTTACTGACCTTCCAGGTCATACGTCTTTAATCTCTCATGACATCATTCTAACGGATGATCATCCTATTAAGTTAAGACCTTACCCTATCTCGTTACATCATAAAGACAGGGTTGAAAAGGAGCTAAAGGATATGATAAAATTAGGAGTTATATCTCCATCAGAATCTCCTTATGCTTTCCCGATGGTTATTGTGAAAAAGAAAGATGGGTCGCTCCGTATTTGTATTGACTTCAGACGTCTTAACCGTATCACAATTACTGACGCTGAACCAATGCATTTGTTGGACGACCTACTTTCACAAGTTTCACAGGCCACATACTTTAGTAAACTGGATCTGTCTAAAGGCTACTGGCAGATACCACTCACTGAACATGCCAAACCTTTTACTGCCTTCACGACTCCATTTGGATTATTCCAATGGGATTACATGTGCTTCGGCCTTGTAAACGCGCCTGCGACATTCGTGCGCATGATGCGCCGCCTTCTGGGCGATAGAAAAGATGTCATCACATACATCGATGACATCTGCCTATTTCACAACTCATGGGAAGACCATATTACTGGTTTGTCTTCTCTTCTCATTACACTACGACAACATGGTTTGACTGTAAGACCTTCGAAGGTCCAGATAGGTTGTCAGGAGATTACGTTTCTTGGTCACCGCATAGGTAACCATAAATTACACCCTGATGACAATACAGTCAAGCGTATACTGGAGATTGCCACTCCATCATCGAAGAAACAAGTAAGAAGTTTACTCGGGCTTGTTAATTATTATCATAAATTTATACCACGCTTCGCACAGATTTCTGCTCCTTTGTCCGGATTGTTGGCCAAAGGTAGTCCAAAAAAAATATTATGGACACCGCAGTGCGAAGAGGCTCTGATTATGATAAAGAATTTATTTAAGAATCCTCCTATCCTGTTATTGCCAAACATACAGTTACCATTTTTGATCCAAACAGATGCATCCAACTCCGGAATCGCAGGTTGTTTGCTTCAATGCTATGAAGGGATACTCCATCCATGCTTGTTTGTCTCACGCAAGCTTACCCCGGCAGAACAAAAATACGCTACAGGAGAGCGCGAACTGCTCGCGGTGGTGTGGTGCTTGGAAAAACTATCTAAGTACTTGATAGGTAGAAAGTTTTTTATCTACACAGACCACAGTCCGCTCACGTTTATCACTTCGAGAACTATGAAAAAACGCAAGGATTCACAGGTGGTTTCTTTTACTACAAGAATTCGCCTTTTCAATAATTCCGATTTCAGGAACTGATAATAACCTCGCGGACTTGTTATCAAGAAATTTTACGTCACAGGATTGAGATAACTTTCTTGTCTTGATGTTGACAATGGACATAAGTTTATAATTGTTATTTCTAATTAGGAATATTAATTTTATTATTTCATTTGGACGTTAGATAACATGAATGGATTGTAGTCGGGCACATCTTCGCCACCACTCTCTCACGTGCCACGAGTGTCACGTTTGGGAGCGGGGGGGATGATGTTGAGGACTGTCTTGCGGCTTGCAGGCATGTGGATGGTGGCCACATTCCACATGCGTGCACCGCTGGACACCTCAAATAAACTAAGACCAGAAATCGCGCAAATCAATGTATGACGCGTCTAGCTTAGTTACTTTCTAGTCTATGTGTGGCCATTGAGCCTAACGGCAGTGTTGAAATGTGTGGTAAAACCACTTAAGGATCGTGTTTGAATATGTGGCACAGCCACTGATTATATATATATGTGGAACGGTAGATCCACTGGAAAGTGTAAGATAGCGAAAGGATCCGTATCAAAATTGATTATAGGACCAGGTAGAGTCCGTATTAGATTCGTGAACCAAGCAGATTACGTTCACCTTGAACTTATATACACGGCAGTTAAGACCGGGCGATGCAAGCCAAAGACGTTGAATAATTATACATAGACAGGATCTATAGATTTACAGATAATGTACTCACTAGTATTGTGAAGGGATAATAATTCTAAGGATCGGATTCGGTAAGAGTTGGTTGCACACTCTATTACGCTATAAACTTAACGGTTAACCCAGACGAGCTAAGTCTGTGAGAGGAACAATTGTGTAGAGCTTAAAACTATGATGAAGCCAATTTAAATGTGTGAATTGTTGTTGCACCATTGTGTAAAAGGATATATTAAATTGTTCAGTCGTCCATGGAACTTGTTGGTTGCCTGAATTATACAAGTTCTCACTCTGTGCTGTGACTGTCATTAATCCTTGCAAGGTCAGTCCAGATGATCACAGGTATTTTCTAAAACTAACTATAATCTAACCAACACTGTGGAAGAATTAATATAATAACGACACTGAATATAATAATAATTTAATCACACCAGAATGGCTTAAAAACTGCACTCGAACTAGAAAACTGGAATTAGAATGGATGAATTATAATATCTGAAATATTGACAAGCAACCCAATAAACTCACGTCCAACGGCGCTGAATCTTTTAATAACATCTAGCAAGAAAAGATACAGCGGGAGACCGTAACAAGCAGTAACAGTTTATTAATACCTTACTGAAAGGGAATTAAAATGTGATTTGTGTGGTTTGAGGCAAAGGGAGTTAAATCTAAAATTACGCCCCTTGTGAAAGCTCGTGATTTTAGGAATTCATGTGTAAAAGAATATGGTTTCAAAAATTTGCATAAGACTATTAAAGGAACTTAGGGGGAGAAGATTTATAGTCTTACTTAGCAAAGGGCTATGATTTGTAATTACGTCCCTTGAGGGTTTAAGTGAGTTTTTTCGAACAGTGTGAAGGAAGCAGGTTTTGCACGGGAGTTTTGGTAGGAGTGAGTGAACGATTCGTGACACAGTCTGAGTTCGGAACTTGGTTAATGGTTGTAATGGGAAATCGAAGTTTAAGTTATTCAGTTATTCAGTTCAGATCCAGTTCAGTTAGGCGAAAGTTGAGAAAAATGGGTTCTCCCCCAAAGTGTTAAAGACTGAGATATGGCAAGCGATATTAAGGGGTGCCACCCAGACAACATACCAGTGAATTGGTTGCTTCTGTGATGACAGAAAGATGCACTGTTGTCTAGCTCCTTAATCGCTTGGCACGCCATCACGTAGTTAGCAAAGCTGATTTAGCAGTTCAGAGACAGTTTCACACGATTCAAGAAGTTGTGCTTGTTTTCAAGATTTTACAAGACGACCAGGTATGATAAACTGTTTTGAAATCAGGGGAAGACATTAGACAGCAGTTAATATTCACAAGAAGTGTGATCGATAGACAGTTTGGTAAAAATTATCACCCCTGGCGGTTTAGGCCAGTCTTATCAAAAAGATACACCAAGTGATCACACATAGACTCGAAGTTAGAACATTGTGAAGATAGGAGACTCGAAGTTAGAACATTGTGAAGACAGGAGACTCGAAGTTTGAACATTGTGAAGATAGGAGTACGATAGAGCAAATAGACCAGAACTAAAACATCTAGTACTGAGATAAAACGTCATGACAGTAAATGCTAAGTGACAACAGTGGTTCTCAAGCCATTTCCACTTAGACTACCAGAGTCAGTAGACAAATAGAAGCAGTGACAGTGTCTAAAGAATATGGGGAATGAAAGAGGACGACGTAGAGAATTTTGCCTATGAGAATTTTGCTGTATAAAAGTTACCAGCCTCAAGAGGAAGGTTGGGCAGAACATCCCTTTTCAACTGTTGCTGAATTCATAGCTGTAAATAAACGTCATGTCACATGCACTGCTGTCGGCGTGAAGTGTGTTACCAGCTAATTAATCATCACCCATCTTTTTTTGTCCAGCTGTTGTAGTCGTCAAAAGTTCGTTTGAAGTACCTAACATCATTCGTCCACACCTACCTACTGTTTAGGGCAGTGATACGAATCCACCATACTCACCATCATCACTCGCACGGTCACACTATACAAATATGACGCAATGAGTTTAAAAAAACCAAACTCATCGGCCTCAATTAAAAAATATATAAATAAAAGAAATATGCAGTAGATCTAATAATACGTTAGTAAACTTTCAACTGGTGACAATAATTAAATCATTCCTGTCAGACAAAAAACATGTAGTTTCTTACAATAACTCCTATTCAAACCCAGCCGTAATAAATACCGGCGTTCCTCAGGGTTCTATACTTGGTCCTCTACTTTTTGCCATACACATTAATGACCTTCCACTACACATCAAGCACTCATCCTGTGACCTGTTTGCAGACGACTGTACTGTTTACAAGAGTGATAAAAGTTGTAACACACTCGAACTTTCGTTACAAAAAGATACAGATAATCTGATTAAGTGGAGCAACGGAAATCACACGCTAATAAATATCATTAAAACAAAATGCATGTTAATATCAACTAGACAAAAATTACAATATTCAGAAAAGACAACACTTCAGATCTACATTGGTACCTCACCAATTGAAAACGTTAATGAACATAAAACTCAAAGTATAGTCGTTGACCAGCATCTAAATTGGAACTCACATGTACATGCACTGACCAAGCAAACGGGCACAGAAAGTTTACCAGCTAAAATCAAACATTTCTTAGATGAAGACGCACGAAAATTATTCTATATATCTCACATACAAGCAAACCTTGACTATTGCTCCACAATCTGGGATGGTTGCTCAATGTCCAACACAAAGGGACTCCGTCCACTACAAAAGCGTGCAGTACGTCTAGTCTCTGACAACTGCCTAACTCAGTGTGTAGATCTATATAAAAATCTCCAAATACTGCCCTTAAGAAAGCGCCTTCTGTTTAACAAAGCTAAATTTGTTCACAAAATCCTGTCACATAATGCTCCAGCATATCTGTGGCCAATGTTCAAATGCAACGAGAGACGCAGTCAACGCTTAAACAAATTGCACGTACCCAAGCCTAGATTGACTTATTCAAGAAAAGCTTAGAGTTCTCTGCTGCTCATCTTTGGAATTGTCTTCCACAAAACTTAAGAAACAACCTCAGTCCCTATTCATACAATCGTAGACTTTTCGAATACTTTATGAGTTCTGATTACATGCCCCCCTAATCGAATTATCCTTTCTTATAATGTCAACTGTAGGTTCTAATGACGATGTTTGTACTTTTCAAAATATTTTATGTCATGTTTATAAGTAGTTAATGTTAATATGAGTGTGCTATTTTATTTTACTTTACAACGTTGAATTCCTTGAAATTGAAATGTAAAATGCATGTGAGAATAAATGAATTCGGTATGAAAGGTGAGAGAAAGGAAGGGCAGAATGTCAGACGGGCCTGCGTGCCCAATTCTCAACCCTTTGAAAATAAAGTTAGTTCGTTCGTTCTCTCTCTCTCTTTCTCTCTCTCTCTCTCTTTTATCTCTCTGTCTGTCTGTCTGTCTGTCTGTCTCTCTCTCTCTCTCTCTCTCTCTATATATATATATATATATATATATATATATATATATATATATATATATATATATATATATATATATATATATATATATATATATATAAAATTATTATCACACTGCTGATGTGTATGTTGTACCAG
Source organism: Oreohelix idahoensis (assembly GCA_024509875.1). NCBI lineage: Eukaryota > Metazoa > Mollusca > Gastropoda > Stylommatophora > Oreohelicidae > Oreohelix > Oreohelix idahoensis. Next base: position 58,664 of record JAMPIV010022592.1, read on the forward strand.
CTTGTGACGCGTGTACTGTACCAGCTTTTGACATGTGTACTGTGCCAGCTTTTGACGCGTGTACTGTACCAGCTACTGACGCGCGTACTGTACCACACTCTCAAAATATGTACTGTACCAAGTACTACCTATGTACTGTACTAAATTACTAATAATTATGTACTGTACCACATTGCTGTTGTGTAGTGCACTACTTTGCTGTTGTGTAGCTGTAGGGTATCACACTGCTAACAGTTATGTACTACGTCACTGCTGACGTATGTTCTGCACCAAACCTCTAACAATTATGTATTGCGCCAACTGCTTACGTGTGTACTGTACCATACTTCCATGTACCTCACTACTGGCGTGTGAACTCTAATACAGTGCTGACAATTATGTATTGTACCAACCGCAAACGTGTGTACTGTCCCACCCTACTAACAATTATGTACTGTACCACACAGTTAACAATTGTGTTTTGCACCAACTGCTGATGTGTGTACTGTACCACACTGATCGCAATTGTGTATTGCATTAAATGCTGACGTATGTACATTACCACACTCTCAAAAGGCACTTTACCAACTGCTGACCTATGTACAGTACTACACTTCTAACAACTGTATACTGCATAATATTGTTAACAGTTATGTACTGCACCAGCTGCTGACGAATGCCATGTACGAAACTCCCAAATGTGTACTGTTTGACGTTGCTGAAGTATGTACTGTACCTGTAGCAAGATCTGTAAGATAATAGCTAAAATTCAGTAAGATTTTAGTCCTATGATAATAAATAAACCTAGCCCCCAGCAACGCTGCCTTTTGTGCAGTGCTAAAGCCTATAGAACGATCCCACGGTAAACATCTAACACGCGTTTTAGTTTCGGTTTCGAAAACGTACTACTAATATTTAACATTTTGCCAGATCTGCTGCATACACAATGCAGCCTAGCCTTATAATTAACGATTTGTTAAATATGTAACGCCAAACTGCTGTCTGAAGTAACGTAATCTGTCAACAGTAACGCAAATTTGGTAGTCTTTTGGACTTTTTCTAAGTAGCAATAACGAGACGACTGTAATACATTAACGCAAAATGCTACCAACGCATGCCAAAACCCGCGTCGTTGTAGCTTAGTGTATTCTGAGCACAAATATGTTTTAATATTGATGGTAGTCAAATTATTAGCCAAGTTATTGGGAAAATACTATTTGACTGGAAACGCGTAGACGAACGGACTGTTGTCCTTGCTCGTTAACTGTAACATTATTGGGAACGATAGTTTGAAAAGAGGCAAGGGAGTAATTCAACTCCGATTGGTGGGTATAGGAGGGTAGACAGAGAGTATTGGTTGGGCAGAAAAGCTAAAATATATATTTAGAAAAATCACTCCTAGAAGTGTGAAGTAGTGTTTTTCTTTTTAAATTTTTGAAAATTGAAATGCTAGACCCTTGCTGTGATTGGGCCGGTCTAGGCATATTGGCAAAAAGCGTTTACAGCTCAGCGCCAGTTGAAAAGAAATATGTTAGAAGCAAGCTGCGTTGTCATCAGCAGTACCAAGTGTGTTATTAACCTTTGGCAGTCTGAACAGAAGGCAAAGCTGAACTTAAACTACTATTTATGCTAAAGCCAGTCAACGTACGTTTGTGATATTTCTTTGAATTGTGGTAAGGAAGGAATTTATTAATTTGGTTATTACAATAAAACTGGTGTCTGCGATACTGCTCGATTGGGAAGGTTTTCGACTAAGTACAGAGTCCCCAGCAGAGTTATGCAGGACCTGTGGGTTGTGTTCAAGCAGTAAAAGCAGTAAAATTAATGTGTATTGCATAACTGAAAATGATTTCCACAGTTGCCAGTGGGAAAGCTAACCCACGTTATCCTATGGAAGATCATCATTGTTGAAGTGTCAGAGGCGTTGTAGCCCTTAAGGAACAGAATAGGGACACTGGTAATTAATTGTCATCTCAGAGTGGTATGGGGTGGTCAGAGAGATCTGACCCTTTTTCTTTTTATGCCATTTATTACATGTGAAATGAATTGTAGATGTGCTGTTAAGAACCATAACGTTGTTTCAGAGGGTTTTTTGTTCTGGTACAGTGTAGGTACCAGAACCCTGGTGGTGTTGTTGCAGTGTACTAAAGTAACCTATTGATTGGACCCTGAGGTCTAGTTACTGCACCAGGAACCTTGTCAGCGTGGTCATACCAGAGAGCCGGTGAAGATGACAGCAACATCTATTATCTAGATAAGTGCCATACATGTCGGCACTCAGTTTTTATCCACTATATCACTGTATCAAAATATAAATAACATAAAATAAATTGTTGACAATAAAATTTCAAGATACTTTTTTTAAAAGAGAAAGAGGGAATGATGACAGTACCCCACCCATATCTTTAATTACCAGTGTCATTAACGTAGAGAACATAGATACACATAGTTTGATTGTCTTATTATTAATTGAATGGACAGAAGATCCATTGGGGTATTTAAATTGTTGTAAATACATTCATAATATCAATTTTGGTTGTTGGACCTGATTCAGAAAATTCTGATCAGGCCAAATAAATTGTAAAAATCAATTTTACCTAAATTTTAACAAAGACTTCTATAAGATATATTTCTTAGAGTGTCAGTGTGTTTGTGGTTGTAGTCTTGACTCAGTCATATATATATATATATATATATATATATATATATATATATATATATATATATATATATATATATATATATATATATATATATATATATATATGTGTGTGTGTGTGTGTGTGTTAGTAAATACATGTGTTTGTAGTACTTGTACTTGCAATACATCATACACTCATAACCCTAGACATATAGACGTAGCTAACATACATATTAGTCAAGAATAAGTCTGATTGAGGTCGTAAGGTGGTAGCAGAAAGGTGTTATGATAACTCAACACAACATTTATTATAATCAGGGACCTTCACAGCTGACCTCATTCAGTACAATAGGAATACCATTCTTCTTAACATCTAAATCCACCACATATATTGGTAGGCTCGTCTGGGACCTGGATTTTTCATTTATATTGGGGTCTCCTGTTCCAGGATATTAACTTTGCACTGGGTAAAACTTCCCCTAAAATTGTATGGGAATCTCAGAAAATAATATTAAAAGTATTTTGTGAAATAGTGGATGAACTGTTAGTGTTTAGTGTTGTTGTTATATTAGAGTTATTAAGTTACCTTAGTATATTGCTAACCTTAATTGAGATAATATGGCTGATTTAGCTAAGTTCAGATCTGCTGCTGTGCAGACTGCTAAAGAGATGGGCATGGATGGACCAGAGCTGGTCCAGTATGTAACCTCAGAGGTTGATAAATTTATTGCAAGGGAAGATAAGAGGTTGGCTGATGAAAGAAAGTTAGAGGTTGAAAAAGAAATCAAGAGGTTGCAGATTGAGGCTGACAGAGAGGCTAGGGCATTGGAGGCGGATAGGGAGGCGGAGATTAAAAGGCTCCAATTAGAAAAAAAGGCTGAAAGAGAAGCAGAGGAAAGAAGACAGGCTGCAGAGAGGGAAGCAGCAAAGGAGGAGAAGAGGTTACAAAGGGAGCACGAGCTACGACTAAGGGAGTTGGAATTTCAAGGCCATGCTCCTGAAAATGGTGCCAGCCCTTTTGCCTCAGATGCCGCTGCTAGTCAGGGAGCCTCAACCTCAGCTATGGGTTTTCATTTGGACCATTTTGTTGAGAAAGACGATGACATAGAGGGGTATTTAAGTAGGTTTGAACTTTTGGCTACCACGTATGGGTTAGAGAGAGAGAGAGGTGGAGCCTCAACTTATCCCAGGGTCTTAGGGGAACAGCTTATGAAGTTTTTGCCAAGATGAGCAGGGATGACCAAGACAATTACGACATGTTAAAGCAGGCTCTGTTATTAAGATATGAAAAGAATGGTGAATTTTATCGTAAGAAGTTTAGAAATGCTAGGCTTTTGTCTGGGGAGACATACCACCAATTCTCTGCCAGACTGGAAACCTATTTGGAGAAATGGACTGCTCTGGGGAAGACCCAAGATCTTAAAGAAATGATCATGATAGAGCAATTAAGAGAGTCCATGGCTCTAGACCTGAGAAAGTTTCTCATGGAACAAGGTGCAGAGAGGTTGGGTGAGGTATTGAATGTCGCTGAGAGGTATCAGGCAGCCCAGGCAGAGGTAGCTGGCACGAAAAAGAAACAGGGAGAAAATTTTAAGGCACCACAAAACTATAATAGGTTTGACAATAAAGATCAGAACAATAAAGGTAAGCAACATTTTGATAGGCCACGCCATGACTATAAAAATAAAACCCCACAGTTCAATGATAGAAAATATGAGGAAAGAAAACCTTTTCATAAAGGTAGATTATATTGTAGACATTGTAAGATGGAAAACCATAACACTGACAGTTGTAGAAGGAAACCTCCTAATTTCGCTGCAATGAAAACGGGGAGAAAGGGAGTAAAGGTCAACTCTACTGAACAGCAGGAACCTTACCACCCCCCAGTGTGTGAAGAGGTAATATGTAATGGAGTCACCATAAGGTGCTTGTATGATACTGGATTGGATTATGATTCAGTTGTGAGTTCTCACCTCGTGCAAGCAGATCAATACACCACAGAAACAGTGGAGATCCAAGCTGCAACCAAGGACGTAGCGACCATGACACTTCCCATCGCCAAAATAAATGTGAAAACGCGTTATGTGGAAGGAGTAATCAAGGCAGCAGTGTTAAATGAACCAATCTACCCTCTGATATTGGGGTGTAAATATGTCTTCTTGGGGAATCCCAAGAGACCTGTGATCATGGCAACAGTGCAGACCAGATCAAAGTCCAAAAAGAGGAGGATAATCCGATAAATACCCATCCAGATAAGATGAGGAAGGCACAGGCGGAGGACAAATCCCTCAAGCCGTGTTTTAAGAAATTGCCCAAATGTCATACACCTCCAGGCAAGGCAGATTTATATATGAAAAACAAATTGATTTATAGGAAGGCTGGAACTGGATCAAATGGTCACGGACAGCTGGTCCTTCCCATTTCATATAGGACTAAAGTGTTGGAACTAGGGCATGCGATTCCCTTCAGTGGTCACATGGGGATTAGCGCAACAGGGCAGCGTTTAGCTTGTCATTATTTCTTGCCAGGGATAACGGAAGATATCAAAAGATATGTAAAATCTTGCCCAGAATGCCAGAGAGTAGCTCCAAAGCATTGGACTGCTCCAGCAACTCTAGGGGAAATGCCCATAGTGGGAAGACCTTTTGAGAGAGTTGCAGTGGATATTGTGGGACCTCTCACTTGGACCAAGAGGAGGAACAGTTACATCCTTACTCTGGTGGACACCTGCTCTATGTGGGGAGAGGCGGTAGCCCTGTCGTCAATTGATTCGAAACATGTGGCAGAGGCATTACTCACTATATTCACAAGGTAGGATTCCCGCATCAAATCTTGACTGATAATGGCTCACAGTTCAAGGGGAAACTAACGGAAGAAGTTTTTAGGTTGTTTCAAGCCAAGCACTTTCATTGTAGTCCGTATCACCCCCAAGGGAACGGCCAGGTAGAGAGGTTCAATGGGACTCTCATTTATATCCTGAGAAAGCTGGCACATGAGAAACCTGATACATGGGACCAATCCCTGCCCGCTGCGTTGTTTGCGTATCGGGAAGTTCCTCATAATTCCACCGGGATGGCACCCGCAACACTGTTATTTGGGAAGCCAATAAAAGGTCCACTAGAAGCACTGTTAAGGACGTGGACAGATGAGAAGGCAGAAGAGACTGTTACCTCATCATATCAATATGTGAACGAACTGACCACTCGTTTAAAAACTAGTTGGAAACTGGCAAATGATAATTTGAGACAAGCCAGGAAAAAGCATGCTGCTTATTTTAATAAAAAAGCGAAGGATAGAGAGCTTGCTGTAGGGGAGAAGGTGCTTCTTCTACTGCCAGGCAGCAGCAACAAACTTCAAATCGGATGGCAAGGTCCATATACAGTTTTGGAAAAGATATCCAGAACAAATTATAAAATAGACAAGAAAGGAAAGGAAAAAGTCTATCATGTGAACCTTTTGAAGAAATACCTGGACAGGCAAATCCAGGAGGGAACACACCTATTAGCCTTGTCCATAGCAACCGAAATGAAAAATGACCCTCTCACATCAATTGAATATCCACTGAAGCCCAGTGAAACGTTTGCACAGGTGAAGATCAGTAATCACCTGACAAAAGAACAGAGGGAGAAGGTTCAAAAGGTCCTAGAGAAACATACAGACGTGTTAACGGATAAACCGGGGCACACAAACTTGTTGGAATATGATATGAAACTACTAGACCCAACACCCATCTGTATGAGGCCCTATTCTATTCCGTTCGCAAAGGAAAAAGCTTTGAAAGAGGAGATAGAGTATTTGCTACAAGAAGGGATTATTTCTCACAGTGAATCTCCATATAGCTCCTGTGTGGTTTTGTTAAGAAAACGATCTGGAGAACATAGACTGTGCATAGACTACAGGAAACTGAATGCTATCACAGAAGGTCAGGTGGATCCATTACCTGATACAACTCAACTATTTGCCAGGCTGAACAAGGCAAAATATTTTTCTAAAGTGGATCTTAGCAAAGGCTATTATCAAATTCCAGTAAAACCTGAGGTTCGACCTTATTTAGCCTTTAGCACCTCGGAAGGCCATTATGAGTTCAACATGCTACCATTTGGATTGAAAAATGCCCCGAGTGTGTTTTCTAGGATGATGCGAAATTTGTTGGATCCCCTGAAAAATCCTTGCATATCGAATTTCATGGATGATATTCTCATTGCTACTGAAACTTTTGAGGAACATGTTAACTCATTGAATATGCTGTTTGATAGACCCAGAGAGGCTAACTTGACCGCTAGACCAACAAAATGTTGTATTGGATGTAAAGAGTTGGAATTCTTGGGACACACAGTACATCAGGGTAGCATGACCCCTGACCCCAAGAATCTGGAGAAATTAAAAGGGCACCTAGACCACAAACAAAAAAAGATTTGCGATCTTTTGTGTCGTTGTGTGGTTTTTACCAGAAGTACATTAAACATTTTAACTCTATATGTGCTCCGTTGACGGATTTAACGCGTAAAGGGCAACCAGATACAATTAATTGGTCGGCACAATGTGAATTGGCTTACCAGGAGTTAAAGGAAAAACTCACAAGCAGGCCGGTATTGAATTTGCCTGACTTGAGTAAGGAATTCGTAGTGAGGAGTGACGCAAGCAATGTGGGCATAGGCGCTACATTGTTGCAAAGGTCCTCCTCACAAGATGGTGAATTAAACCCAGTCGCTTATGCAAGCCGCAAGTTGAACAAGGCGGAAAAAAGTTATTCAACAAGTGAAAAAGAATGTTTGGCGTTAATATGGGCTGTGAAAAATTCCAGATTTATTTGTATGGTCGGACATTCATGGTCCAAACGGATCATCAGCCTCTCGTATTCTTATCACAGGCCAAGCATGAAAATGCCAGATTATTGAGATGGTCTCTTTTATTACAGCCATATTCATTTTCGATTGAATATATTCCCGGCTCTCAGAACGTAGGGGCTGATTTTTTGAGTAGACATCCTTATGATGAAAATCAAAAACACGAGTAGGACTTCATTTGAGCTAAGTTATCTCACAGATTATGACCTGCAATGGATGCATGTTTTAAGAAGGAAGGTGTGTAGCAAGATCTGTAAGATAATAGCTAAAATTCAGTAAGATTTTAGTCCTATGATAATAAATAAACCTAGCCCGCATGTGTCTGACGGTTGGCATCTTCGACGCCAGCAACGCTGCCTTTTGTGCAGTGCTAAAGCCTATAGAACGATCCCACGGTAAAAATCTAACATGCGTTTTAGTTTCGGTTTCGAAAACGTACTACTAATATTTAACATTTTGCCAGATCTGCTGCATACACAATGCAGCCTAGCCTTATAATTAACGATTTGTTAGAAATGTAACGCCAAACTGCTGTCTGAAGTAACGTAATCTGTCAACAGTAACGCAAATTTGGTAGTCTTTTGGACTTTTTCTAAGTAGCAATAACGAGACGACTGTAATACATTAACGCAAAATGCTACCAACGCATGCCAAAACCCGCGTCGTTCTGCACGCGAGACAAATAGTATATACACGCTGTGGCAAAGCTAACGGATATACACACACAGACAGTTTAAATTCTCGACGCGTAGTGTAGTTGTGACGTCACAAAAACAAGTTGGTTTATTTGAAAAATTAAAAAGTGAGACAGAAGGAGGGAAACAAGATGGTAGACTTATGTAAAAAGTTATAATTAACGACTGTCAGTGACAAAACTGAAAATCTAAACGCAAATGAATATAGTCATAAAAATTATATATTCGTGTAGCTTAGTGTATTCTGAGCACAAATATGTTTTAATATTAATGGTAGTCAAATTATTAGCCAAGTTATTGGGAAAATACTATTTGACTGGAAACGCGTAGACGAACGGACTGTTGTCCTTGCTCGTTAACTGTAACATTATTGGGAACGATAGTTTGAAAAGAGGCAAGGGAGTAATTCAACTCCGATTGGTGGGTATAGGAGGGTAGACAGAGAGTATTGGTTGGGCAGAAAAGCTAAAATATATATTTAGAAAAATCACTCCTAGAAGTGTGAAGTAGTGTTTTTCTTTTTAAATTTTTGAAAATTGAAATGCTAGACCCTTGCTGTGATTGGGCCGGTCTAGGCATATTGGCAAAAAGCGTTTACAGCTCAGCGCCAGTTGAAAAGAAATATGTTAGAAGCAAGCTGCGTTGTCATCAGCAGTACCAAGTGTGTTATTAACCTTTGGCAGTCTGAACAGAAGGCAAAGCTGAACTTAAACTACTATTTATGCTAAAGCCAGTCAACGTACGTTTGTGATATTTCTTTGAATTGTGGTAAGGAAGGAATTTATTAATTTGGTTATTACAATAAAACTGGTGTCTGCGATACTGCTCAATTGGGAAGGTTTTCGACTAAGTACAGAGTCCCCAGCAGAGTTATGCAGGACCTGTGGGTTGTGTTCAAGCAGTAAAAGCAGTAAAATTAATGTGTATTGCATAACTGAAAATGATTTCCACAGTTGCCAGTGGGAAAGCTAACCCACGTTATCCTATGGAAGATCATCATTGTTGAAGTGTCAGAGGCGTTGTAGCCCTTAAGGAACAGAATAGGGACACTGGTAATTAATTGTCATCTCAGAGTGGTATGGGGTGGTCAGAGAGATCTGACCCTTTTTCTTTTTATGCCATTTATTACATGTGAAATGAATTCTAGATGTGCTGCTAAGAACCATAACGTTGTTTCAGAGGTTTTTTTGTTCTGGTACAGTGTAGGTACCAGAACCCTGGTGGTGTTGTTGCAGTGTACTAAAGTAACCTATTGATTGGACCCTGAGGTCTAGTTACTGCACCAGGAACCTTATCAGCGTGGTCATACCAGTGAGCCTGTGAAAATGACAGCAACATCTATTATCTAGATAAGTGCCATACATGTCGGCACTCAGTTTTTATCCACTATATCACTGTATCAAAATATAAATAACATAAAATAAATTGTTGACAATAAAATTTCAAGATACTTTTTTTAAAAGAGAAAGAGGGAATGATGACAGTACCCCACCCATATCTTTAATTACCAGTGTCATTAACGTAGAGAACATAGATACACATAGTTTGATTGTCTTATTATTAATTGAATGGACAGAAGATCCATTGGGGTATTTAAATTGTTGTAAATACATTCATAATATCAATTTTGGTTGTTGGACCTGATTCAGAAAATTCTGATCAGGCCAAATAAATTGTAAAAATCCATTTTACCTAAATTTTAACACAGACTTCTATAAGATATATTTCTTAGAGTGTCAGTGTGTTTGTGGTTGTAGTCTTGACTCAGTCATATATATATATATATATATATATATATATATATATATATATATATATATATATATATATATATATATATATATATATATATATATATATATATATGTGTGTGTGTGTGTGTTAGTAAATACATGTGTATGTAGTACTTGTACTTACAATACATCATACACTCATAACCCTAGACATATAGACGTAGCTAACATACATATTAGTCAAGAATAAGTCTGATTGAGGTCGTAAGGTGGTAGCAGAAAGGTGTTATGATAACTCAACACAACATTTATTATAATCAGGGACCTTCACAGCTGACCTCATTCAGTACAATAGGAATACCATTCTTCTTAACATCTAAATCCACCACAGTACCAAACAGCTTATAATTACTGTACTCCCAAAACACATACTGTACCACACTGCTGACGAAATGTACTGCACTACACAGGTGAGGTGTGCACTTTTGGTGGAGTCTCTCTTCGTCCTACAAACTCTCACTTGAGTATACTATCTGACCATACTATCAGTCGCATGGTCAATTACTCATGATGTTTCATAACTTGCACGTAAGAAACAACTTTCTCATAACACATCAAGCAATCTCTGAGTCTTGCATACCGCATCACCATCATCATAATTGTAGCGAGACGGGCAAAACACTCTGGAATTGCACAGTAAATGATAATTTTCTCTGAGATTTGATTATAAATATCATACTCGCTGAATTTTAGCCGTGGAAAACAAATTTCTTTTTGATTTAACCATAAACGATGATTCTATCTTTGATTTTGCATAGTGGAATTTCACTTCTCATTGGATGTTCAACAATAAAAAGTAAATCATGGCAAACCTGCTTTTACGCCATTGGTTAAAATGTCAATGTGGAAAAAAAAAATATCAGTGGTCGGAGTGCGGTCGTATAGGAAGACAACTCCAAATGTCAGCAACTATCGAAACACTGGTGCAGAAAAGGGTATATAAGCCCGTTTCAGACACAGTTCCAGAACTTACCGAATTGACATAGCTGAGAAGACATAACATGGACTGACCCACACTTGTAAGAAGCCACAATGCACAGCATTTAGCTGAGAAGAAGCACAGCTGACTTGCTTTGCGAGCTTACTTGCTTAGCGCTGTGGGTCAGGGTCATGGCCATTTACGTCGTAACTGGCATTTGTATCCTGTCGCAGAGAAAGAACATTACAGGAAAAAAAATAAACACATTTTACACACACACACACACACACACACACACACACACACACACACACACACACACACACATATATATATATATATATATATATATATATATATATATATATATATATATATATATATATATATATATATATATATATATATGAGTGCGTTTTTATTCAGATCTACCCACAAACACGAAGACCAGCCAGAACGATAGACTAGAGAAGATAAAGCTGCCAAGACTGATTCCTGCTTACATGCATGCCGGGCAGACGTGCTTCACTAAGTCGAGTCAAAATCTGGCTTATATTAATCTTAGGGGGTATGTAAACTTACTATAAATAATTGTGAAACTAATATCACTTTTAGGAGTTTGGTTTTAATTTGACTATATCATGTATAATGATTGTATTTTATAGTATCATGTATAATTATTGTAATTCCTGGTATGACTGTTGAAGAAGGAAACCACTTGAAAATAACCTACACCTGTATATAATTAATATCACTTTGAATTTTAGTTTTACTATGACTGTATCATGTATAATGATTATATTTTATGGAATCAGGTATAATGATTGTATTTCCTGGTATGATTGCTGAAGAAGAAAACCAACTGAATATAACCTAACATTCCTTGTTAGGACTCATATAACTCCAACCTGAATATAACCTAACAGTCCTTGTTAGCACTCATATAACTACAACAGTAATATAATAATAATAATAATAATAATAATAGCCCCTTCAGTCATAACTGACTATGGGAATGCGCCCCTGAGGTGGCAGCCCTCAGCTGCTTATTTTCCTGGTGCTCCTTTCGACGTTTTCTCCTCTCCTCTGCTTGTTGTGTGACTTAGCTGCTTATTTGCTGGTGATCGACGTTTTCTCCAGCTTCATCTTTTCGCCCAATCTGAGGTCCCATGCAGCTTCATCCTCCCATGTTGCTGGATCCATGTCCAGTGCCCTCATATCTCTCTTGCACACATCTTTGAACCTCAGCTGTGGTCGTCCAACTGTTCTCTTGCCATCTGCTAATAGTCCGTAGAAGATATCTTTTGGGATGCGACCATCTTCCATGCGGCGAACATGGCCTAGCCAGCGAAGTCTGCGCTGTCTAAGCAGTGTATACATACTTTGAAGGCCAGCACGTGACAACACCTCGACATGTGTCACTTTATCTTTCCACGAGATGCCGAGTATGTGGCGTAGACACCGTAAATGGAAGGTATTGAGCCTTCTTTCTTGCTTAGCATAGGTCGTCCAGGTCTCGCTGCCATATAGGAGTGTGCTGGTGACGCATGCGTTATATACCGCAGCTTTGGTCTTCGTTGTGAGTTTGGAGTTTCCCCAAACATGCGATGTGAGGCGGGCAAAGGTAGCTGCAGCTTTGCCAATGCGGCTGTCGATTTCTGTGTCCAGTGAGAGTTTGTCATTGATGGTAGACCCTAGGTATGTGAAGTGGTGCACCACTGCCAATTCATAGTTATCGATAGTGATAACTGGTGCAGCACCCACATCCTGAGTCAGCACATTCGCTTTCTGTAGACTTATTGTGAGGCCAAAGTCCTTGCATGCTTTAGTGAAGCGATTCATCAAGCTCTGAAGCTCCTGTTGGCTTTGAGTGACGACTGCAGCATCATCAGCGAACAACAAGTCTCTTATAGTAACCCTTCTGATTTTTGTTTTTGCCTTCAGCATTGAAAGATTAAACAGACGGCCATCTGACCTAGTGTGAAGGCATATTCCTTCAGTTGCATCTCTGAATGCATGTTTCAAGAGTAAGACAAAGAAGATCCCGAAGAGGGTCGGAGCCAGAACACAGCCTTGTTTAACGCAACTTCTTATGTCAAAGAGCTGTGGTGTGCTTCCAGCATATTGGACTGTTCCCTTCATGTCGTCATGGAATGACTTTATCATTTCCAGCATTTTAGAAGGGCATCATATTTTCAGGAGGATTTTGAAGAGTCCATCCCTACTAACCAAGTCAAATGCTTTTGTGAGGTCTATAAAGGCGATATATAAGGGCCTTTTCTACAAAAGTATTGTTAGGATATATTTTACCAGCCAGTATAGCACTTATCAGAGATGACCTGGTATATTATAGGTGGAAGGAAACGGTTGCATCATACCTAGGTGTACAAATTATTGGATATATTCATGTATAGAATTATTAGAAAGAATGTTCTGCAAGTAGACACCTGTCTTGTCTTGCTATCACTAAATCATACTGAGCCATGTTGTCATTTATCCTACATGCAGACACCTGAGACACGCTCATCTCATATACAATTGAGATAGGTGGGCTTGATGACAGAAATTAGACCCTATTTATCCTTGTTACAGGTTTATTCGTGTCATCAAACCTGAGGTCGTATGTTCAAGTCAATCCTGCTGCCTGGAACTTCGCAGGAGCATAGTGGTTGTATCGGAACTACATCCTTAGTTCCCCTCAGTCTTGGGTGGGCTAAAGGAACGATCATCAGCGAAGAAGTGTTGTGTGCATCAATTAAGAAGGACAGAACTGTTTTAAGAGATGAGTACACATTAGTACCATTTCCGTCGGCAAGTGTGAGCAATTAACTGTCCATGAAGAAAAAGTGATTTAGCGTAGTCAGAGACAAGATTAACAGCACAGCCGATATAATTTTTCTATAATTGTTTAACAGCACAGCTGATATAATTTTTTTCCTATAATTGGAAGAAGGACTTGGTGTAATATATACTGTTCGAAAAAAGAAACGCAACTTTTTGGTGTTACTTTTATAAAAGATATTCGCTGATTGGACATCAGTCAACCTATTGACTGTATCTACCTGGTCATTAACTTCTCGTAGTTACCTGATTTGTACTCACCTCATGATTCGTGAGGTCGTGAAAGAGGTCAAGGTCAAAACAACATTTTTGACAATAACTCGTGACAGGTTCATGAGAATCCCGTGAAACTTACTGAACACAAAATTCTCTGACGATATTATTGAATGCATATAAAAGATTGACGCTCCTCGAATAAATTCAGTTTAAAATTCAATGCGCAAGTATGGCTCATCTCACTACAGAACAACGACTCATCATCATTGGACGTTTACAGACTGGACAGTCACAAAGTGTAGTGGCCAGACAATTTAATGTGGTTAGAAGCACCATTAGTCGCCTTTGGAGGCGATTTCAAGAAACTGGTGCAGTGGCAGACCGGCCGCGCAGTGGAAGATCCAGAGTCACAACTCCTGCCGAAGACCGCTTCATACGGCTGCGTCACCTCAGGAATCGACTTGCATCTGCGTCCTCCACAGTCCAGTCAATGTCAGCAACTCGTCGAATTTCAGATCAAACGGTCAGGAACCAGCTGCACGACTCTGGTCTTTGGACTAGAAGACCCTACAGAGGTCCTGTTCTTACGGACCGGCATCGCCAGAACCGACTGCAGTGGGCGAACCAGCATCGTCAATGGACCGTTGGGAATTACTGGAGACGGGTTTGGTTTAGTGATGAATCATTGTTTGTGCTCCAGCGACACGATAGACGGAGACGAGTTTACCGCAGAGTCCATGAGCGCTACGCCCAGAACAGCGTTGATGAGGCTCCTCCACATGGTGGTGGAGGTGTACTGATGTGGGGGGCGATCAACTTCACGGGAAGAAGTGACCTGGTGCAAATTGAAGGACGCCTGAATGCCCAACGATACGTCGCTGAAATTCTTCGTCCTCACGTCCTTCCACTTCTGGCTGCACGAGGGTCAATTTTTCAGCAGGATAACGCTCGACCTCATGTGGCACAACTCACCACCCAGTTCCTCGCTGACAACAACGTCCAGACCATTCCGTGGCCAGCCATGTCATCAGACATGAACACCATAGAACACTTATGGGATGAACTCGACAGACTACTCCGCCAGCGAGACGTGGCTCCAGCCAATCTCCTACAGTTGTCTCTTGCACTGCGGGAAGAGTGGGCAGCCATCCCACAACAACAGATCCAACGGCTAATCGGATCCATGTCAAGGAGATGTCGTTCTCTGATAGAGGCCAGAGGAGGTCATACACCTTACTAAAACGGAGGCCTCAGTCGCAAAGAATAAAAGTCCAAACCAAATTTAATGAACATCATTTCATTGTTAAAGTCTGAAAGTTTCTTCATGCCAAGATTGAAACATTAATTCTGTAAAATAAAATGTTGGTACAAGTTTGAAATTTGGTGTCCATTACCACTGCAACAATGTTGCGTTTCTTTTTTTGAACAGAATATATATATATATATATATATATATATATATATATATATATGTATATATATATATGTATATATATATATATATATATATATATATATATATATATATATATATATATATATATATATATATATATATATATATATATATATATATATATATATATATATATATATATATATATATATATATATATATATATATATATATATATATATATATATATATATATATATATATATATATATATATATATATATATATATATATACTGAAGCACATTAGAAACGCACCACCTGTATAATCCAGGAACAGAGTGTGAAATTTAAATATAAGTGTGTACAAGTTTACATATTTGGAATCTTTATTCATTTTCCTATGAATCCATGCTGGTCATTAATTTGTACATTTGATTGTTATGAAATTCATTGCATTCTGTGCAGGCAAGGGAGAAAACCAAAAATACAAAAAAATGCACGTGCGTTATCCTGCTGGAGAAGCTGCAAGTCTGAATAAATTGTGAACGCAGGAGCAACCAGTGCATCCAGAGCCTCATCTCGATATGTCACAGCATTAACATTTCCACGGAAGACGTGAAGAGGCAAGCGATGGTGAAAACTGAATCCTCCCCAAATGTGAATACTGCCACCTCGAAATCGGTTGACACAGCAATCTGCAAAGCGCTCTTCACACCGTCGCTAAATCCGCATACGTCCATCTGCAAAGGATATGTTGAATCTGTTCTCGTCTGTGAATAGGACAGCATTCCACTGCAGTCTAGTCCATCTGATATGTTGCTCTGCCCATTGCAAGCGCTGCTAACGATGTCTGTGAGTCAAGTTTGGCTAAACATAAGGTCGTCTTGCAGTAAGGCCTGTATCTCTAAGTCGTCGTATGACTGTCATTCGAGAGACTTGCCCACGTCTACCCACTATTGCTCTTGCTGTTTGACTTGCCGGGAGAGTACGATTCCTTAGGTGACTCAGCACAATATGACGATCTTGCGCAGGGGTAGTAACTCGTGGTTGGCCACTTCGAAGTCTATCCCGGGCACTGCCAGTGGTTCCGTAACGTTCATTGAGACGTACAATAGTGCTGTGGTGGCAATTCATCCTTCTGGCAATAGCCTGCGAGCTCATTCCGGTCTCCAACATACCAATGGCTCGTTGGCGGTCGTTTTCAGATAGTCGTGGCATTTCAAGCACATGTACTGGGTGTATTGTCTCAACGGCCTTTTTATACCGAGTATACTGCCAGAACGCGTACACATTTTCAGGGTCATAGCTGTTGGGAATCGTGTTGCACGTGTAACTTTCATCGTTTTCATGTAGTCTGTACACACACCCGTGGGTTGAATCTAGCACTTTCCATTCCAGCAGCCATTCGCTCTCTACCTCATGGCAAACACGGGGAAAATCCATTCCCCCACTTTTTTTTGCCAGCTTCTCGGCATCAGTATATATAATAGTGGTGCGTTTTTAATGTGCTTCAGTATATATATATATATATATATATATATATATATATATATATATATATATATATATATATATATATATATATATATATATATATATATATATATATATATATATATATATATATATATATATATATATATATATATATATATATAATCTGTAAACTTACAAATCCATTGCATTCCATCTTCCAACATCCACCCTTCAGCACAAGAGTAGATAGTGTATATACTTAATAAATAAGGAAATTGTATTTGAACGACTTGTCAAGTTTATAATTGTTAAGTGAAATCTGTTTCCTTGTTTTAATATCACAGTTAGTTACCCAGCGGGGTGACATATTATGACTGTCTCCACTCAACGAATTTTTCGAGATCAGATCATTCACAACCGTAACTAAGTTATGATACCAGTGGTTCTCTCATACACTGGGACTTCACCATTTTCCTGAAGAAATTATATTTCTGTATTGTCAGTACTATACTGAACCTATATACAATAAAAACCTCACGCTACAATTGACATAGATCTACATGTCTTTATTGTTTTCCTTTCTACCATCAACTGAAGTTGGTCTTCCATGAAAAACATAACCTACAATACTCAACAGCATTGACTCAGCTAGAGTCCTTCTCTGGACTACACAATGCTAGCAATAAAAGCTACAGTCCTCTTTGGGGCTTGGCTTTTAAAGCTGTTGTAGCATAAGAGTTCTAAAAATAAATTACATTTTATAAAGGAAGATCACTTTGGCATAACTAAAGGCCAAAGGGAAATAACTATGAGGTTACTCCAAAACTTTTGTCAATGATGTAATAGACCATCAATGTATTTTATTGTTTGCATGACGTACTCCCTTGACTGGAAGAGCTACAGCATGAATCCACAACTGTAGCTGGCACCCTTCCATGAAGCTTGCACAACGAACTCACATGCTATTGCAGGGGTGATGTCTGTAGCTTTTTGTTTTACACTGTCGCGGTTTGTCTCCCTTGATCTGCCGTAGTGGTCTACGAATGTGGCCAAAGAGTTATAGTACAAGGTGAGTTTATCGAAGGTAAAACCTTCGCTCAAGACTTACTCTTGGCAGTGATATAATTAGAACGGTGATGCTCCTATCTTAAGTGAATTAGACAGGGTTTTCAGGATGGCAATTACAAACAGAGTTGATTTAACAAAAGAAAACAGTTGAGTGATTTTACATCTTCTTCGGGTAATATTACTGTATGGTGGGTTTGAAGGAGTCTATATACTGTGTCAGTACTTTGTACTTAACTGTCCAGGTTGCGACAGTGGGTTCTCGTTTGATTCTGGTGTAGTTGATACAGATTTTCCGTGACATTTTGACTGTTCCTTCTCACGTCATGAGTCGAATGGCTTTTGGGATCACGTTCGTTGCACGAGTAAATCTCACTCATGTTGCCACTTCGAATGTTATCTATACCCGTCTCTTATGGTTGGTGCCCAGAGCTAGTAACTAGTACCAGAAACTTAGAGAAATACAAAATAGCATCTTTCGTAAATCTGTTGTCGCCTGATGTCCTCCGCTTTCATCCGCCATTTCATCTTTATCTGAATGTTTCTGATGCTCATGAGCGTCAAATCTCAGGTCATCGAGACATATGAAAGCGCGAAAGAGTGCAAATGAATCAAAGCACAATATTCATTAATGTTATTGGTTTGGTTTGGTTTTAAGGACTATCTTCATTGCACACGGACAACTCCATTAGTGCTCCGATCCCCTCCCTTAGATCACACAAGGAAGATCTCAGCACAGTGAACGAACTCCGTAACACCGGCGATAATCCCAATTTGTGTATATAGGAATCTCACATTCTATAAATATATTTGGTGGGTAGGTTTTTAATTTTTAAATTTTGCCAGGGCAGCGGCCTTAGGACCAAATCTTAACGATTTCCAACTGCCGTTGAATTTTCAACTAGCGCACGGGACCTCCTAGTTTTTTTTGACCTCATTCGAGAAGGCTAGGCATCCGATCTCCAATACCCAGGAGACCAGGGAGGAGTACAGAATGATTAGGACCACTGGTTCTGAAAAAATTTCCATAAATTATGGGAATCGAACCCGGTACCTCTAGAATTTGAGGCGGATTAATTTGAACACCAGCGTTGACATCTGAAATATACATTATGATATTATTATTATCATCATCCTCCTTCTGCTCCGTATGGGGCAAGGGGCTACTTCTGCTATTGGTTCCTTGCGAGGAAACCTGCACGAAACCTTTACCAGGTCTTGAAGTGGTGGTTCATTTGGCAATTTATTTTACATGATAAAGTGGCCAGCCTCATACACAAATTTAGGTACATAAGCATCTTTAAATGCAACTTAAAGGTCTTTTATGTTTTGACATTGTGGTGGATTTGATGTTAAGAATTGTTGTTGTTATGTACTCTTAGTGTACTGAATGAGGTCAGCTGTGAAGGTCCATGAATATAACAAATATTATGGTAAGTTTACAGGGTACCTTTCAGCTACCACCTTTATGATCTCATTCAGAATTATTCTTTGACTCGAAGGTATGATGACTACGTTTTATGTCTAGGGTTATGAATATGTAGTTTAATGTTGCATTAACCAACTAAACATATAAACAACTATTTTATTATCCAACACAACACAACAGTACTACGACAATCACATACAAACTACACTTTAAAAGACTATCTTAAGTAAGTCAGTGGTTGAATTTTGGGTAAACGTTAATTTTTTACAATTGATTGTCCTGGTTCTAGTTTGTTTTGAATCAGGACTGACAATCAAAAGTGAAATCAATAGAATTATTTACATCAATTAATTAACACCATGGATCTTCTGTCCATAATACAAATGTTATTATAATATAAGTGTGTAGATGTAGTTTTCTAACTTAGGGTAATACTGGTATATAATGGTAGGTTGTTGGTTAACATCACACCCTATTGTTTATTTTCTTTTCATTTGACACTTGTGGAATGTTTCAATATTCACAGTCTTTATTTTAAAACTAGAGGTTGAGCTTCCTGGTGCCGAACAGGCATTTATCTTCGAATGATAACACCGGTAGATCTTTTCATATGCTCGCTGGACAATCTGTTACACTTCTTGAACGGCAATGGCAGCCAGCATGTGCCCGAAATATGCAAACAGTGTCAAGAATCGATCAGTTCCCAAGAGCTTGGTACTACGTTAATGTCAGTACCAAAAACCCTGAAATAAGAAGGTTATGCGTCCTTCTTTATAACAAGTATACAATAATATTCCACAATTAATTACAGGCATAGTATAAACAAACAAATAGGGTCAGCTCTTTGTGACAACCTATTTCACCATTATATTTTGAGGTGACAATGTATACCAGTATTCCTCTCCCCTAATGGTTACAACGCCTCTGCAATTCCAGCAGTAATCTTTTTCCATACCATAGGATAGGTGTTATGCTCCTTGATGACAATCATATATAATCTTGCAGTTCTACACCTCTCTGATAGTCTATCATACGATTGATCAATCTCTAGGCTCTGCCTAAGTCTGCCATGGACCCACTTACTTACAGTCGTATGTTAGTATCTCACATTCAAACTTTATTTTAAATAAAATGTTAATAAAATCAATCTTACCACAAATTTCAATGAAATATACACAAGAGAACGATGACTTATTATGGCACACTTTAGATCTGCCTTCTGTCCAGACTGCTTTCTATAGGTTTGAAAAGCACAAGCCTGCTCTCATCGCTCCTTGTTCAACAGAAAATTTTCTCAAAATGGCAACGATCAGTCTACGTTTCCGATAATATATAATGCCTTGGCCAATGGGACCATGAACTCATTTATTTCTGAATTAAACTTTAAAAAAACAAACTCTCAAACTACTATGTTTACTACTGCAAATATATTTTTAGTTTTAGGTCAACAAATCCTATCTCGCCTTCCTTTAAACTACAGCCAATCAAATTACAGGTACCTTTTAGTCCTTATTTCCCCAAAAGCTTTTTTTCAAAACATGCTATGAAAAAAATAAGCAGGCATGATTTTTTTCCGTCAGTCCTTCTTACAATACATAGTATTATTGCCAATATCTTGGTTATTTATTGTACTAGAGTGTAACTGACACCATATTATTGCTCAGGAAATCATAAGGCATCCGAATATATAATTTTTATGGCCCTAAGTATTATGGTTCTTAATTCCATATTTTTTTCTATGTTAGTCGTTCAAATCTCGAAACTGCCACCTGTTCACTTCTTTTTACAACTATTTTCAAACTAAAAACGAGAATCGTCCGTAGTCCGTTAGAATTACGTCATTCTTTTATAAGAGCTAAGGCTGTCTGCGTGTCCAATTTGACGAACATTTTTTAGTTTTAGTATCGTAATTTGAAAATCGCCCAAGGCTGTGTCGCGCGAGTTGGCTTTTTGAAATCAACGCGAGACGGCGTACCCTAGGTTCTGTCTTTCCATCCCTCCTTCCTTTTCTTTTATTCTTTCACTCTGTCGTCTTGGAAATACGACTTGAACTTGCAAAAGTGTTACATTTAATCTCAAGGACGAATTAGGAAAAGACAGTAGCCTCCATTCGGCTATTAGGCTTATCAAAACCCGCATACTGGCTGGCGTGGGGGAAGAAGACGCTGGACTCAATTTTTATTTTCTATCTTATTGTTGACTTTATGCACTATAATATTACTTAATTTAGATATTGTATTAAGAATATCGTCACAGACATGCGCCCTAATATAACCGACTAGGTTGAACGGGACACGTCTCGCCTAAACGAGGCAAAAAAATTTTTTTTCTTTAAATATAATGTAAGGATAAGAAAACATACATTTTAAGACCTAACACTTCTTAAATGGTAGATAACACTGACAAACAACATTTTTCTTTCTTATATAAGAATAAGTGTTCTTAGGTCAGTTTCTTGCGCTGATTTCAAATCTGAAATCCGTTTATCTCTATCACGTCGGGTTCTTAAGATATTTGTGAATAAATATATTTTTGGGAAACCGTTATTTGCTCCGTTTCATTTTTACTATATAACTTATTAAAAATTAATAAAAAGCAACATAATTCTACTTTTTATACTGCTAAAAGATGCATGACATATGTTACGCGATTTTTCAAATAGTTACTGTATTTTGAAATAATTCTGAGCAAAATATGGCTTCTAGAAGTTGTAGAAATTCGGCTGATCTGTTCTGTTACGTGTGCGGATATTTTACCGATCGTGTTGACCAGAAAAACTTTACACCATTACTAAAGATAGCATATGAACTTTATTTCGATTCGAAAGTTGATGATGCAAATAAATCTTGGAAGCCAAATGCTTTTTGTTCGATACATTGGCAGGTTGGTTGCGAAAATCGCCGAAGCATAAGTCGATGCCTTTTGGCGTGCCAGTAATATGGCGTGAACATACAAATCACACTACTGATTGTTACTTCTGCTTGACAAATATCCATGGTTTCACTTTTAAAACTAGAAAGTCTGTGGTTTATCCAAATATTGAATCGGTTTCGAAACCAGTGCCTCATGATCCAATCACGTGTCCGATCCAAGTACCACCAGAACAGTATCCGTTGGACGTAAATGAACCATCAGAAAGTGATAGTTTACCTGCTTTAGAAACTAATTCTGACTCAGATTACATACCGGTGAATGATGGTGTTTACTTAATTAACCATTCAGAACTTTCAGATCTAATACGTGATCTCGCTCTTACCAAAGGACAATCGGAATTACTCGGTTCGCGACTCAAAGAATGGAATCTTTTAGCGCCCAATACTCCGATATCTAAATTTCGTCATAGACACAGAGAACTTGTTCAATACTTTGAGATGGATGATGACATTTGCTATTGCAAAGATGTAAACGGTCATGAGCACATAGTCAACGAATGGCGATTTTTCATCGATTCTTCCAAGATTAGTCTAAAAACCGTGTTATTGCATAACATAATTTTTTTTTTCAACAATTCCAGTCGCCTACTCTGTTCATATGAAAGAAACTTATGACAATATGGCTATACGTTTGGAAAAAATAAAGTACAATGACTACCAATGGCGGATTTGTGGAGACCTAAAGGTCATTGCAATTCTCACGGGCATGCAGACTGGGTATACTAAATTCTGTTGCTTCCGATGTGAATGGGACAGCCGCAACAGACAGGAACATTATGCAAGAAAGGTGTGGCCTATCCGGGATCGTATGCAGCTCGGGCATAAAAATGTAATACGCGAGCCATTAATTAACAAAGACACCTTCATTTTACCACTGTTACATATAAAGTTGGGGCTCATGAAGAATTTTGTAAAAGCGTTAGATAAAACGAGCAAAGCTTTCACTTATCTTCGAGAAAAGTTTCCGCAAGTTAGCGATGCAAAGATAAAGGAAGGTATCTTTGTAGGACCTCATATTAGGAAAGTTATTGCAGACAAACAATTCGAGAACTTGTTACATGGTAGGGAACTTCGCGCATGGATGGCATTCAAATCGATCGTCGATAACTTTCTGGAAAATCACAAATCTGTCAACTATGTTGCATATTGTTAAGCAGTGCATAGATGCATACATAATTATGGGCTGTAACATGTCCCTCAAAATCCATTTGCTCGATTTGCATCTTGACTTTTTCCCTGACAACCTTGGCGAAGTCACCGATGAACATGGAGAATGATTCCATCAAGATATCGCCGTAATGGAGTCACGTTATCAAGGACGGTGGAGTGTGACCATGCTTGCCGATTATTGTTGGATGCTTCATCGCGATGTACCACATGCCATTCACCGACGAAAGTCGACTGCAAAGAAATTCAAGCCTACATAACTGTTATACTTCTTGTACGAATGATGTTGTAATACTGTATGCGTTGTTAAAAAACTTCAATTGCGTATTTCTAGAGATCCCGACCTGATAGAGAAAAACGGTTTGCAGATTTAAAAACAGCGCATTAAAATTGACCAGAAAAACATAGAAATGTTAGAGAAAAAAAAAAAAAGTTTTTTTTTGTTAGTCAGTGTAATCAGTCGCTTTTTGCACAGATTAGTCGATAGTGTTTTACTGCAGACGTATATATACAGTCTTTCCAGGTGAGTTACTGATAATTGCTAATTCTACAATTCTTAGCTTTAACACGTGGGGAAAATTCCCCAGAGCTGTGATTCTAATTATTTTGATAGTAGTATTACATTGTTAATTTTACAAATGACTACGTAATCTTTATCACGTCCTATCAAAATCTTCTATCTCATATCTGACGTCTGGTTCTCTATGAGTGATGAGAATTGGAATCAGTTCCGAATCTTAATACACTCAGGTCTTCTAGTCAAAAGTTTCGCACACGCAAAATCTAATTTCGGCTAGTTTATTTTGATAAAACCAATCGTCAGTGTAGGTTGTATTAATTTTGTATATTTCACCTACACCTCTTTTTATTATTGATAAGGGTCATTCTTCGAAACAGATGGGTAGTGTTGCCAATTACTGACATCACCGAAAATGATTATGACATATGGCCTGCCCTAATTTCCCAATTATTACTGGTCTCTTCTTTTCCATCTTTGTTTATTAAGATACGATACCTTGCCGGAAATAATTATGTGATACTTCCTGGTCCATATTGTCATAATCAGAAATAAGGATTGGCAATTTTCTCAAGTCACCCGGCAAGATTAAACAACAAGCCATCCTGTAAGCGACCATCCTTCCTAATTTCCCAACATTTGTTTGTCTCATTTACCAGGCTGAATGGAAACAATCAACTCGCTTACCTAGTAACATACGTCAATTGCCCGTTTCTTTGTAAACATGAGGCCAGGATAAACAAAGGTTTGCCAAGATGTTTTATTAATTCATCTCTATTATTGTCTCGCCAAGCAGACTTTTTATAAGAAAAAAGTTAAACTTGCCAGGTGGCCCCGAAACACGGGAGTTGATCTGAGAAGAGTGTACTTTGGCTAAAAGATAATTACCGATAAATACTGACTTAGGGGAATATAGCAAAATATGGACAGACAAAATGAACTCGTTAATAAATGACACATAGTCCCATACACGATGAGGTTGTCTGCACTAATATTACGACATGTCTGAGGGAGCAATAGTCTTGTTCTGTCTTTGACCCGGGAACTACAAGGGGCACTTATGCAGTATACTATAATTTTATATATGTACTGTAACATACTTGCATATATGTAAAGAAAAGGCCAAACTATTAATACATCAACTGTAACACACTTCTTCATAAATGGGTGCTCCTTCAAATAGTAGGAGTGAAGTGGTATGACATGATCACCAAGTGGAACTGACGGCAAGAACTAGTGGACACTAAAGATGAGAAATAGAGGCTGGCGATAAATGGGGCACGCACTGGGGAAATCTGTTGATAGCATTACTAGACAGTACTTGCTCTGGAATCCAGAAGGTAAGAAAGGTAGAGGGGACGAGAAAATACACGGAGAAGAGAAATAGACACATAAATGATGAGGATAAAAAAGATATTGAGCGGATGGCACAGAACATTATAACTTATCGTGAATTTGTTGGAACTATGCTCCGCGGGGAGCTGAAGGATAATGAATGAGTACCACACTTCTACGACATGTATTGTACGAAACTCATATGTATGCACTTACAAGACTTTATATATGCGTGCTGCACCACTCTCCTGCACATACACTGAACCACAAATGCACTGTCGTCTCATCACCTCCATCAAATCCATCATCATCATCGTCATCATCATCTTCATCATCATCTTTTAGTATTATATGGAGCATGGACTTTCGATTAGCTCATGCCAAGCTCTCCTTTGTTGAGCCATCTGGTCAAGATCTTCCTGTCTTTTTTATCCTTGTTAAGTCTGTATAATGTGGGCTGTACTATTATGTTAACGTATGTGCCAAACAACACTCCTACCTCTGTATGAAACGTACCAGCACATTACCACACTTGTTTGTCCACATACGAAAGATCATTATAACATCTATACCTACACATCCTGAACCACACAGGTGACACACGGAGGAGCATTATCACAATATTTTGTTTACAGATCCCGAACCACAAAGTTAACGTATGTACTGCTACCACACTTTAAAACAACTATGCCGTACCTCATTGTTAACATGTGTACTGCTACCACACCGATACAACTACACCGTACGTCACTGTTAACATATGTACTGCTACAACATCTTAACACAAACACATTGTATCTCATCATTAACATATGTACTACTACCACACTTTAATACATCTACGCCGTACCTCATTGTTGACGAATGTGCTATTACTATAATTTAATGCAACTAGACCGTACATCATTGTTAACGTATGTACTACTGCAACAGTTTAAAAAAAACTAAACCGTACCTCATTGTTAACATATTTACTACTACCGCACTTTAATACAACTACACCGTACCTCATTGTTAACATATGTACTACTACCGCACTTTAATACAACTACACCGTACTTCATTGTTAACATATGTACTTCTACCACACTTTAATATAATAGCATCGTACCTCGTTGTTAACATATGTACTTCTACCACACTTTAATACAATAGCATCGTACCTCATTGTTAACATATGTGCCCCTACCACACTTTAATACAACTACATCGTACCTCATTGTTAACTTATGTACCCACACTTTACTACAACTACATCGTACCTCATTGTTAACATATGTACTGCTACCACACTTTAGTACAACTAAATCGTACCTCATTTTTAACATATATACTGCTACCACACTTTAATACAACTACATCGTACCTCATTGTTAACATTTGTACTGCTACCACAATTTAATACAACTACACCGTACATCATTGTTAACAAATGTACTGCTACACATTATTTTTCACACCAGCAAGTAACTCGTCCAGAAATGACGGCAAAGAATTATGGTGAGCGTTTCCTATCTCATATCCTGAGAATAGAACAATATTTCACATATCCAGTTTCGTCCTTTCAATTTCCCTCCACCTTTCACCTTCCACGCAGCAAGTAAGCCTTTCAATACACACACACACACACACACACGCGCGCGCGCACACGCACACACATACACACAGACACTTACAAACTTTAACAAAAACAGATTTATAAAAACTAAAATGGCTTTATTTTTTTTTATTTTTTTTCGTACGCCCGCTAATACTCGAGGCGAAATCTCAGGTTATTATTAATGTCTAACCTGACATTGATTTTACGTGAGTATCCCTTTTCTTGTACAGAGACAGGTGTCCCTCGTCATTCAGGCAGATACTCGCCGATTTCGGAGGTACCCATTAGAGCTGGGTCGGCTCAGGAGCCGCCAATCCCTGGTCGACGACACTTCTTTAAATGTTCTCGCCAGGTCTCGAGTTAATCCAGTCCAAATCCCGGTCGACGAAAAATCCTCAAATGCCGTCGCCCGGGTTTGATCCTGAATCACCCGGTCGCCAGAGCGGTGTTGTAACCACTACGCTAGCGCGGCTCTCGCTTAATTTAGAATAATAATAATAAAAATAGTATTAGTATTGGTAGCAGTAGTGGTAGTAGTAGTACTGGTGGTGGTGGTAGTAGTAGTCGTTGTTGTAGTAGTAATAGTAGTCGTAATTTTCAAAGCTCCTGTCGTAATTTTCAAAGTTCCAGCAAAGAACATTTGCTTGGAATGCGAAGGTTCTAACCATTAAACTATCAATCAGCATTGGCAAATGTGTGTGTGTTTTTTTTTAAATCTTAACTATTTTAATGATTGCCTCCCTCAGCTAGCGTTGCACTCATTGCTTGGTTACTAGCGTATATACCAATCAAATTATTAGAGAAGATTAGTGACTTATTAACATTGTTAACACCGGCATGTCGTGAGAAATTCTAATCCACATATATAAATTAAAACGTAAATGTAAAGCCTAACAAATAACTTCAATAAAAGGAAAGAAGAATGGTAAAGAACAGTGCTGTCACAATGACTGTACTCGAAATCCCCCTGGTTTTCTACTTCGTCTGCAAATTGTAACGTTTCACGTTGATAGTAAAAGCCTACTGCTTCAATACCCGCTTTCTACGATAAAACGTGTACTGCCTTTCTAAGAAAAACCTTGAGATACGCAGCTGACCTATATTTAAAATTCCATTCATGTCATTTTATACACTACGTTACCATAAACGAAAGACAGATGGACTAAAGATAGAAAGAAAGGGAGGGGCTGAAAGCCGGAACGCAGGCAATACTAACACAGTCTCGCGATACACAATTACTACCATCACGCGTGTAAGGCCACAAGCACTAGCTTTTTTTCAAATCAACAGTGATAAAAAACACTACCCATACGAGAGTTAGTTTTTACAAACATGAAAATTCTTATCAGGAAATATGACATTATACTGGTTTACGTTTGAAAACATTACAGTACCCAGACACCACATCGTATTCGAAGTAAACAGGAGGTAGAAGAAAATGCATATTTTGAACGCAGCCACTTAGCTCCTTTAAATTTGTATATTTGGGTTCCTTAGGACTTGCTGACAAATAATATGTGAAACGTTACGCAAATAGTCTAGGAATTACCAAATTATAGCCAAAAGAAATAGTGAGGGATGTCAGACAACACCCAAATCAGAATCGCTCAGTGGCAGATTTTCACCCCACCATTGTACGGGAAATGGGTCTCCATGTTAAATCCGATTTGATTGGAGCGCAATAAATGTAAGGCTAAACACGATTAGTCGAGCTATAAATACTATCCTTTGTTGTCAGGGGAAACGGGAGTAGGAGTACTTTTTTTCAAACGATTGGGTAAACATGGCACGATTGGTTAGACCCGCGAATATAGTCAATCAGAGGCGTCAGGTCACCACCACATGTTCAAATAAACTTACTACAGAACCAGTGCGTTGAGCACCAGTGCATATTTTTCTAAATAAAAGCCTGGGACATCGGCAGATCGAAATTGTGTTATATTCAGTGCCAGTCAACGTAATTCTGTATTATTTCCATGAATTGTGGTAAGCTTGAAATATTTGATATCTTTTTAATGAAAATTGAATGTAAATTGATAATTTATGTCTGTATATATGTGTGGTTCAGTAGCGAACATGAGGTAAAGCCTATATAGTGCTCCAGCCTGAACAGAAGGTGTCGGAGGAAAGTGAAACTAAATGGAATTGCCAAACAGTACACTGACACCTATTTTATTGACTAGAAAGAAATAATGCTGGAATTGCAGAGGCGTAGTAAACCATTAGGGAGGAATATACTGGTGAAAATTGTTTCAGATGAAGATAGCAGTTGGCCTACCGCTCTGAACTCAGTGTTTGTTATGTATTGTGCTCAGTGTAGAAATAGAGTATAAATTAGTTCTGAAGTAGGAGGTACAACCTTCTTGTTTCAGGGACTGTGGTCCTAAAGTTATTGAGCAGCACCTGGTCAGAGCTTTGCTGAATCCAGAGGCGGACAGCATACTCCTTGGTCCATATAGCAAACAGTGAGGTGTCTCCAGAACACAGGGGAGCAATCGAGCAGAGGAGTCTTTTCCTGCCGCCATCACGAAAGATAAGCCTATGTGGCCAGCGGAGCTCAACATTATGTAACCCCATCTTAAACTGACATTGTATAAAAATAAGAGGGGAAATTAATTGTTTTTAATGAACGGAACTGAGAACATCTCCAATACTAGTTCCAACAGAAACAAACACTTGAAGTCATGATGACAAATAACAACATAGCTTGAAAAAAAACAAAACCAGTATTACCTCATATTACTACTACACAACTGACACACATAGGATAATATTAATAAAATATGTCACTACAAGATTCATATTGATAAATTCTGTACATATAACTTGTAATTAAAATTGATTGTGATTCCTGGTTCACTTTGTATTTGAATCAGGACACATATATATTAGTGACAGTAATTAATACATATTTATATTTGAAAATTTACCAGTGCCTCATTTAAGAATAGTCTTATAGAGTGTTAAATGTGTGTGAGGGTCACAGTGTTGTCACGTGTGGTGGAATAAATTAAATTGTTTATCTGTCTGTTGTTGTTGTGACTTACACTTCATCATATACATACCCTAGACATTCAACGTAGTCATCACAATATTCCAGAATAATTCTGACTGAGGTATAAATATGTGGTAGCAAGTAAGGTCATCTGTAATACACTACCCTTATTAGATACAGATACCTTCACAGCTGATCTCAGTCAGTACACTAAGTCCCCTATAAATATTTATAATATCCCACTTTACCACATATATTGGGGTCTCGCTCCAGGGATATTGAACTTTCTCCTGTTATAGATATTGGGAATAATAAGAATTAAAAGGTATCCTTGGGTGGAAATAAATAAGGTTGAGCTCTCAGTGCCTGTAGTGTCCATAGATAATTATTGAAAGATTCAATTGCATGTTAGACAATGGCCGACTTGGCAAAATTTCGATCTGCTGCTGTACAGACTGCGAAAAAGTTAGGAATGGACGGGCAAATTATGATTGCTTATGTCACGGCTGAATGTGACAAATATATTGAACGGGAAGAAAGAAGATTAGAAAAAGAGGCCGAAAGAAAGTTGGAGGCTGAAAAAGAAATTAAGAGGTTACAATTTGAGGCTGAGGCTGAGACTAAGAGGTTGCAGATTGAGGCTGACAAAGAGGCTAAAGCATTGGAAGTCGAGGAAAGAAGACAGGCTGCAGAAGAAAGAAGATTGGCTGCAGAGAGGGAAGCAGAAAAGGAGGAGAAGAGATTACAAAGGGAACATGAGTTACGACTAAGGGAGTTTGGGTTTCAAGGCCATGCTCCTGAAAATGGTGCCAGTCCCTTTGCCTCTGATGCCACTGCTAGTCAGGGAGCCTCAACCTCAGCTATGAATTTTCATTTAGATCATTTGTTGAGAAAGACGATGATATTGAGAGCTATCTAAATAGATATGAACTATTGGCTACCACATATGGGTTAGAGAGAGAAAGGTGGAGCTTAAAGTTATCTCAAGGTCTTCGTGGGGCAGCTTATGAAGTTTTTGCCAAAATGAGCAGAGGTGATCAGGAAAATTATGACATGCTAAAGCAGGCTCTTTTGTTAAGATATGAAAAGAACGCAGAATTTTATAGGAAAAAATTTAGGAATGCTAAACTACTGTCAGGTGAAACCTATCACCAGTTCTCTGCACGAATAGAGACATACTTGGAGAAATGGACTTCTCTGGGGAAAACCCAAGATCTTAAGGAAATGATCCTTATAGAACAATTAAGAGAGTCCATGGCTCCAGACATGAGAAAGTTTCTCATGGAACAAGGTGCAGAGAGGCTGGGTGAGTTGCTAAATGTTGCTGAAAGGTATCAAGCGGCTCAGGCAGAAGTATCAGGTAATAAAAAGAAACAGGTAGAAAATTTTAGGGCACCACAGAACTTTAATAAATTTGATCCTAGAGATCAAAACAAAGGTAAGCACCAATTTGATAGGCCACGGTATGACAATAAAAATAAAACCCCACAATTCGATGAAAGGAAATATGATGAAAGAAAATCTTTCAACCAAGGAAAAAGGTGGTGTAAAAATTGTAAGATGAACAATCATGACACTGACCATTGTAGAAGGAAACCTCCTCATTGTGCTGCTATGACATCGGGGAAAAAGGAAAAAAAAGGTCAAACCTGCAGAACTACAGGAACCATACCACCCCCCAGTGTGTGAAGATGTCATCTGTAATGGTGTCACTATAAGGTGTTTATATGATACCGGTTTAGATTACGATTCCGTTGTGAGTTCTCACCTGGTGCAGGCCGATCAATACACCACAGAAACAGTGGAGATTCAAACTGCAACCAAGGATGTAGCTACCATGACACTTCCCGTCGCCCGGATAAAGGTGAAAACGCGATATGTGGAAGGAATCATAAAAGCAGCAGTGATAAATGAGCCAATCTACCCTCTGATATTGGGGTGTAGATATGTCTTCTTGGGGAATCCCAAGAGACCTGTGATATTGGCAACAGTGCAGACCAGATCACAGTCTAAAAAGGAGGAGGATAATCCAATAAATACTCATCCAGATGAGATGAGGAAGGCACAGGCTGAGGACAAAACACTCAAGCCGTGTTTCAAGAAGTTGCCCAAATCTCATACACCTCCAGGCAAGGGAGAGTTTTATATGAAGAACAAGCTGATATATAGGAAGGCTGGATCTGAATCCAATGGTCACGGACAGCTGGTCCTTCCCACTTCATATAGGACTAAAGTGTTGGAACTAGGGCATGCGATTCCCTTCAGTGGTCATATGGGGATCAGCGCAACAGGACAGCGTATAGCTTGTCACTATTTCTGGCCAGGAATAACTGAAGATATCAAACGATATGTAAAATCCTGTCCAGAGTGCCAACGAGTAGCACCTAAACATTGGACTGCACCAGCAACTCTGGGGGAAATGCCCATAGTGGGAACACCCTTTGAGAGAGTTGCCGTGGATCTTGTGGGACCTCTCACCCGAACCAAGAGAAGGAACAGCTACATTCTGACTCTGGTGGACACTTGTTCTATGTGGGGAGAGGCGGTAGCCCTGTCATCGATTGATTCTAAACATGTGGCAGAGGCATTGCTCACAATTTTCACAAGGTTAGGCTTTCCCAATCAAATCTTGACTGATAATGGCTCTCAGTTCAAGGGGAAACTAACTGAAGAAGTTTTCAGGATCTTCCAGGCCAAACACTTCCATTGTAGTGTGTACCACCCCCAAGGGAACGGCCAAGTGGAAAGATTTAATGGCACGTTGATGTCAATCCTGAGAAAGTTGGCACACGAAAAACCAGATACGTGGGACCAGTACCTTCACGCCGCCCTCTTTGCTTATCGGGAGGTACCCCATAGTTCAACCGGTATGGCCCCGGCAACATTATTGTTTGGAAGGCCAATAAAAGGTCCACTTGAAGCTCTGTTAAGAACGTGGACTGATGAAAAGGCAGAGGAAAATATTACATCCTCATACCAATATGTGAATGAGCTGACCACTCGTTTAAAAACTGGCTGGAAACTTGCCAATGAAAATTTGAAACAAGCCAGGAAGAAACATGCTGCCTATTATAACAGGAAAGCTAAAGACAGAGATTTGGCTGTGGGAGAGAAGGTACTGCTTCTTCTACCCGGTAGTCAGAATAAGTTACAAATTGGATGGCAAGGTCCATATACAGTTCTAGAGAAGGTGTCTAGAACAAATTATAAGATAGATAAGAAGGGGAAAGAAAAAATCTATCATGTGAATCTCCTGAAGAAATATTTGGAAAGAGAACATCAGGAAGAGACACACTTGTTGACCTTGTCCATCGCCATGGAGATGAAAAAGGAACCACTTTCATCATTTGAATATCCATTACACCCCTGTGAGACAGCGGCACAGGTGAAAATCAGTACACATTTAACGAAAACTCAGAAAGAGAGAGTGCAACAGGTTCTAGATACTCATACAGAGGTGTTAACAGACCGACCAGGACATACAAACTTATTGGAATATGATATGAAGCTGATAGACCTCACACCTGTATGTATGAAACCCTATTCGATTCCTTTTGCTAAGGAGAAAGCTTTGAAGGAAGAGATAGACTATTTGTTGAAGGAAGGAATTATTTCACACAGTGAATCTTCGTATAGTTCCGGTGTTGTACTCCTAAGGAAGCCCTCTGGAGAACATAGACTCTGTATAGATTACAGGAGACTGAATGCTATTACAGAAGGACAGGTGGATCCATTGCCGGATACAAATCAGTTTGTTTCCAGACTAAATAAAGCTAAATATTTCTCAAAAGTGGATCTGAGTAAAGGATACTCATCAGATTCCAGTAAAGCCTGAGGTTAGACCATACCTAGCTTTTAGTACCTCAGAAGGACACTATGAGTTTAATAGATTGCCATTTGGATTGAAGAATGCGCCTAGTGTCTTCTCTAGAATGATGAGAAAATTATTGGACCCTCTGAATAATCCATGTATCACAAATTTCATGGATGATATCCTTATAGCAACAGAAACATTTGAGGAACACATTGACTCTCTGAACATGCTGTTTAATCGACTTAGGGAAGCGAATTTAACAGCCCGACCAACCAAATGTTGCGTTGGATGTAAAGAATTGGAATTCTTGGGACACACAGTTTATCAGGGAAACATGACCCCTGACCCAAAGAATTTAGAGAAACTAAAGAAAGCCCCGAGACCACAAACCAAAAAAGACGTGAGATCCTTTGTCTCATTATGTGGTTTCTAACAAAAGTATATCAAAAACTTTAATTCCATATGTGCACCGTTAACGGATTTGACACGTAAAGGACATCCAGATCGAATTACATGGACACCACAATGTGAAATGGCTTACCAAGAATTGAAGGAAAAGCTCACAAGTAAACCTATTTTGAAATTACCTGACTTAAGTCAAGAATTCATAGTAAGGACGGATGCCAGTAATATTGGGTTAGGTGCAACTTTGCTACAGAAATCAGATGCATTGGATGGGGAATTAAGCCCAGTGGCATATGCTAGCAGAAAGTTGAATAAAGCTGAAACCAACTACTCAACTAGCGAAAAAGAATGTCTTGCAGTAATATGGGCGATAAAGAAATTCAATATTTATCTGTATGGGAAGGCATTTAAGTTGCAAACGGATCACAAACCTTTGTCGTTTCTAGCACAGGCTAGACATGAAAACTCTAGATTACTCCGTTGGTCCTTATTGATGCAGCCATTTGAGTTTAGCATAGAGTATATAAGTGGAAAAACAAATCTGGGACCGGATTTTTTAAGCCGCCATCCGTGTGATGAGAATCACCCTAAACTCCAGGAAAAATAATAAATTTCTCTATGTGTATATAGAATTATAGACTGACATATAACGTCTGTTTTAAGTGGGGAGGATTTGTCGTGAGAAATTCTAATCCACATATATAAATTAAAACGTAAATGTAAAGCCTAACAAATAACTTCAATAAAAGGAAAGAAGAATGGAAAAGAACAGTGCTGTCACAATGACTGTACTCGAAATCATCCTGGTTTTCTACTTCGTCTGCAAATTGTAACGTTTCACGTTGATAGTAAAAGCCTACTGCTTCAATACCCGCTTTCTACGATAAAACGTGTACTGCCTTTCTAAGAAAAACCTTGAGATACGCAGCTGACCTAGATTTAAAATTCCATTCATGTCATTTTATACACTACGTTACCATAAACGAAAGACAGATGGACTAAAGATAGAAAGAAAGGGAGGGGCTGAAAGCCGGAACGCAGGCAATACTAACACAGTCTCGCGATACACAATTACTACCATCACGCGTGTAAGGCCACAAGCACTAGCTTTTTTTCAAATCAACAGTGATAAAAAACACTACCCATACGAGAGTTAGTTTTTAAAAACATGAAATTCTTATTAGGAAATATGACATTATACTGGTTTACGTTTGAAAACATTACAGTACCCAGACACCACATCGTATTCGAAGTAAACAGGAGGTAGAAGAAAATGCATATTTTGAACGCAGCTACTTAGCTCCTTTAAATTTGTATATTTGGGTTCCTTAGGACTTGCTGACAAATAATATGTGAAACGTTACGCAAATAGTCTAGGAATTACCAAATTATAGCCAAAAGAAATAGTGAGGGATGTCAGACAACGCCCAAATCAGAATCGCTCAGTGGCAGATTTTCACCCCACCATTGTACGGGAAATGGGTCTCCATGTTAAATCCGATTTGATTGGAGCGCAATAAATGTAAGGCTAAACACGATTAGTCGAGCTATAAATACTATCCTTTGTTGTCAGGGGAAACGGGAGTAGGAGTACTTTTTTTTCAAACGATTGGGTAAACATGGCACGATTGGTTAGACCCGCGAATATAGTCAATCAGAGGCGTCAGGTCACCACCACATGTTCAAATAAACTTACTACAGAACCAGTGCGTTGAGCACCAGTGCATATTTTTCTAAATAAAAGCCTAGGACATCGGCAGATCGAAATTGTGTTATATTCAGTGCCAGTCAACGTAATTCTGTATTATTTCCATGAATTGTGGTAAGCTTGAAATATTTGATATCTTTTTAATGAAAATTGAATGTAAATTGATAATTTATGTCTGTATATATGTGTGGTTCAGTAGCGAACATGAGGTAAAGCCTATATAGTGCTCCAGCCTGAACAGAAGGTGTCGGAGGAAAGTGAAACTAAATGGAATTGCCAAACAGTACACTGACACCTATTTTATTGACTAGAAAGAAATAATGCTGGAATTGCAGAGGCGTAGTAACCATTAGGGAGGAATATACTGGTGAAAATTGTTTCAGATGAAGATAGCAGTTGGCCTACCGCTCTGAACTCAGTGTTTGTTGTGTATTGTGCTCAGTGTAGAAATAGAGTATAAATTAGTTCTGAAGTAGGAGGTACAACCTTCTTGTTTCAGGGACTGTGGTCCTAAAGTTATTGAGCAGCACCTGGTCAGAGCTTTGCTGAATCCAGAGGCGGACAGCATACTCCTTGGTCCATATAGCAAACAGTGAGGTGTCTCCAGAACACAGGGGGGCAATCGAGCAGAGGAGTCTTTTCCTGCCGCCATCACGAAAGATAAGCCTATGTGGCCAGCGGAGCTCAACATTATGTAACCCCATCTTAA
This sequence comes from Oreohelix idahoensis, assembly GCA_024509875.1. Lineage (NCBI taxonomy): Eukaryota > Metazoa > Mollusca > Gastropoda > Stylommatophora > Oreohelicidae > Oreohelix > Oreohelix idahoensis. The sequence goes on from JAMPIV010022592.1 coordinate 95,146, forward strand.
ACTGACATTGTATAAAAATAAGAGGGGAAATTAATTGTTTTAATGAACGGAACTGAGAACATCTCCAATACTAGTTCCAACAGAAACAAACACTTGAAGTCATGATGACAAATAACAACATAGCTTGAAAAAAACAAAACCAGTATTACCTCATATTACTACTACACAACTGACACACATAGGATAATATTAATAAAATATGTCACTACAAGATTCATATTGATAAATTCTGTACATATAACTTGTAATTAAAATTGATTGTGATTCCTGGTTCACTTTGTATTTGAATCAGGACACATATATATTAGTGACAGTAATTAAAAGAAATCAATGCAGACAAATTGGCAAACTCGATGAGAGGTCACAGCAATTGGGTCTGAAAATACACAGGGAAAAGACAAAAATAATGCGAATAAATGCAGGTAATAAAACAGGGTTAACTTGAAGAAACAACCCAATACAAGGATGTTAAATCATACACATATCTTTGGCAGTAAAAAAGAATAAAAGTAGGAGGGACAGACAGATCGCCCAA
>JAMPIV010022593.1:0-119711 GCA_024509875.1 Oreohelix idahoensis
TTAAAGGAGAGCGTATTCTTATTCCAAAAGCTCTGAGGCCTGAAATCAAGCAAAAGCTACACGCTGCTCATCTTGCATTTGACAGCATGATGCGCCGGGCCAGAAGTTGTCTGTTTTGGATCGGCATGACAGCTGAGATTCGACAGATAGCTGACAGTTGTCCAGAATGTCAAGAAACGAAGGCAAGGAATACTAAAGAACCTTTAAACCAACACTCAAGAGGTTTATCACCCTGGGAGAAAGTTGGCACTGACATCTTTATTATAGAAGGCCGATATTATTTAGTCCTGATTGACTACTTCTCCAACTTCATTGAAGTAGACTTTCTACCTACAATGACAGCACAGTTAGTCATCAGGAAATTGAAGTCTCATTTTGCTCGTTATGGTGTCCCTAAAGTTATTGTATCTGACCAAGGTACTCAGTTTACGTCTGCACAGTTCAGATCATTTACTGCTAGATGGGGAATACTTCATGTTAAATCAGCACCCGGTCAACATAAAGCCAATGGATTAGCTGAATCTGCTGTGAAACTCATCAAGGGTATGATGAGAAAGACTGTTCAAAATAATACAGATGCATATGAGGCACTACTTGAACTTCGTAATACGCCGAGACAAGGGTTTGATCAAAGTCCAACAGAAATACTGTTCAACAGGAAACTGCGTACACTGATACCTTCTGCAGTGAAACCCGTTGCATCTCACAGTAGAGTTATTGAAAGTAGAGGCAAGAGAGACAGATCAGTGAAGAAGTATTATGATAAAACTGCTCATGATCTGCCCAAGTTGTCTCACCAGCCAGTCTACTATCAAGACCCTGAACAACCAAACTGGCAACCTGGAAGGATTGATAAGAGGCTCTCTGAAAGATCTTATCTCGTTGAAGGGGAGAATGGAGGTCAATATGTCAGAAACAGAATTCATCTAAGACCTAAAACAACACCTTTCACACCTGATCCCGAGGACCTGGAAATTGATGTCTCCTCTCCAGTTCTACCCGAGCAACAGGTTGTTTTGCCAGACATGGAAAACACTAGTGAAGTGAACATTTCCAATCCTCCAGAAGTTGATCCTTCAACTCCAGCTACTTCTAGTCCTGGGAAAGCTGGCAAAGAACATTCTCTCCTACCATCTTGCTCTAAGAGACCTCAAAGAGATCGCAAGAAACCCTCTTGGATGAATGACTTTGTTCACTCATAAAGAAGGGGGGATGTTGATGTCTCGATGTTTATCTTGTTTCCTACTAGAGTTACTTGCCCTTAGGCTAGCTCTTCTTTTCTCTTAGACGGGCCTGCGTGCCCAATTCTCAACCCTTTGAAAATAAAGTTCGTTCGTTCGTTCGTTCTTCTACTACCTCCTGTTTTCTAAGATGGCCGATTAAATATGTCCTATGTATTCAGTGTGTTCGGTCTTCGTGATTAAACTTCGTAACGTGAGAATGTATGACAGCCAGCCACGTCTCATTACATCTATCAACATTAACTATACACAACAGTAAAGATCAACAATCACGCTCCAGTCTACCTGGCTGTAAATGGATACCTGACTTTGCTCTTGAGTTAGGGAAATAAAAGAATCGAGGAAGAAAACTGGTTCCCCCCCCCCCCACCTCTTGATGCTGGACCTGGTCTAGTGACGTCACTAACACTTCATTCTCCTACGGCAGTATCTGCTATGGGACGACCTTGACCTTTCTATATATAAGTGCTCTTTAATCATTATAATCATAGTCTTATATATACACTCACACTCACACACATATATACATATATAACCAACAACAAAACAAACACTCACACACAGAGAAGATAACTAGGTACAGAACTGAAAAAGATGAGTAAAACGTGGAAAGACCTTGTGAGATGTGGCACGTGACAGGAAGACTCGGCATGTGTTTGTTGAAGGCCTATGCTCCTTGGGGAGCTAACGGGTATTGGATTGATTAAATAATTATTAGAATGTTATCTTAAAATATTTCTGTATGTTTTAAAGTCAATACATGTAATTATCTTACAAACAAATTATATATATATATATATATATATATATTATATATATATATATACTAATTTTGTAACGTTGTGATTTTATTTATTTACAATCGTGACCACCGGAGGAACATCATTTGTGCTATTCGTATTTCGTACGAATGTTTCCTTACTTGTAAACTCCGATACCAAGTACAAAGTAAACGAAAAGTTACAATAGGCCATCGGCGGCGCAACATTACCAAACAGGGAAAACTGAGGCCTGTAAACAGTAAATAAATATTAGACAAACATAAAGGTATGTTTCCTCTGTTCTAAAGTTACTTTACTGAGTATTGCCCTGTTGCCATTGACAGCTTATTCTGTGCACCAGTGCTTAAGGTCAGAAAGACACCTCCACCTCCATTTTCTGTTGCATTTGTTGCTGATCCATCTATGTATGCATGAATCCAGGTGTTATGTGGGAAATGTTTCTCTGTGTATTTTGTGGTAACTTTGATTTGCCACATTTACAATGATTTGATAGATGTGATGCCACTTTCCTGTATCAGCAGTTATTCTTCTTCCTCGTTTGTCCTGAAAAGGACGTTGGTTGCGTTGTGTCGCCCTTTACAGCGGAGCTTCGATATTTGTGCCTTTCGGCCCGACACATCCAACTTCCGCACGGTATTTTTGGGGACCGGGTTTCCCTTCCCTCTTCGATCCCTACTCTCTCGGCCAGACTGCAGTGATGCAGCCTGTTTCCAGGACCACCACTTGGAGGTGGAGTAGTGTCTTGGTCAGCTCTGGTTCGCTGACCCTGACGCAAGCAGTCAAGCTATGAGTCGCTGACTGCATTCATCTCTTTTGCTGCGTCTTCAGTCCCAGCAGTTATTCATCTTATTTGGAATTGAAAACACTATATATCCTAATTATAACCCATCAGAGGTTGAAGGGATATTTCTCGTCACCTGAATAAAAAATAAAATAGGGAACTTAAAAATTCTCATCAAAAAAGTAATTAGGCTGCCTACTCAGACTATAATTAAGAATAGTTTATTTTAGTATAGAAGAATTTTAATGTGCAGAATGTCTACAATAAAATAATATGAAAAACAGAGAATAACAATATTATATTATTTACAGGATTGCAATTCACCCATATCAGTAGAAGAGGTGTTGAGAATAGACAGACTTAGAGAACTGCACGATAAAGTAAAGCAGTATGCAACCAGAACCAAAAACAAAAATTTACATGTAAGGATTACTGAGGGTGTAGTGGGAAATTTAATGTGTAATAAGGTTCTCATGATACATATTGATAATAACAAATAAATAGTGAACCAGGTTACATCCCAGACTTCACCTCTTCCTATATTATTTACATGTACAACAATTGTAGCCTACATTAACTCTTTGATTCCAAAATTATGACTTACACTGTGTCTCCATTTTGTGTGTGTGTGTTTTTTTTCCCCAAAGAATTCTAAACAGCAGAATATACCATGTTTTTGTGTAAATTGTTTATGTGAACATGCACTTATTATATATTAAACTGATGGGAAATTGATAGGGAGTCAAGATGTGCAGTGTTTCTCCATTAGTATTAATACAAGCATAATTGGAATTTATAAAAACACAATGCATGTAGTAAAAAAAACACCAACAACATTAACAGTAGAAAATGAACTTAATGAAGGCAGTTTATTGTTGCAGTCAATGAAACTTGCTTTCCTAGTCTTGGAACATCAAGGTAATTCATATATGGCCTTACCTACAGCACAGTCTTATAAATAAATAATAAATTCTTTAAGCACCAAACACGGCGCATAAGGCAGAAACCAGTGCTCTCCAGGTTGTTCGTTGTGATGCCACTCCTCTTAGCTCTTGCACATTGTTTAATCCCAACGTTCTTCCTTCTCTTATTATTGTTCTTCTGAGTATTTCTTTTGGTCTTTCTTTTTTCCTTTTACCCTCAGTTACCCTCAGGAACCCAAGTGAGTGCCTGCAATGGTATTCTGTTGTTTTTGCATTCGTAGGACATGACCAATATATGACCATCGTCTTTTCCTTATATAGTTGGAGACATATTTCTGCCTAGAGTCTTCTCTTATTTGTCGATTAGTCTTGAATTCTTTCCAACTGATGTTCATGAGTTTTCTAAGACATTTGTTCTCGAATGTATTCAGCTTGTTCTCCAATGATTTTGTTATTTTCCAACTCTCACAGCCGTATGTTAACACTGAGATAACATTTGAATTAAACAGACGAAGCTTGGTATGTATATTCAATGATCGTAATTTCCAAATGTTAGATAATCTATTGAAGGCGCTAGCTGCCAAAGCAATTCTAGTATGAATTTCTCTTGTTGTGTCACCATCCTGAGTCATTTTACTGCCTAAATAATTGAAACTTTCAACTTTCTGTAGTTTTTCCCCGTTCAGGATGATATTAAAGGTCTCGTTAGAAAAGTTCATAACTTTAGTTTTAGAGGCATTTATTTGGAGACCTATTTTAACCGAAAGATGACACAAATTATTTACTGCTTCTTGGGATTGTCTGGGTGTTGAACTTAAGAATGCTAAATCATCTGCGAAATCCAGGTCCCCCAGGAATTTTCTATTTGTCCATTTTATACCTAATTGTTCATTGTGGGTATAGTTTCTCATAACCCAATCAATAGCTATTCCAAAAAGTAGTGGTGACATAATACAGCCTTGTTTCACCCCTGTTTCTACTTAAACCATTCTGTATTCCCTTTATTTGTTCTAACACAACATCTTGCATTGTCATATAGCGCTTTGATTATATTCACATATTTTGTTGGAAAACCATAGATTGTAAGTATCTTCCACAATGATTGGCGGTGTAGACTATCAAAGGCTTTTTGAAAATCGACGAAGGTGATAATAAGTGGCGATTGCATTTCCACTGATTCTTCTATAATTGTTCTTAGTGTGAATATTTGATCAATACATGATCGTTTCGGCCTGAAACCCGCTTTTTCTTTTCTGATCTTTTCGTCAGCATGCAATTTAAGTCTTTCTAACATCATGCAACATAATAATTTTCCAGGTACTGATAATAGAGATATACCACGCCAGTTATTACAGTCTGATAGATCACCTTTCTTCGGTAACTTTACAATAATACTGTCTTTCCATTGTTGTGGTGGCTGTTCTTCTCTCCATACTTCATTTATAATATCTAAAATTCTCAAGAGGTTGTTGTCATTAACTGCTTTAATCATTTCGCCTGAAATTTCGTCAACTCCAGCAGCTTTAAAATTTTTTAATCTTTTAACGGCTTGTTTGATCTCGTCCAGAGTGAATTCATCGCAAGTTATTGGCAAGGTGGTTGAGGGTGTTTCATTATTAAAATCAGGTGTTACTGTTGGTGGTGGTCTGTTTAGCACCTCTATGAAGTGCTCAGCCCATCTCTTCATTTGTTCTTTTTCTGTTGGTATTGGATTCCCTAATTTATCTTTAACAGGTGTTTCCATATCAGTAGGCTGGTGACATAGTTGTTTTGTAATTTGATAAAGGCACCTACTATTACCAGTTCTTGCAGCATTTTCAGCTTCTACGGCCAGTTCATTGATGAAATGTCTTTTATCTCTTCGAGTTTTTGTCTTCACTTCTTTATTTAACAAGTTATAAGTTAGTTTGCAAGATTCAACTGCATTATGTGTACTTGCCGCTAGTAGTTTAAGTTTTGCTGTTTTCCTTTCTTGTATTTTATCCCAAGTATCTTCTCTCATCCATTTTTTCTTTTTATGTACTAGGTATCCGGTGGTCGCTACAGCTGCTTCTGTCATTGCTGTTCTCAGTTGTTCCCATTTAGTATCGATTGTCTTGGTGGTGACATCGTTGTCAATTTTGCCTAAAGCATCGAAATAGTTGTTCATTTTGACATTATATTCCTCTTTTACATTGTTTGATTGCAGTCTGTGTACATCTATTCTTCTATTTTTATTCGGTTGGTATAATTTCTTCAGTTTAATTCTCAGTTTAGCTATGCAGAGGTTATGATCGCTTCCGATCTCTGCACCTCTGTATGCTCTGACGTCTTGAACTGATGAGCGAAATTTTGTGCTTATGCAGAAGTGATCTATCTGGTTCTTAGTTCTGCCATATGGTGAATTCCGTGTTATCTTGTGGAAAGATTGTGTCCGCCACAACGAGGTTTGATATTTCACAAAGTTCTAGAAGTCTTTCACCATTTTGATTCATACAGCCTATGCCATGAGTATCGAGATATCTTTGTACTCCATCGTTGTTGTCACCTACTTTGGTGTTAAAATCGCCCATGACTACTATTATGTCATGCTTGGGTATTGTAATGATGGTACTTAGAAGTGCTTCATAGAAGTCATCTTTTGTGGTATCAAGAGCGTCGTTAGTTGGTGCATAGCATTGTACAGTTGAGAGCTTGAAAAATCTTGTCTGAAATCTAGCTAATATTAGCCTCTCATTAATAGGTACCCAGCTGATGAGCGATGCTGCTGCTTTCTGTGTCATTAAGATGGCTACTCCCTCTGTGTGACGATTATCATTACTACCAGAGTATATAATTTGCTTTTTTTCTTCTGAAATATATTTTATGCCCTTTCCCGTCCATCTACATTCGCTGACACCCAATATGTCCAACTTATAATTATCCATTTCTTTAATTATTTCTTCCATTTTTCCATCTTGATACATAGTTCTTACATTCCAGTATCCAATTTTAAAAATCTCCTTAGCCCCCAAGATATTAGAATGAGTCATGTTCACTGTCATGTTCACTGTCGAGCCTGGTTCTGTTTCGATAACAATCGCTTGTTTTACGATAGTGACTTGTTAATTCTCTGATCAACCCTCCTATCCAACCAACCGATTCGAGGGTTTCGAGGTCGGTTATAGGAAAATATCTACACCACTAGATACTCTGATGTATCTTTTATTCTATAATTTAACATATCATGGTACTATCCATCAAAATATACACATTCCTGGTGTTTTTCTTTCGGCGTCTAAGGTGAGAAAAGAATTTCACCTCCATCTTGGAAGGGTAGATAACTCCTCTATTACAGGAACCACCTAAAAAAATTCTGCTTATCAGGAGTTTGCTCAGAGCTGGACATTTTGCAGTAAGAATAAAAGAGAGAGAGTAAAAAGTAAATATTTTTACCCTTTATTTACAACTGTTTCATCATTTGAGGTACATTTTTCTACTTTTTCCACTTTTCAAAAGCAAATTAAAAGCATAAAGTATAGCATCATGTCCTTTGTTTGTACCTTAGATGCAAATACCAGAACATTTAAAACTACATATTTCATAATGAAACTTGGTGACAAATGAAAATCACAAAATATTGCTATTGGAAGCTGTGCTGGTGTAATGGTTACCACATTGCACTGGCGATCAGGTGTTCAAGCCCAGGCATGGGCATTTGAATAAGTGTCACCGACTGGGATTTTGACTGAATAACCTGAACAGCTCCTGAGATAAACCCTCTGTAGATGGGAAGGAGTGAAGCTCCAAACCTGGTTGGGAGGAAAGTCCACAGGTTCCCCAGCCTTGCAATGACATGTCACATTGGGTCAAAGGGCTGATAACCCAAGTGCTGCTGGTTACGAAAAAAAAAAAAATTTTTTTTTTAAACAAGTCTAGTATAATTATATCACATAAATATTTTGACAATTGTTTGTGGTTTTAAAAGTTTATCTCTAGCTTTCTCTTTCACCTGTGACTAGTCATTACCTGTAGCTTTAGGTCAAGTTCTGTGGGTTTTCCAATGGCCAGGCAATACCCACTCATCAGCTAAATGTAACATTCCTCATCTCTCCCATCATTTGATAATGGATTATGACTATCAACTCAGTTCTCTTAATTGTTGACTATGTTTTTAAGCAAATGTGACACGTTCATTTTCTCAGGAGACTTAGAATTTGTAGATACTTGGCTTGTCACATTTCTGTGGTAATTTAAAGAAAACCATAATCATGTGATTCATCACAAAACTAAAATAAAAATGCCAAAGCATGTACATTGTACACATGCTGTTTAACTTCACTCTGATTGCTAAAACAGTAACAGAAGTCACTTTATGGTTTTAAAATATAGACTAGATCAGCAGCAGGCAACCTATGTGATGTGAGGATCTACTTTAGAAACACTGAGCTCTCTAAAGATCTGCCTTGATACAATCATATCTGTTTCAGGTTCCAGAGTATAAAAAATGTTGAAGAAGTGCAGCATATAAGTTATTTGCATCTCTGCTGCATAACCCTCTTACTGCAATTCTTTCAACAAGGCATTGAAAAATTGAAACTAAATTATATTTTCCCAAATGATAACGTCACTTCAAATAAAGGATCCCATTCTTATCTTATGCAGTTCATTAATAAAGTGAATTTTAATAAGGCTTCTCATAGGATATCAATGGAAACACAGAATAAGTACCTTTAATCCTGGGGATATCACACTTTTAAATACCTTTGAGAAAGAGTAAGTCCTTAGTTTGCTATCATTTTTAAAAAATAATTTCTATCATGTAAAGATCTACCAAATCATCCCCTTTGATCTCTTTTATTTTTAAGTTTGGAGATAACTTTGAGGATTAGGGTATGTTCACTGCTGGTGTGAAGTGTATTAAACAGATGTGGGGATATGGGAAGATAGTAACTGTGGGTCACAGAAATATTGAAAGTGAAAAAGGAAAGGAGAGAATGAAGTAATGGAAAACGATAAAGTATTTATTTTTAAAAAAGCATATTTGTTTATGGCTAATGCAGTTGCATTAGACCCCACCATTTGACAGTGATTATTGCTGTGAGGTAATGCTGCTTAGATATTGGTGTAAATATACGTAGTATGTCTTCATAGTCTTAAAATGGTACCCATCATCTGCTATATTTCATTGCCTTCAGGTTGAAAGAAATATGGAATCTAATGTCACACATCTAATTACGAAAATGAAGCAGGAAACAGACTATGAGGTATGTCAAATATTTATGTCCCATGTAATTCCCCTGGGTCTCTGAAGAAACAAAGAAAGAATATGCCTACTGCACTCTTGAGCATGTCGTACAAAGTGACATGTGGGGGAGGGGGGGTGGGGCTGGCTACCTCATTATGTTAAACAAATTGTCACAGACTCCACTGCTACAAGTGTATGTGAATGCTTGGTGCAGGCTTCTAACAAGTGGTCCAGCTGTAATGGTGGCTGTATGCTCTGTTAGGAGCACACAAAAAGAAGATGAAAGAAAATACTGACATTTGGAAGCTTTCAAGGATGTCATGGTATAATGTAAAATTCCTGAGAAAAAAAAAAGAATGTTTTTGCAATATGCTGCACATGTAAAGAAATGATTTTGAACAATTTTACGTGAGCATTTTCATAATTTATATTGATCTATACTGGGAATTTGTTCACTGAAGTCTTAGTTAAGCCTAATTATATGTGTGTACTTAACAATAAAATTTTTGACTTATAAGAAACTAACTTTTTTTAAATTTTTATCAGGCACCAAAGAATATTAAAACAAATGTCCCAACTGTAATTGTTGGAGAAAAGCAGGATTTAAGTTACTGTTTTTTTATTTTACTGGTAAAAAATAAAAGTTACGGGGTTCCGATTAAAACTGGGGGGGGGGGGAAGAGCAGTTGCATGTCTATAATATCTTTAAAACTTTATGACTTGACAGCTGGCATGGTTGAGGTGCCTTACAGCTTCCCCTCCCTGCTGCCACTCTTTTCAGTAAAAAATTTAGAGAGATTCTTACCACACACAAATCTATGAAAGGAAGGGGAAAACATTTTCTTGTACAGTTATGAATTGAATCAGCTTCTACAGAAGAGAAGAATTTTGTTAAAGAGGGTTTTGGTGGAACTACCTCATCTGTTATGGAGCATCTAGAGCTACAAGTAATACCTGACCATCTTTGAGGGAGAAGAAATTCCCACAAAACATTGTTATTGTTATAAAGAATTGACATCATTCCTCTACACCTCACGGTAGAAGGGGGACAACTAAGTAAGTAAGAATTGACATCATTGCACTCTGGGCAAACCCATAGGTGCTTAGTCTCCATCAGTATATGTTGAATGTGAATGCTAACTGTTCCTGTAGCTCACTGGTTGTAAACACAACAGATGCATCTTTTTATACGTCCATCTCTACTAGCTTTACGTTTGATGCCAAATGCCAACAGTCTTAACCTTGATGATTCATCTATTGTAGTGTCATTCTCTAACAGGCAATCATTAATTGTGGCTTATGGAGTAACTAATGGAGAATCATTAATTGTTCTCAGTATATCTCCCTTATCCATATATAATTTCTTCACTATGTTTGCTCTTGATGCTAGTCTGTCAGCTCTTTCATTACCACATACCGCAGCATGACCAGGACATTATATCCACACCAGCTCTTGTAGACTGGAAGCTTCTATAAATGTTTTCCTTTCATGATGCAACCAACCACTTTGAACCTTCTGAAGCATGGACTGAGAGTTGGACACAATGATATCTTTTTTTAATGAAGTTTCAGTTATCCGCCTTAAGGCTGCAGTAACAACCTTGACCTCCATTCTCATGCTGGAAGTTGTTATCTTGTAAGCTTCACTATGTTCGGCGACAATTCTGCCCTGTACCCTAGCAGAGAAGCCCCAACCAGATTTCTCACCATGGATCACTGACCCATTGTCTACAATGGCATCAAGAAAAAACGTAAAGAAAGACATCTGGTCAAGTTACCCTATATGAGATTTAAAAGAGTTCACAAATTACTGAGTGTAAAGTGTCAGTGTAACTGTAAACCACCTGTAATGTGTGGTGTATTCTCTTTCTCTTGTAAAGCTCCACTATCAATCACTGTAGCATGTTGTTTGTGGTGCCACTACTGTATATGTCCATTGTAGTGTACAGAGTTGTTGAGATCAGGCATGCTCCAGTCTACCCAGCTGTAAATGGGTAACTCACCATAGTCCTGAGTTAGGGAAGGCAAAGGCAACTGTAAGCAGTAGTTTCCCTCTAAGGCTCCAGGGGGAGCAGGCCCTAAACTTGGTCAATTCAACCGACGCAGGATGGTGTATATATGGAGTAGAAGTGTAGAGTGTGATTAACGCGAATGGTGGACTGTACGTGTTCTGACCAATCTAAGCACTCATTCACTTATGTCTACAAGGCACCAATGCAGACTGCTGGAATCTTTTTTACACAGTTTATTTAGACGCACACACTGGGACATAACGAGTAAATCATGGGTATATGTTGACACATCAAATTGCAGGCATACATAGTAGATCCCATGTCATGACACATTCATAAATAATGGGTAGTACATCAATAGCTTCCAATGTCATGATATTATAATGGCCGCATCCCCTATCTGACTAAACGCGTCAGTGAAGGCGGATCGGTAAGTAACTAAAGTTGCTTTATGTTCACAGTTTATATCATATTATGAAACCACGATAAGGGGTTTCTATCAAAATTGAGATCTCCTTGCCACTGTCCTAATAGTAAGATACATGCTCCGTTCTTTGGACAGTGATCCAAAAATATGATGACAGGAATGTAACATGGCCGCCTTCCTGAGTTGTCGCTCACTCACTCACAGGAGGGTATATATAAGCCAAAGTTAATTTGAAATGCATATGAATAATTTCCTAAAGCTTCTCCATACAGTTCTACAGTAATCCAGATACTTCACGTGGACATAACTGTTGTATGGGAGCCCGTCATCTTCGTCGATACAGACATGACCCTAGCGTTGCGAAGCATAACATTCCAGCTAGGTCTAACCGACATGAGATCATCAAAAATAGGGTCTGGCATTACCTGGAGTCCGAATCATACATGATACCGTACATTAGGAGAGTCTCTCACACAATACTCTAGTAGAGACACAATCTCCTATAGAAGAAAACACTTCATAAATCCTTTTTACTTAAGAATGTACCAGCCCTTGAAAATGCGTACCCGCCATTGTAAACGGTACATCGGAACTCATCACGACTTGTCAAGACAACTCATACTTCCGCTAGAGCGGCATAACAAGAATATAGTCCTGCCTACCCATCCAAAATATACAATATAGGACTGATTCTACTTGTACTAATAATATGTAATACATATGAATTCAGGCCATAAACATAATCAGCAAATTAATCTATTTTCTGGCCCTAACCAATAAGTACGGACATGAGAGTAATATCCATGCGCCGGATCAATATCAAGAACGATTACTCCTATAATCAAAAGTGTGAATCAATCATGGATTATCTAGCTTTACCATAGACAGCATTTTCATACACAAATGCATGAATGTCTATATCTTTTCCATATTAAATAGCCATATCGATTTTTGTAATATGTGCGTCAAAATATGCACGCAACAGATTACCACACCCCTCGGGGAAAAAAAAAAATGGTACTTTTTTTTTTTTTGAAATACATCTAGGAGCAACATACAATAGGCTCACAATGCACCAATAACAATGCGCAGATGATAAGCATAAGTTTTCTGACCTTAGAGAAAGTACTTCTCTAAGTATAAATATTTCCAGAGAGGTGTCACCAACGCATACTACACTATTAGCAATGACACAATTTCCACATTAGTTTATACATAAATTTCATCTAAGATATCTTAACATCATGATCATCAAAGACGAAAAAAAAAACATTGAAAGATCAGCGGTGAATAAACATCAATGAACCACTAAGTAGTGTTACAATCAATATATGATATTACATATGTGTACACATTTCAACATAGGAACAACTGTATCAAAGTTGTATAACAGTTATGAATCATGTGGGCATCTAGACAAAATATCTGCCATCACATTTTCTGACCCACGGATAGCTCGCACCGAAAAATGAAATGGCTGCAGAGCAATCGCGTTGATCTCGCGCTCTTCAGATTTTTACTCTGAATAGCCGTAAGAGCTTTCTGGTCAGTTTCCACAATGAAATGCGCGCCCAGAAGAAATCTTTGCAGTTTAAGGATTGACCAAACCGTAGCCAATAATTCACGGTCTAGGACCGAGTAATTCTTCTCTGCGGCATTTAATTTCCGAGAAATATACATCACAGGATGCAGAGTTCCAGAGTACTCTTGCATTAGTGCTGCTCCAATCCCGGTGGATGAAGCGTCACTATGAAGAATAAATGTCTTATCCTTAGAAGGCAATACTAGGATAGGTGAAGTAGAAAACATAGTTTTAACCTTATCCAAAGAGGATTGACATTCTTGAGTCCAATGGACTACATTAGGAGACCCTTTCTTTAGTAAGGAAGAAAGAGGTGACATAATGGAGGACAAATTCGGAATGAATCTACCATAAAATTGTATTAGACCTAAGAGACTTCGCACTTGCTTTTTAGTCTTAGGAATAGAAATGTTAAGTATCTTACTTGTATTATGGTCTTCTGTTTTTAGGAACCCATGACCAACACGGTGTCCTAAGAAAGATATTTCGCTAAAACCAATACATGCTTTCGATGGTTTCGCTGTCAGGTTATGCTCGCGTAAGATAGACAATAGTTCATTTATCCCATTATAGTGATCGTTCCAAGTATCACTGAAAAGACAGATGTCATCAAGATACGCAATGACATCTGAGCGATGAGATAGGATTCGACGCATCATGCGTACGAATGTTGCAGGGGCGTTCATAAGACCGAAAGGCATGAAATTCCATTGGAATAGACCCCTAGGCGTCGAAAAAGCAGTAAACGGTTTGGCGTGTTCGGATAATGGAACTTGCCAATATCCCTTAGACAAATCGAGTTTAGTAAAGAAATGAGAATTCGATAGTCTCGTAAGTAGCTCTTCTAGTAAAGGCATAGGTTCAGCATCAAATTTCGTCACTTGGTTCAATTTGCGATAATCCACGCAAAAATGTATGTTATTGTCTTTTTTTCGTACAATAACCATCGGCGAAGAATATGCTGATGTGGATGGTTCAATAATTTTTAACTCTATCATCTCATCCAACTCTTTCTCTACTTGTGCTTGAAAATGTATCGGGATAGGATACGGTCTGACTCTTATAGGACTATGGTCAGTAAGAATAATGTCATGTTGAATGACATCAGTTTGACCAGGAATGTCAGTAAGGACATCCTGAAATTGTTCTAACATAGTAGAAACTTGTTTCTGCTCTCCTGGAGATAATTCGGGAGAAATTGCAACATCTTTCCATGATTCATTAGAGTGAAGAGGAATCATTGGAAAAGGTAGATTTACATCCGAGAAACTCGTTTCCTCATCCTGTATTACTGACAGAGATGAGTACTGTCCATGTTGGACTGGACAATCGTCCGTTGCCTGGAAAACAGGTTGTAAATAATCCGGACGTTCATGGAATTCCGTGAGCATGTTGATGTGGAAGGTTTTACGCTTCCCGTCAATATCGACGATATAGTCAACATCGGAAACTTTTGATATTATATCGTACGGACCTTTCCAAGAAATAAGAAGTCTATTTTCCCTACAAGGTAGCAAGACAAATGCTTTGTCACCTGGACAAAGTTGTCGCAAGCATCTCTTTTTATTGGCAAATTCCCTTGCCTTCTGTTTCGCAAATTCAGAAGAAGCAGTTGCCAATTTGCATGCTTCAATAATCTTGTGTCTAAGTGCGATGACATATTCATAAGAGGATTTTGTGTCATCGACAATATTATCAGCAGTTATAAGATCATGAAGTAAGGACATAGGACCTCGCGGTTTCGCGCCAAAGACAAGTTCAAAGGGAGAAAATCCTGTATGTTCGTTGGCGACCTCTCTATATGCAAAGAGAGCCGCGGGTAAAACCCTATCCCAATCCTGAGGATGATCTTCTGTTATCTTACCTAGTAGGTTTTTCAGAGTTCTATTCAGACGTTCCACCATCCCATTGGACATAGGATGATAAATACTACTCAGCGATCTCTCTATCTTAAGAGTCGACATTACTTGAGACATGGTATCCGATATGAGTTGGGTACCATGGTCGGATAATATTTCTGCTGGAAATCCCAGACGAGAAAATATTAACCAAAAGAGCATCTGCGACATCAGCAGTAGTTATGCTCTTTAGAGGAACAGCCTCCGGCCAACGTGTGCACATATCAACACACGTCAAAATAAATTGGTGTCCTCTAGCAGACTTTATCTTAAATGGACCAATGATGTCTATCGCCATTTTTTTGAAATGGTCGAATGGGAATGTCTGCAGCCTGAATAGGTGCATCATGGCGTGGACCTCTGGATTTAATCTCTTGACATACTTTACAAGATCGACAATAGATTCGTATGTCCTTATTCACAGCAGGCCAAAAGAAAGATTCAAGAACTCTAGCTTTAGTACGGGAAAAAACCCATATGTCCAGCACACTGCGAATCATGAGCGTGCTGTAAGATTTTAACTCTCATATTTTTAGGCACAAGGATTTGAGAATGAATGGACTTAGCGGAGTCTTGTACCATACGTACAAGTACGCCATTCTTCATCGTAATCCAAGATTTACGATTTGTATCCTTATTCGGATCACCTTTTGTTGCCAGAGTAAAGAATTTCTTTAGAGTAGGATCATCTTCCTGCTGTTTTATAAAGGAATCATGGGAAATCTCCAAGGGATCATCTTGGATCTGCGCATCATTATCTTCAGAATGTGAAGATTGCGGCATATCAAGAGCTTGAGCCCTAGTGATTACTGCATTAGCAGATTGCATATTAACATTTTCCCAATTAGAAATTTGCTGTGGAGTGCATTCTTTCACTCCATGAATGCGACCGATGATAAGATCAGCGATCGGATTCGGCAAGAGACATGCTTGCACCTCTCCTGTAAAGAAAGGCGTAGCAATATTGATAATGGCAGTAGAGTACTTCTCCAATGTGCCACCAAATGTTACACATTTGACTACATTGCCTGTAGCTCGAGAAGGATTTACGAGTGATTGCCTCACTCCGATGGTAGTGCACCCTGAATCGAAAAGAATTGATACCGGAGTACCATCTATTAGGCCCCTATTGAAGACAAGAGCACCCCTTCCATTATGCGCGATTGACGCAGGGAGAGCGGGAAGCGGGTGACCGCAGCTTAAAGTAGAAACTGTGGTTGGATCGAATAATGTTTTGCATTGCGAACACTGAGATGCTCTAGCAAAATCGAAAGCGGAATTTGCTACACTATTGGAGTCTTTTTTATCATTATTCTGATTATCGGCGTCGTGGAACTCCTGTTGTGCAGAGTTAGCCTGGTAATAAGATTTACCATGTCTTTTGTGTTGTGATCTACCTCGGTTATAATTGTCTTTATAATTATTATTTCCTCTGTTATAACCCCTATGCTATTATAGACAATAATATTCATGAGGCATCAAATGGCCACTCGAAAAAGCAGCAGTGGGAGACTTTTTGGCCATTGAAGCATCGAGGGATTCCTCAGCTAAGAGAGAGAGTTGGGTAATTTGGCTGTATACCGCTCCACCTATGTCCCAGTCTTGACATATGGATGCGAGTCATGGGCAATGACTACAACCCTAATAAGCAGATTAAACCTCAGAAATGAGGTTCTGAGAATTTCTAAATTATGAAGGTGGTTGAAGTAACAAGGGAAGAGGATGGTCAACCAGCGATACGTCAAGGCCTTAAATCACCCCCTACGTTTTATAATAATTATCTAAGAAGAACAGTAACCCCTATTTTGGTTTGTGCCATGTTGCCATGAATCAGATTAATCGGCTACCACGACAAGCATGGGAAAACAAAGAGCCAGTTGGATCAGACCCCGAGGACGACCTGTATGGGAGGACAACATTACTCAATCTTTGAATTCTGTGACTAGAAGGAACCAGGCCAGGACAAGACAGTCTTAGAATAGTGTTGGCGCTCTCTCTTCCAAACCTCTACACCTCACGGTAGAAGGGGAACGACTAAGTAAGTAAGTAAGTAAGTATAACCCCTATTTGGGTTTGAATCATAATATTCATGATCATAATCATCACGCTCATTATACTGAGTATCCCTGTAATGTTGGTTTTTTTGTTTCCATGAAGCACTTGGGTAGTTCCTATAGCTACTCCCTTTTCGAGAATTTCTAAAATTATGGGTACCCCTCGCGTGTCGAGGACTATCAGCCCGATTCCAGTTCTTTGAAGAAGAACCCTGATTTGAGTGGTTATCTTGGTTTTGATACTTATTCCAATTAACCTTTTTATCAAATTTATTTTTAGCTCCTTGAAATTTGTGTGAGTAATTCTGATTATATTCTGTTGCCGAAGCAACTGGCATACTCTCTTTAATGTTAGAGTTACTAAGAACCATGTCAGGGTGTGCCGTGGCATACTGGTCACAATATTCTTCCATTTGCTTTAATGTACTAGGTTTACGCTCATGTAAGAACTCTAGGAATGATTTATTTACTGAAGACATGACCTTGTCTCTTAGCAATAAATCCGTAAGACCATCAAATGTTTTCTCTATTTTGGATAATTCAATCCATCGTGAAAGTGTAATTCGTGCTTTTGAGATGAATTCTGAGAATTCTACACCTACCTCAGGTCTCATTGTTTTAAACAAAAGACGATAACCTTCCTCAGACAGCTGATATCTCTTTATCAGAGCTGCCCTAATAGCCTCATAATTATCCTTGTCGGCCTCTTCAACGAAATATAACTTACTCAGAGATTCCCCTTTTAGATTTTCAGACAACTGATTCACATACTGTGATTTGTCATCATTATGAGCTCAACAAGCACGTTCAAATCTAGAAAGCCAAAATGTTATGTCATCACTGGTAGGGTTGAACGCTGGTACCTTGACCTTGTACACAAAGGGTTTACCATTACTACTAGATGCCTGATTAACATTACTCATACTTGTCAATTTTAATTTCTCTAATTCAAACTCATGTTCTCTTATTGCCTTTCTCTCTTCAGCTTCTCTATCTAATCTTTTCTGTTCTGCAGCAGCTTCTAATTTTTTCTGTTCAGCTGCAGCAGCAGCTTCTAATTTCTTCTGTTCTGCATCAAATCTCCTTTCCTCCACTTGCATCTGCAATTTCTTTAGTTCAGCAGCAGCATCAGCTTCTTTTTCTAATCTTTTTTCTTCAGCCAGAGCTTTTCTCTCTTCAGCAGCAGCAGCAGCAGCAGCTTTTTTCTCTTCAGCAGCAGCAGCAGCTTTTCTCTCTTCAGCAGCAGCTTCTAATTTTTTTTCTTCTATTTGAAGTTTTCTCTCCTCAGCCGCAGCTTTTTTCTCCTCAGCAGCAGCTTTTTTCTCCTCAGCAGCAGCTTTTCTCTCTTCTGCAGCTAATGCTTTGTCATATTGAGCAACAGCCCATTCTTCTAAATCTTTCCCTGTCTTATCAAGGGATTTTCCTTGTGCAATAAAGTAATCTAATGTAGACATCTTGTCTTCTTAAATCAGAAACCTGAAAAAGTAAATAAATTACCTTATTTCACTTTAATGGGAGACAAGTCTATACCATAGACTTAGTCTTAGTGAAAAACATGTATGGTTTATAATAACCAATGATAACTTGAGTACCTGTGGACAACAATAACTGTATCTCAAATACTGTGGTAGACAAGCCTTACAAAGGTCTTGTATACCTTAATGTAATCAATGATCACTTGAGTACCTGTGGAAAATAATATTTCCTATACCAATCACTTTGGGAGACAAGCCTTACAAAGGTCTTGTACACTTTGTTTTATAACAATAATAATCATAAAGTACTGATCTGTACTATAGTATAAGTGTATTCAACTATACCTCCTATGTCATATGTCAACTAAAGACATTACAAAGGACAAACAAGAAAAGACAATCTGAAAACATTTGCAGAGATCAAATTAGATTAAAGAGGAGAAATGAAAAAAATGATCACAGAATCTGTGATGATAACTGCAATAAGATAACAAGACAAATAACGCCACAGTGTATAAACATAAGGGTGTAAAGAACTGAAATGAAAGGAAAGATGAGACCTACAATTATACAAACAAATCAAACAAAAATAAAGAACAGAAAAATATTACAAATACAAATATGAAACAGTCGTCACAGCTAACCAAATATTTGCAAACTATGTTGCATGCAAATTTCAATTAAGAAATTGCTCCCTATAGAACGCCAGAACAAGACCAATATCACTTGGTATTTCCTGTTCTAGTCACCTCCCATCCAGGCCCGCAAACACATAACAATCACACATATAACAAATAATATATAAACATTCATTCATTCATTCATAACCCTCCACTCCCAAAGGAGCATAGGCCTTCAACAAACACATGCCAAGTCCTCCTGTCACGTGCCATCATCTCAAGTTCTTTCCATGTTCTCCTCATCATTTTCACCTCTGTTTCCAACTCTCTTCTCCATGTCCTTCTTGGTCTTCCTCTGCCTCTCTTGCCCTGGGGGTTCCAGAACAAGGACGGCCTTGTAATGCTATCAACAGGTTTCCTCAGTGTGTGTCCTATCCATCACCATCGTCTTCTTCTCATCTCTTGTTCCACTGGCACTTGTCCAGTTCTTGTCATCAGTTCCACATTGGTAACCTTGTCATACCATTTTAATCCCTCTATTCTATGCAAGCACCCATTTATGAAAGTCTGTAGCTTTTTGGTTGTTGTCTTTGTTGTTCTCCATGTCTCAGAGCCATACAATAGGACTGACTTCACATTTGAGTTGAAGATTCTTATTTTCGTGTTGGATCCTATTTCTCTTGATCTCCATATATTTCCCAATGCAATGAAAGCTCCTCTTGCTTTTTGTATTCTTATTTTGATATTGCTGTCTGTCCCTCCAACTTTATCTATATTACTGCCAAGATATGTGTATGATTCTACATCTTGTATTGGCGTTTCTTCAAGTTCAACCCTGTTTTCATTACCTGCATTTATTCTCATTATTTTTGTCTTTTCCCTGTGTATTTTCAGACCCAATTGCTGTGACCTCTCATCGAGTGTTTTCAATTTGTCCTGCATCTGATTACGGTTATGGGACAGGAGAGCCAAATCATAAGCAAAATCCAGATCATCCAACTGCTTAGTCAGAGTCCACTGGATTCCATTTCTGTTGTGTGTTGTCGATGATCTCATAACCCAATCTATTGCCAGCAAGAAAAGAAATGGAGACAAGAGGCATCCCTGTCGCACTCCTGTTCTTATCCCAAATGGTTCTGTAAGCTGTCCTTCATGAAGAACTCTGCACGTCATGTCTTCATATAAACATAAATACTTATAAATCATAAATGTGTACATAATATAATGCAATGTGTTGCAGTTGTAATGTATTGTACTGTATGCTCAGTTTTAACAGATTAGACTACCACTTTATTGAGTAATAGATTTGCTTTCTAACTATTACATAGTTCAATTTTTTTTTTGAGCACACTAGAAGATCCAACGATGAAATTATCACTTTATGTTCAACATTGTTCTTCTACATCAGAAGGATAAACAATCACTAGGTTAGAACCCTGACTGTACTGTGCCAAATGTCAACAAGTGCTGACCCAGATATTGCTACACTTGTCAGAACAGGTCAAGCTGACATTGATTGTATAGCTGTCCTACTGGTGTTGATGTGGTCAAACAAATGTTCTTGCAACTGTAAAATGTGATTCTCAACACAACAAGACTGCGAAGGCTGGACCCAGGAATCTGGCCCACCACTGTAATGTGTGTGGGCTGTAACTGAAAAGTGGTGTATTCTCTTTCTCTTGTTAAGCTCCACTATCAATCACTGTAGCATGTTGTTTGTGGTGCCACTACTGTATATGTCCATTGTAGTGTACAGAGTTGTTGAGATCAGGCATGCTCCAGTCTACCCAGCTGTAAATGGGTAACTCACCATAGTCCTGAGTTAGGGAAGGCAAAGGCAACTGTAAGCAGTAGTTTCCCTCTAAGGCTCCAGGGGGAGCAGGCCCTAAACTTGGTCAATTCAACCGACGCAGGATGGTGTATATATGGAGTAGAAGTGTAGAGTGTGATTAACGCGAATGGTGGACTGTACGTGTTCTGACCAATCTAAGCACTCATTCACTTATGTCTACAAGGCACCAATGCAGACTGCTGGAATCTTTTTTACACAGTTTATTTAGACGCACACACTGGGACATAACGAGTAAATCATGGGTATATGTTGACACATCAAATTGCAGGCATACATAGTAGATCCCATGTCATGACACATTCATAAATAATGGGTAGTACATCAATAGCTTCCAATGTCATGATATATTATGGCCGCATCCCCTATCTGACTAAACGCGTCAGTGAAGGCGGATCGGTAAGTAACTAAAGTTGCTTTATGTTCACAGTTTATATCATATTATGAAACCACGATAAGGGGTTTCTATCAAAATTGAGATCTCCTTGCCACTGTCCTAATAGTAAGATACATGCTCCGTTCTTTGGACAGTGATCCAAAAATATGATGACAGGAATGTAACATGGCCGCCTTCCTGAGTTGTCGCTCACTCACTCACAGGAGGGTATATATAAGCCAAAGTTAATTTGAAATGCATATGAATAATTTCCTAAAGCTTCTCCATACAGTTCTACAGTAATCCAGATACTTCACGTGGACATAACTGTTGTATGGGAGCCCGTCATCTTCGTCGATACAGACATGACCCTAGCGTTGCGAAGCATAACATTCCAGCTAGGTCTAACCGACATGAGATCATCAAAAATAGGGTCTGGCATTACCTGGAGTCCGAATCATACATGATACCGTACATTAGGAGAGTCTCTCACACAATACTCTAGTAGAGACACAATCTCCTATAGAAGAAAACACTTCATAAATCCTTTTTACTTAAGAATGTACCAGCCCTTGAAAATGCGTACCCGCCATTGTAAACGGTACATCGGAACTCATCACGACTTGTCAAGACAACTCATACTTCCGCTAGAGCGGCATAACAAGAATATAGTCCTGCCTACCCATCCAAAATATACAATATAGGACTGATTCTACTTGTACTAATAATATGTAAAGTTAGTTGCTTATCCTTTACAGGACGTGGCAATCAACCCCAGCTTTTATTGGCTGTTTTTGATTTTTCTAGGCAATTTTTTTCATTCAGTAGTTTGCCATTGCTTTCTGAATGGTACGGCGCTTATACCATTGTTAAAAATCCACACAAAGCGATCTGCTACCAAACCGCCTGCAGCAGGTTTCGAACCTGGTATATCTGGATTATGAAACTGCGGTCATATCCATTAGGCCACAGACGCCGACAATAATATGTAATACATATGAATTCAGGCCATAAACATAATCAGCAAATTAATCTATTTTCTGGCCCTAACCAATAAGTACGGACATGAGAGTAATATCCATGCGCCGGATCAATATCAAGAACGATTACTCCTATAATCAAAAGTGTGAATCAATCATGGATTATCTAGCTTTACCATAGACAGCATTTTCATACACAAATGCATGAATGTCTATATCTTTTCCATATTAAATAGCCATATCGATTTTTGTAATATGTGCGTCAAAATATGCACGCAACACTGAGGAATTATGTTTATATCAAATGCCAGCAGAATGGAAGGAAGGTTATCTGGTCAAGTTGCTTAAGAAGGAAGATTTACAAGAGCACACACATTACATAGGAACAATATTACTATCAGTGCCATCAAAAATATTAAACAGGATCATCTTTGAAAGATTAAAAGAGTCCATATATAGACAGCTGAGAGAAAAACACACAAGTTTTAGGCAAAACAGATCCTGAAAATATTGACATTGCCACATTGAGCATAATAGTGGAACACAGTCTGAAATGAAATTTGTCTCTTTACATAGGATTTTTTTGACTATGAAGATGCACTTGACATTGCAGACAGACAATCACTTCAGAAATTGGTGAGACATTATAGAGTCCCCCTGAAGATCATTAACTTAATAAAAAAAACAAGAAGACACAATGTTCAGAGCTCTTCATGGAGAAAGTTTTACAAAACTATTTGGGATAAGAGATGAAGTGTGACAGGGATGCTTCCTGTCACCATTTCTCTTCCTATTGGCTATAGATTGAATTATGAAAACATTGACCTCAACCAACAACTTTAGTCAACAGAAATGGTATCTAGTGACTAAACAACTTGATAATGTAGATTTATCAGATGGTCTGGCTCTCCAGTCCCATAGCCATAATCAGATGCAAGACAATGAAAGTGCTTGGTGTAAGTTTACAGCAAGTAGGTTTGAATATACACAAGGAGAAAAGAAAGATAATGATAATAAATGCAGCAAATGATAACAGTATTGCACTTGAAGAAATGCCCCTTCAAGATCATACATAAACCTTGGCAGCAATGTAGACCAAATGGGATGGACTGACAGTGATATCAAAATAAGAATACAAAAAACTAGAGGATCTTTCATTGCATTGGGAAATATATGGAGAGCAAAAAAAATCTTCAGTTCAATGTCAAGTCAGTACGGCATGACTCTGAAACCTGGAGAAAACAAAGACAACAACCAAAAAAGCTAGACTTTCATAAATGGGTGCTTGCATAGAATAGAATGATTGAAGTGGTATGTCCAGATCACCCTGCGGAACGGATGACAAGAACCAAACAACTACCAGTGGTACAAGAGATGACAAGAACCAAACAACTACCAGTGGTACAAGAGATGAGAAGAACCAAACAACTACCAGTGGTACAAGAGATGACAAGAACCAAACAACTACCAGTGGTACAAGAGATGACAAGAACCAAACAACTACCAGTGGTACAAGAGATGACAAGAACCAAACAACTACCAGTGGTACAAGAGATGAGAAGAAGACACTGGAGATGGACACAGCACACATTGAGAAAACCTGTTGATAGCAATACCAGGCCAGTCCTTGTTCCATAGTCCCCAGGGAGAGAGAGGTAGAGGGAGACCAATGAGCACATGGAGAAGAGAACTGGAGACAGACATGAGGAAGACATAGTAGGATGTGAGCTGAAGACACAAGACAGGAAAACTTAGCATACGTTTGTTGAAGGTCTATGCTTCTTGGACAGCTGAAGTATGATTATGAATGTTACTATCAGTGTCAGGGACAATCTTTAACTGGATCATGATGAATGTCTCTATCAGTGTCAGGGAAAATCTTTAACTGGATCATGATGAATGTTACTATCAGTGTCAGGGAAAATCTTTAACTGGATCATGATGAATGGTACTATCAGTGTCAGGGAAAATCTTTAACTGAATCATGATGAATGTTACTATCAGTGTCAGGGAAAATCTTTAACTGGATCATGATGAATGTTACTATCAGTGTCAGGGAAAATCTTTAACTGGATCATGATGAATGTTACTATCAGTGTCAGAGACAATCTTTAACTGGATCATGATGAATGTTACTATCAGTGTCAGAGAAAATCTTTAACTGGATCATGATGAATGTTACTATCAGTGTCAGGGAAAATCTTTAACTGGATCATGATGAATGTTACTATCAGTGTCAGGGAAAATCTTTAACTGGATCATAATGAATGTTACTATCAGTGTCAGGGAAAATCTTTAACTGGATCATGATGAATGTTACTATCAGTGTCAGGGAAAATCTTTAACTGGATCATAATGAATGTTACTATCTGTGTCAGGGAAAATCTTTAACTGGATCATGATGAATGTTACTATCAGTGTCAGAGAAAATCTTTAACTGGATCATGATGAATGTTACTATCAGTGTCAGAGAAAATCTTTAACTGGATCATGATGAATGTTACTATCAGTGTCAGGGAAAATCTTTAACTGGATCATGATGAATGTTACTATCAGTGTCAGGGAAAATCTTTAACTGGATCATGATGAATGTTACTATCAGTGTCAGGGAAAATCTTTAACTGGATCATGATGAATGTTACTATTAGTGTCAGAGAAAATCTTTAACTGGATCATGATGAATGTTACTATCAGTGTCAGGGAAAATCTTTAACTGGATCATGATGAATGTTACTGTCAGTGTCAGGGACAATCTTTAATTGGATCATGATGAATGTTACTATCAGTGTCAGGGAAAATCTTTAACTGGATCATGATGAATGTTACTATCAGTGTCAGGGAAAATCTTTAACTGGATCATGATGAATGTTACTATCAGTGTCAGGGAAAATCTTTAACTGGATCATGATGAATGTTACTATCAGTGTCAGGGAAAATCTTTAACTGGATCATGATGAATGTTACTATCAGTGTCAGGGAAAATCTTTAGCTGGATCATGATGAATGTTACTATCAGTGTCAGGGAAAATCTTTAACTGGATCATGATGAATGTTACTATCAGTGTCAGGGAAAATCTTTAACTGGATCATGATGAATGTTACTATCAGTGTCAGAGAAAATCTTTAACTGGATCATGATGAATGTTACTATCAGTGTCAGGGAAAATCTTTAACTGGATCATGATGAATGTTACTATCAGTGTCAGGGAAAATCTTTAACTGGATCATGATGAATGTTACTATCAGTGTCAGGGAAAATCTTTAACTGGATCATGATGAATGTTACTATCAGTGTCAGGGAAAATCTTTAGCTGGATCATGATGAATGTTACTATCAGTGTCAGGGAAAATCTTTAACTGGATCATGATGAATGTTACTATCAGTGTCAGGGAAAATCTTTAACTGGATCATGATGAATGTTACTATCAGTGTCAGAGAAAATCTTTAACTGGATCAAGCTTGAGAGATTAAGAGTCCATAGGGTTAGTCTAGAATTATCATTCTTTTATTTTTCTTTCTGTTATTTTATTTCTTTCATAACTTAAAAAAGATCTACAGAGTCATCACCTGTGATCTACTAATAAATTATGATTGACCAGTTGCAAACTCCTGAACTATACTGTTCAAAAAAAGAAACGCATAGCTACTGAAGGCACACACATAGCCATAATTTTGAGATTCAATCACTTTTTTAAATTTAATGAGTTAATTGTTCAAATTGCACACAAGAATACCTTAGGGTTCAACCAATCAATTGACAGTTGTTTTGCATCTGGGTCACGAGAGTTTTTTGGCATGCAGGCTTTCCCGTTAGTATGGTGTGTGGCCTCCTTTTGCATTGATCAGCAACTGGCATCTCCTGGGCATGGATGCGATCAGACGTCTGATGTGGGCCTGTGGGATGACTACCCACTCTTCCTGGAGTGCCTGGAACAGATCACAATGATTGGCTGGAGCAACGTTTCGGCGACATATACGTCTATGCAGCTCATCCCACAAGTGCTCAATCGGACTCATGTCTGGAGACAGGGATGGTCAGGGAAGGGTTAGAATGTTGTTGGCAGTCAGAAACTGCGTGGTCAACCGTGCACAATAGGGTCTGGCATTGTCCTGTTGAAATACAGACCTTTGGGCAGCCAAAAGTGGAAGGATATGGGGTCGAAGAATTTCATTGACGTATCGTTGCGCATTCAAGCCTCCTTCAATGTGCACCAATTGACTCCTTCCGTTGTAACTGATCATTCCCCACACTATTGCACCTCCACCACCGTGCGGCGGAGCTTCATCAATGCAGTTTTGGGCAAAACGTTCATTTTGCCTACGGTAGACCCTACGTCGTCTATCACGACGCTGCAACAAAAAGAAAGATTCGTCACTAAACCAGACACGTCTCCATTGATTGTCAGCTGCCCAGGGACGATGCTGGTTGGCGCAAAGAAGTCGATTTTGGCAATGGCGGCACTTAAGGACATGTCCTCAGTGAGATCGTTGTGCCTAAAGTCCAGCGTCATGCAGTTTGTTCCGGACAGTTTGATCAGACACATGATGTCCTGCAGGCAATGACTGGGCAGTTAAGGAAGCTGATGTAAACCTGTCTCAGAGGTGACAAAGCTGAATAAAGCGATCCTCCACTGCTGTTGTCACTCTGGGTCGTCCACTGCGATGCCGGTCTTCAACTGAGCCAGTGGCTTGGAACCGGTGCCAAAGTCGACTGATGATACTCTGATGCACGTTTAGATGCCTGGCAACCTGACTTTGACTTTCGCCTGCATGCAGTCGGCCAATAGCAATGTTCCTTAAATTTATCGATAGAGACGCCACAAATGTCTGCTTGAAAATGAACTGAATTTTTGTGTGTGTAGCATTATCCTTTTATAGGGTTTCAGTTGCGTAGTCAGTGAATAGTGTTCACCCCAAATGTTGTTGCTTTCACGTGCGCGCAACATGAGCTGTGGTCAAAAATTGTGCCATAAACACTATTGACCACTGTGTTGTAACGATTACAAAAACGAACGCAATTCAGGTCAAC
Organism: Oreohelix idahoensis; assembly: GCA_024509875.1. Taxonomy (NCBI): domain Eukaryota; kingdom Metazoa; phylum Mollusca; class Gastropoda; order Stylommatophora; family Oreohelicidae; genus Oreohelix; species Oreohelix idahoensis. The sequence continues at coordinate 27,237 of JAMPIV010022593.1, forward strand.
ACGTGCATTTGACACTGTAAAGAACATTTGAGGCTGGTTTTTATATACCTTAGCACCAAATTTTACTTACAAACTCATAAAAACGCGCCCTTGGATAGCTATGCGTTTCTTTTTTTGAACAGCATAGATTAAAAGGAAGAATTTCTAAATTATTATTAATAACTTAATTCTTTTCTGTCATCATTGCTGAAGTACAGGTGTATAAACAAACCAACACTGTTAGCATTGCTCCTGTCTAAGAGTTAAAATCTTGTCTAACTGTGATTTACTCATATCTCTGGGCAGTGAGAGTGAGTCAAGAGTGTTCTGTCATTTTTATTCTCATTTTCTTTTTTTTAATTTGAGAAATTATTTTAAGGTTAGGGTTTGTTAACTGCTAGTGTGAAAGGTATTAAACAGATGTGGACCCAAGGGAGAGATAGGAACTGTGGGTCACAGATTTATTGGAAATGAGGGTGGGGAAACAGGCAGAAATGGAAAATGACAAATTGTTTATTGAAAAAAAAAGCAAATCTCTATAACAGGGTTCCTCGACCTTTATGGCACCATATGCACATTTTATTTTAACTAATAGGGTGAAGAGCAACAACTAATTTTTGTGACTCACTTATTACTTACTTACTTAGTCATTCCTATTCTTCCATGAGGTGTAGAGGAGGGATCGCCATACTATCCTATCGGCTGTCTTCTTTCTGGCCTGGCTCCAGTCCAGTCCTCATTTGTTCTGAGATTGTTTAATGTTGTCCTCCCAGTGGAGTCGTCCCTGGCTTTTAGTTTCCCATACTTGTCATGGTAGCCAATCTTCTTCCATTCTGCAGACAGGGCCAAATAATCACAGTTGGGACTGTTCTACTTGAATCTGCAGTGGCTGGGTTTTGAGGCCTTGCCATGTCCTCTGGTTGCTGACAATATCTGTTCTTGCCACTTTACCATCTCCCTCAGATATCTCATTTCTAAGATTTGAATCTGGCTTTTTTGTGGATTGTAGTCATTGCCCATGACTCACATCCATATATCAAGACTGGAATATAGGTGGGGCATTATACAGCCATTTTCTTTCTTCCTACTAACTTTTGTTTAAAAATCCTTTTTTTTGGCCTGAAAAAATCTCCCAGCTGCTGCTCTTCAGGTAGCTAACTCTTCTTTGATGTCTAACTTCCAGTCTATAACAGCTTTGAGGTAATTAAGCTGGTTGACCTGCTCCAGGATCTGTTCTCCTAGCTTAATCTGATGTCTTCTTTCCTCTTGTGATGTCACCATGGTTTTTGTTTTGGAGCTGCTGATGACCATCCATCTCATCTCCAGCTCTTCCTTCCAGACTTGCAGGTTGGGTTGAAGATGTGCCTCTGATTTAGCAATCAGGGCAACATTGTCAGCTATTGCTAGCTCTGAAATACAAACCCATTTCATCTTCCAGTACCCCACTGAATGGGCTAGGAATAATAAATAAAAATGGGGAACTATTCTCAAACTTCTGTGCTTCTAATCAACTGGCTATAGGAGGAAGCATGTTTCCACATAAAAGAATACACAAGGCAACATGGATATCACCAGACCATAGAACAGAAAATCAGATTCATTATTTATGCATAAACAAGAAGTTTAGATCATCATTGCAGGATGTAAAGGTATATAGAGTAGCAGATGCGGCATCAGATCACCACCTTCTGATAGCCAAAGTAAAAATGAAACTCAAGAGATATGCAACAATGCAAAATTATAGACAACAATTTAATGTAGGACATCTAAGAAATCAAGAAACAAGAGACAAATTTGCGGTCACAATAGCCAACAAATTCCAAGTGCTACAACAGCTGGAAGATGTAGAGAAAACAGAAGACTATTGGCAGCAGGTCAAAACGGTATGGAATGAGACATGTGAAGAAATACTGGGGAAAAGAGAATGACAACAAAAAACATGGATAACAATAGAAACTATCAATAAGATAAAAGACAGAAAAAACAAGAAAGCAGATTTAAACACAAGCAAAACCAGAAGTTCCAAAGCCAAGGCTCAAGAAGTGTACACAAAAGCAAACAAAGAAATAAAAAGAAGTATCAAAAGAGACAAGAGGAAGTATATTGAGGAGTTGGCAAGAGAGGCAGAAGATGCTGCAGCCAAAGGAAATATGAGAGAACTGTATAACAGCACAAAGAAGCTGACAGGGAAATACAAGCAAACAAGTTGCCTCATAAAAGACAAGAATGGAAAACTGCTCAGCAATATACAAGAGCAAATGAGGAGGTGGACATAATATTTTGAGGACCTTCTCGATAGACCAGCTCCACAAAACTCCCCGGACATCCAGCCAGCAGAAGAAGAGCTACAAATTAATGGTGAAAGACCAACGAAGGAAGAAATAAAGAAAGCCATAAAGCTTCTAAGAGATGGAAAAGCGTCTGGACCTGATGGCTTTCCAGCAAAGGCCATCAAAGCAGATATTGACACTTTACAGAGATGTTATATAAATTACTTGATAAAGTCTGGGAAAATGAAGAGAAACCAGCAGAATGGAAGGAAGGATATCTGGTTAAGTTGCTTAAGAAGGGAAATTTACAAGAGTGCACAAATTATAGAGGAATAATGTTACTATCAGTGCCAGGAAAAGTATTAAATAAGATTATCCTTGAGAGATTAAAAGAGTCCATAGACAAGAAACTGAGAGATGAACAAGCAGGTTTTCGACAAAACAGATCATGTACACACCAGATAGCCACTTTGAGAATAATAGTTGAACAAAGTCTGGAATGGAATTCACCACCATACATCTGATTTGTGGACTACGAAAAGGCATTTGACAGTGTAGACAGAACATCACTTTGGAAATTGATGAGGCATTATGGCGTTCCCCTGAAGATCATTAATTTAATAAAGAAAACATATGAAGACATGACATGCAGAGTTCTTCATGAACGACAGCTTACAGAACCATTTGGGATAAGAACAGGAGTGCGACAGGGATGCCTCTTGTCTCCATTTCTTTTCTTACTAGCAATAGACTGGGTTATGAGAACATTGACAACACACAACAGAAATGGAATCCAGTGGACTCTGACTAAGCAGTTGGATGATCTGGATTTTGCTGATGACTTGGCTCTTCTGTCCCATAACCGTAATCAGATGCAGGCCAAATTGAAAATACTCAATGAGAGGTCACAGCAATTGGGTCTGAAAATACACATGGAAAAGACAAAGATAATGAAAATAAATGCAGGTAATGAAAACAGGGTTGAACTTGAAGAAGCACCAATACAAGATGTAGAATCGTACACATATCTTGGCAGTAATATAGACAAAGTTGGAGGGACAGACAGCGATATCAAAATAAGAATACAAAAAGCAAGAGGACCTTACATTGCATTGGGAAATATATGGAGATCAAGAAAAATCGGATCCAACACGAAAATAAGAATCTTCAACTCAAATGTGAAGTCAGTCCTATTGTATGGCTCTGAGACATGGAGAACAACAAAGACAACAACCAAAAAGCTACAGACTTTCATAAATGGGTGCTTGCGTATGTTACAGTGAGAATTATGTTGAGAGTTGATGGTGTAGTTACTTGTATGATATATTGAATTGGTATATTGTTTATCGTGCTAACAATGCTTGTAGAATGACGTGGGATTAACAGAACATTCAATTGATAGACTGACTTCCAAATACCTTCTTGTATGGGTCCACGAATAATGACAGTTTATTAATACAGTTGACAAGTTCATTCATGGCAAAAATGAAGTTACATACATATTTGATAATCCTCTCCTACTGTCTCCGTCTCATCTTTCATATCTGGCCTCTGTACTAGCGGTGCCTTAATGAAGGTTAACACCGAAGTAATGTGGACCGGAATGAAGATAATCAAAAATACTCCCGTTGGAGATTCTTCCTTATAAAGCACGGAACTTGAAGCATAAGTTCGGCATCATCATGAATTAAGTGGCGACCTTTATAGATTACATAAAGCCACGTAAAAATCTATTAATCTTGCATTATCTCGGGAGGTATAATATCAACGTCTTACTCTGACGGATTTCTTAGACAAAAGGCCTCGAATAACCGTTTGCATAAATTAGGTGTGGAACGGCTTACATCATAATCACTAAGTCGAAGGTCTGGGTTTGTGATGATGATGTTGATACCCACAGCACCTTAGTCACTAATGATCCAATGGTCCACACAACAAACGACACGTTGACGTATTAATTATCTCGCGTTCACTTACAATAAAAAAGCGTGCAACATCATATTAACCACAGCAAAACATATTACCGCATAAATTAAACTTCTAATATCTTCAGTGTGGTTAATATACAAAATACAATATAATACTCTTTAACAGTTCACCCCGCGCCAAAGGAAAAACAAATTCATAGCATATGAATATTTTTTTTTCAATCACAACAAGTGTGATAAACAAATCGCAAGTAATTCCTAAGGAGAACCGTGAAAAAATCCAACAAGTGGCCACATATGAGTACAAAATGATGTCAATGTCAGTTGTCAAAGAGAAAATGTAAGTCAAAATTACATATACACATCAAGCTAACCAAGGTTAAAAGAAAATTGTCAATTGTTGAGTATGGTATAGATAATAGCATATTTCAGTCAAATAGCTAAAATGTATACTAAGTAAAATAACTATCTCTTACTTGCTTACTTAGTCGTTCCCCTTCTACCGTGAGGTGTAGAGGTTTGGAAGAGAGAGCGCCAGACTATTCTATCAGCTGTCTTCTTCCTGGCCTGGTTCCATTCTAGTTCTCGGTCCTTCAAAGATTGTCTAATGTTGTCCTCCCAGCGGACTCTCAGTCGTCCTGGGGGTCTGGATCCCTGGCTCTTTGTTTCCCATGCTTGTCATGGTAGCCGATCTTCTCCCATTCTGCAGACATGGCCAAACCATCTTAGTTGGGACTGTTCAACTTGGGTCTGCAGTGGGTGGCATTTTAGGCCTTGACGTATCGTCTGGTTGCGGACCATGTCTCTTCTTGTTACTTCAACCACCTTCCTCAGATACCTCATTTCTGAGATTTGGATCTGGCTTTTGTGGGTTGTAGTCATTGCCCATGACTCACATCCATATGTCAAGACTGGGACATAGGTGGAGCGGTATACAGCCATCTTCGTTTTGTTACCAACCTCTTTCTTGCTGAGGAATCCTCGATTTATTGCCTGAAAAAGTCTCCCAGCCGCTGCTTTTCGAGTGGCCAACTCTTCTTTGATGCCTCCCTTTCGGTCTATAATAGCTCCGAGATATTTAAAGTGGTCGACCTGCTCCAGGACCTGTTCTCCCAACTTAATCTGATGTCTTCTTTCTTCTCGTGATATCACCATGGATTTTGTTTTAGAGCTGCTTATGACCATCCCTCTCTTCTCCAGCTCTTCCTTCCAGACTTGCAGATTGGATTGGAGATGTGTCTCTGATTTAGCAATCAGGACAACATCATCAGCAAATGCTAGCTCTGAAATACAGACCTGTCTCATCTTCCAGTACCCCACTGAATACTTTCTTGTTCTCTCCTTACATGCCTTGATGACATCATCCATGAGGAGTATGAAAAGATAAGGTGACAGGATATCACCTTGTCTTACACCAGTGGTGGTCCTGAACTCTTCTGACTTACAGTTTGCTGTCCTCACATAATTTCTGCAAGACTTGTAGAAGCTCTGTATAGCATGCATCAGAGGTGCTGGAATGTTTTTCCTTGCCAAACAGTCCCAAAGTTTGCTCCAGGGGACCCTATCAAATGCCTTTTCCAGATCTATGAAACAAAGATGTATCTCACTCTTGTACTCAAGGGCCTTTTCACTCAGCTGTCTGAGTGTGAAGATCAGGTCTTGAGTACTTCGATTTGCTCCGAATCCGCACTAGACCTCATCCAATTGTGGCTCAGCTATGCACCGGAGTCTCTGCTCTAGGATTCTAGAGTAGATTTTACCAGGGACACTGAGAAGGGATATGCCTCTGTGGTTTCCACATTGTCGATTGTCACCCTTTTTGAAAATTGGTGTTATGATGGCAATCTCCCAATCCTTTGGTATGGTCTTGTTGCACCATGCTGCCTGTAGGACCCTTAGGAGTAATAGGTCGCCTGATGCTCCCATGTACTTAACCATTTCTGGTGTTATACCATCATGCCCTGCTGCTTTGCCCATCTTGATTTTCTTCAGTGCTGCCTTCAGTTCTTCCATCTTTATGTCATCTTCACCACCATTGGTTTTCTCTTCTGTGCTAGTGGTTATCATTTCTGATGCTTTACCTTGCTCACCATCAAGGAGTTCTGAGAAATATTCTTTCCATCTTTCCATTACCTCCTTTGGGGCAGTAAGCAATTTGCCTTGTTGTCCTTTATAAATTTGAGAGGGCATTGTTTTTCCTTCCTCATGTTCTTTAGGGTCTTATAGAACAATTTCTGGTTTTCTTGCGCATCTTTTTCTAGCTTTTCTCCAAATTCTTCCCAGGACTTTTGTTTTGCTGCTAGCACCTTGTTCTTTGCTTCTGTTCTGAGTGTCACATATTCTCTATATTTCTCTATTTGTTCTGCTGTGTTTTTAGCTCCTAAGTATTGTTTCCATGCCATTTTCTTCTCTCTTATTTTCTCTTTGACTTCCTCTGTCCACCAAGATGTCCTCTTTATCTTGTTCCCAAGTCGGACTTCACCACATGCTTCTGCAGCAGCTGTCTTTATGATGTCCTTGAATTTGAGCCAGAGGGTTTCCAAGTCATCAGGTTGTTCTTCTGCGTTTCTCACCGCTGTAGCTATAAGCCCTTGATATCTGGTCTTAATTTCTGGCTCTCTCAGCTTGTAGGTCTTAATGCTCATTTCTCCCTTTCGTTTACTTTGTTTCTTGCATGATGTTGGGCAGTTCCTAGGCTGTGCAACTCTTTCAGTTGTTCTCTTGATTGTAAGCAGGTAGTGATCACTTCCAATCTCTGGCCCCCTACATACTCTAGCATCCCGGACATATTTGAATGAGCTCCTCCTAACTATGGCATAGTCGATCACTGACTTCTCATTCTTTGTTGGTTCACATCTAGTGTATGCATGTATGCGCTTATGGGGGAACTTTGTGTTTGTAATGATCAGATTCTGCTCACTGCAGAATCTAAGGAGTCGCTTTCCATTGTCATTGAGAGTGTCTTCTCCATATCTTCCAATTACTCCACCCCATCTAGCATGGTCATTTCCAACTCTGGCATTTAAATCTCAGAGCATGATAACTTCATCTAGGCAGTCATCCACTGTCTTTTGAAGCAGCTCGAAGAATTCCTCCTTGACCTCTGCTCTCTCTTCCTCATTTGGCCCATACACTATGACAAGGTTGACTATGGTTTCTCTTTCTTTTAGTTGTACAACCATAATGCGCTCCGAGACAAATTTCCATCCCTTGATACTATCTTTTTGATTTTTGCCCACAATACAGAACTTCTACAAGTCTTGCAGAAATTATGTGAGGACAGCAAACTGTAAGTCAGAAGAGTTCAGGACCACCACTGGTGTAAGACAAGGTGATATCCTGTCACCTTATCTTTTCATACTCCTCATGGATGATGTTATCAAGGCATGTAAGGAGAGAACAAGAAAGTATTCAGTGGGGTACTGGAAGATGAGACAGGTCTGTATTTCAGAGCTAGCATTTGCTGATGATGTTGTCCTGATTGCTAAATCAGAGGCACATCTCCAATTCAATCTGCAAGTCTGGAAGGAAGAGCTGGAGAAGAGAGGGATGGTCATAAGCAGCTCTAAAACAAAATCCATGGTGATATCACGAGAAGAAAGAAGACATCAGATTAAGTTGGGAGAACAGGTCCTGGAGCAGGTCGACCACTTTAAATATCTCGGAGCTATTATAGACCAAAAGGGAGGCATCAAAGAAGAGTTGGCCACTCGAAAAGCAGCAGCTGGGAGACTTTTTCAGGCCATAAATCGAGGATTCCTCAGCAAGAAAGAGGTTGGTAAGAAAACGAAGATGGCTGTATACCGCTCCACCTATGTCCCAGTCTTGACATATGGATGCGAGTCATGGGCAATGACTACAACCCACAAAAGCCAGATCCAAACCTCAGAAATGAGGTATCTGAGGAAGGTGGTTTAAGTAACAAGAAGAGACATGGTCCACAACCAGACGATACGTCAAGGGCTAAAATGCCACCCGCTGCAGACCCAAGTAGAACAGTCCCAACTAAAATGGTTTGGCCATGTCTGCAGAATGGGAGAAGATCGGCTACCACGTCAAGCATGGGAAACAAAGAGCCAGGGATCCAGACCCCCAGGACGACCGAGAGTCCGCTGGGAGGACAACATTAGACAATCTTTGAAGGACCGAGGACTGGAATGGAACCAGGCCAGGAAGAAGACAGCTGATAGAATAGTCTGGCGCTCTCTCTTCCAAACCTCTACACCTCACGGTAGAAGGGGAACGACAAAGTAAGTAAGTGTTCCATGTTCCATAAGTCGTAGTCCGTAGTCCGTTCCAGTTCGTCGCCTTTAGAATCCGTCCGGTTTTCTCTCTTATGTTTCGCTTAATCTTGATTTAAAGCAAACAGGTGATTGGCCTGTTGTGCCTTTGCATGGTGGAGGGGCTGCCTCCTTATGGCCTCCATGCAGGCCGCCCTCCTCCTTTTTCATCCGGGCTTGGGACCGGCATAGGCGGAGTTACTATCTCTAATAATACTAATTAATGAGAAATAGGTGTGTATATGCCTAAGTATTATTCAATGTATGAGTAGCAATTTAAAGATGTGAATTAAAACTAATATATATATATTGTAATATTAACAATCAGGAAAGAAAATGCTTATGTGTGGAAAAAAAATCAGAGAGACAGAAATAACATTTTCAAAGCAAAACTTGAAAGGATAAAAAGGGAAGTAACTATGGAAAGTATATGAAGGGAAAAATAAAACATGAGTTATCTACCTTAAAACAGAAAAGTAATAATTACAAGTTTGAAATATATCAAACATGAGGAATCATCATCATCAGCTGCCATCTCCACAAGGTTGGCTGTAGGTGATCTCCAACGTCTTCTGTCTCTTGTCTTGGAGGTGCACTCTGATAGACTCTTTCCTGTCCATCTCTTGATGTTATCTTCCCACTTATAGCGCTGTCTTCCCCTTGCACGTTTGCCTTCAACTCTCCCTTCTGTTATGGTCTTCTGCAAGGTGTTATGCCTTTTTATGTGGCCAAAGTATTTTAGCTGCCGAACTGTGATCTCCCTCATTAGTTCTCTTTTCATACCTAGATTTTCTAGGACCTCCATATTTGTTTTCTTTGCTTTCCATGAGATACACCCCATTCTTCTATATAGCCACATTTCAAGAGCCACAATTCTTTCTTCCAAATGCTTATACATTGTCCATGTTTCTGCACAATACAGAAATGCAGAATATATATAACACTTTATGATTCTCAGTTTTAATTTGTGAGATAACTGTTTTGATGTCAGTATATGTTTCATGTTGTAGAATGTAGCCTTAGCCATTCCTATTCTCTTCTTGATTTCTGTTTCACATCTGCCATCTTCTGTTATTATATGACCAAGATATACGTAGCTCTTGACTTGTTCCAGGATTTTCCCATTTACGCTTATCGTTAATGTGGGTTTATCGTCTGTTTTGCTAATTATCATAGTTTTTGTTTTCTCAATATTAATGTCGAGTCCATATTCATGACTTAGACTGTTCACTTGCTTCACTAGTTCTTGTAACTCCTGTTCACTTTCAGCTAACAACACAGTTTCATCTGCATATCTAAGGTTGTTTATTGACCTTCCACTGATGTTTAGTCCTGGTATTTCCTGTATCTGTTTGACAATTTTTTCGGTGTATAAATTAAATAGGCAGGGGGACAGCACACAACCGTGTCTTACACCTTATTTTATGTCTATGTATGGTGAATAATTCCTTCCAGATCTTACTGTGGCAGTTTGCTCCCAATAAAGGTTACTGAGTATTCTTATATCTTTTCCATCAATACCTATGTCTTTGAGGCATTCAATTATTTTCTCATGATGGACTCTGTCAAAAGCCTTCTTATAGTCAATGAAGCACATGTACATACTTTTTTGGATCTCTGTATATTTTTCTGCAAATATTCTTAGGCAAAATATTGCCTCTCTTGTTCCACTGTTCCATCTAAAACCAAACTGTTTATCTTGGATTTCGCTGTCTACCTTACTTTTTATTCTTTCCTGTATGATTTTGAGCAGTATCTTAATTGCATGACTCATCAGGCTGATTGTTCTGAAGTCTGAACATTCTGTTGCATTAGGCTTTTGGGCAATGTTATAAAAACTGATGTCTTCATGTCATGTGGTATATATCCTGTATTGTATATATCGTTGCATAGATCTGTGATTGTATCTATACCAAAACTATCTATATGAGGAATAAAGAGATTAAATATTAACACACAACAATAATAATAAGATTAAGTACGAACCAAAAAATGAATGTTCCTAGTATTAAATATAAAATCAATCAATGTTATATCACAGGTCCATGAGATATCCTGCAATCTAGCATAGTCTAATAATAATCCTTTTCCAGGAAAATTCCACTGAAAGATCTGAAGTATCACAAAGTCACAAACAAGAATTGTTCAATGTTTTTTTTACTAAAGTTAATATTGTTAATGAAATATAAGAGTGCAAAGTTCCAATGCAGCTCTGTTGAATTCTGAGAAGTAATTAGAGTCCATAGAAGGTGTACATATAAGTAGTTCAGACAAGGCTCGATCAGCTAGTGCAGGTAGATCAAACCAAAGCAGTTTGCGATTAATCATTAACATCATGCACTGTCTATAAATGTTATACACGTATACCAATATCGGGTACAAACTTGAGTTAATATGTTCAGATAAAGTACTGTACAACTTTTTGTAACTTGAACGGAAGGTTTTAACCGAAAGTCATTAGAACATCATCAGATAGCAGGTACAGAATGTGGACAACGGGATAACGAATCTGCTGCAACGTTATCTGTACCTGGGATTGATTCGATCTGAAAGTTGAATGGCAGCAGCAAAATGGAGAAACGAGCTAACTTATGACTGCGATGATCAGCTCATTTTAAAGCTGCGACCGACTTTTGATCTGTTTGTATGATGAATGGTGCCCCAAGAAGATATCTTTCTAGTTTCTGGATCGCCCAAACGACCGCTAAGAGCTCTTTCTCCACTATTGAGTATTTCTTCTCCGCTTCTGTCAACTTTCTCGAAATATACAAGGTTGGATGAAGGACCTCGTTGAAGGACTGCATCAGGCATCCTCCCAAGTCGTAATTGCTGGCATCTGTTTGAAGTATATATACTTTTGTAATATCACGTAACCTCAAAATAGGAGGTGATGAGAATACATGCAAAATTTTATCGAATGCGATCTGACATTCTTTTGTCCAGTGTACTTTTACTGGGAGACCCTGACGTAGATAAAAAAAATATGTCAGTAGTGACAGTGGATGGAATAACACGTGGGATTGAACCCACGACTCACGTCATCAGCACGAAATAGTGTGCTGTGGGGAAAGGAGGACATTAGTGAATAAAAGATCATGTAAAGGACAGTTACTATAGCGCCTAGTGAAAGACAGACAAAATAACTCATGCTGTATGGACTGAGCATGAGGATAATAATAAAAGAAATTACTGTCTATTACTGGTATAATAGGAAGAATACAGGGATAGAGAGACAAAGTGCGAACGTGTTAATATCTGTATGAAGCAGAATCAGGTACTAATTGTACATTGTGGGAACGGTGGTGAAAGTAAGCACCATTGTCCCGCTCAACAACCAAACAAGCGTCCCTATTAGTATAAAAGGAGACTAAAGCCTCACCATATTTGCTATTGGGAAATGGCAACAGACGAACAAACTTGACGTCTGCAGTGAAGTGAAAAAAATCACCCAGTGCTTGCCATGTAGTTCCTGGTGGCAGATTGTGCACTAGAATGGTGCAAGAGTATGCACCTTTCCCAATGCACCTTTCCATTGTCACAAACCTGTGAGCAGGGGTGGTGAGCATGTTTAGTTACATGAGAAACATTAACTTTCTCTCGTCTCATGGATGTTATATCTTTATTAGATGACGTATCATACTGATTGAACTTAGTATGATACCTATCTCCAGTTGAGATTGTAGGTATGGAGCATGTCATAGAAGACAGCTTACTAGGAAGAGTTAAACTTTTTTTTTTTTTTTTGATGTACTGGTATCATTATGACCATGGAAGTTTTTTCTATATTTATCATCACTATGACAGTTATCAGTAAAAAATTGTTCCACCTTTGACAAACTCATCTACCCTCTTAGGAGCAGATGTAATGTGAGCATGTCTCCATGTCTCACCCCCAGAAAAGGCAGTATTTTGATGACCAGAAACACTAGTATCAGAGTGATGTCGAGGAAAGTTGTACTTGCCTCAAAATGATATTTTGACTTTCTTAGGTTGTGCTGACCTGTTAGGAACACAATTAGCACTACTGGCATGTCGTACAATAGGTTTGTCATAACTGATGTTGGACAATGTATTCTTGCTTAACATGACATCCAGCAAACCATCAACCCTCTTTCTTAATTTAGCAACTTTTAAATCCCTGAGTGCAATTTCTTCCTTTTGCCTCTTTTTTACTTTCGGAAGGTTTATATTCTTATTGTTCTCCTTAAGAAGCAACGCCTCAAAGTTAGCTAACTTTTTATGAGTCAAATTCTCGTGTTGACTTTGAAGGCCCCTGACTCCCACTTTATTCTCCAAAGTCCTACAAGAATCCTTCAGGTCCCGGTCTGTTACTTCTTGTAATCTCTTTATTTCTTTTGTATGCTCTTGTTGTGCATCTATTTTAGTTTGAGCATGTGTCCTTTTATTCTTCTCAAGATTCAATTCTTCTACTCTCCTCTCCTCAGTTTATTCTCCCTGATCTCTTGCCACCCCTATCATATCAACCTTTAGATTTAAACGAGAAACCTCAGATGTCACTTCTTGAATCTGAGTCACCTGTGCATGACAATCCAATTTCAAAGCTGCATTAACCTTATTTTATTCACCACTGACACTCCTTTCATCATCAAGCAATTTTTTTAATGAGCTCACCTCATCTTCTAACTCCTTTATCTGATGAGCACAAAGATCAGAAAATTTCAAATTATCCCATTTCAGGACCGACACCTTTTTCTCATATTCTATTTTTAATTGTTCCAGCTCACTAGTAAGAGCATTCTCCTTACATCGATTTTCGTCCTGATTCTTATGAACATCGTTGTCAAGTAAAACATGACGTATGTTTACTAATACTTGACCATGTTTGACATGGATATATCGTCCCAAAAAAAAAGACAAAGATGGACATGCAGTAAGTCTGCCAGGTCCTTAGCAATAATTATATGAGGAACAGAATGAAAATTCCAACCCACAAAATCCTCCAGATCTGATGCTGCCTGACATAAAAAATGGTCCATCACAAAATTCTCAAGATCTGGGCCTTGTAATCTATTATCTTTACCATCCTGGAGCAGATCCTCCAGCACAGACATCATGTCCTCCGCAGACATTTTGTATAATTATATAAGCACTTAACTTACTTAGTCAAATATGTATAGGCCTAATGGCTAATATGGTACTGTGACTTACTCAGTCGAAAAAATAGTGGCTAGTGGCCTAACAATGCTTTGTAAGCTGTCATGGTTGAGTTGAAGTGTTAGAGTATTTGTTGAGTTAGACAATGGTAGTGAAATCGACAATGATAGTGAAGTGACAGAATTATAGATTACACATAGATAAGGTGTAAATAGGGTGAACTTGAGACCAACCTGCAAGAGGATTCATTAAAGTTATCTCTCTCTCCAAGCCTCAACACACTTAAATAGTCTAAGCAACACCCGCTCTCTCTCTCTTTTCTCTTGTCACAAATAGAGACTATAGTAAAGAGCTTGTAATATTAAGTATGGATGAAAGGGTCGTGAACAGCGCGTTAATAAATGAGTAAAATTTATTAAAGAAGAAAAACCATGTATGAAAATAATGTATATCAGCACAACAGCACAAGAATACATCAATAATCACAAATATGCAACTACACACCAACGAACACACAAACCACCAACATAAAACCTGTAGAACATCCAGAAATGAATAAACAGAGTCTTCAATCCTTCTGTTTTTGGGGGACCATGATCAATACTCCAGGTAGTGTCTTTGGGTATATATATATATATATATATATCCTCCTATAGGTGATGAATTTTCAATATTAAATACACTGTAGACACTATCCATGCCTGGTGGTTATACCCTAATAGCGAGATAGGTTGTAGATACTCTGTCTATATCTGACTGGCTGCTAATACGTGCGGAGGTTTTGGATGACCCGAAAACACACACAAGACGAGGTCAAATTTAGGACAATCGGCCCACTGTGCTATTATCCAGCACGTGTAAGTTGGCCTGCGTACTTGATGTTTAAATCCGGTTTGCTGGGTTGTGGACTTTATTTATGACTGGGCACTCCGTTTAAGCACCCAAAGTCTGATGATTTAAACTCTGCTAAAGACGCTGGGCTGATAGATATGTTGAAGCCGCAATGCTCTGACTGGTGATTGTGGCCGGGGGAGTGAACGGGAACTGCACCAAATCAAGTTAGATGTGACCGGGCTTGGTCACGGTGACAAATCAAGTTTAGTGTGACAGGGTGAGAATGGGGTGGAATCTTTTATCAATGTTCATCTGTTGTTTTACTGGCGACTGCCAGAGATGGTGATTACAGAATAGGAACATAACCCAGGTGATTCTTTTGGAGACTCGTAACTGTGTTTATGTTTTAGGCTGCATGATCGTCGAAAATATGGTAACATTCTTTTCTCTATTACCTGATGTAAACAAACGACACTTCCTACTGACGTTCAGGAAATAAGTTCAAGTTGGATTAAATATGAATGAACACCTTTATTAAGTGTCTGCACACTCTGACAACTTCATAATAGTTCATAAATACATGTGCTTCTGTGGTATACAAACCAGTCATCCCAAGAAATAACACACAGCCATCGAACTTACAAGATGGTCCAAACCCCAAAATCACTGCCTCGCTCGTCTCGTGCCTAAAACCAACCCACGTAACCCCCTTCTCTCAAACCATCACTTCCGTCCTAGCTACCAAGCAATTCTACCCCAAGTTCGATGACGTCATTCCTGAACACTTTAATTAAATCACTCATAGGATTTGTGACTAGTGTTATTACACTAACTAGACACGCTCAAATACCTAGTGTTAATCTTGCTAAGTATTCTTACCCTAACTATAACTAAGTGGCAGCACCTTAGTGTAAATCCGACGTAACAGTCCGTACTGTCACATACGCCCGGGGCCACTAAAGTGTATCCCGTAGGAGACACTTTATTCCCTAGAAAAAAATTTACTAACTCTAAAAAAAAATTATTGGGATTCATGTACCCCACCATAAATCATGTCAGAAGGACTACAATAAACAATAGATGGTAATAATGGATGAAATAACACCATTACCATCTCACACACAAAAAATCGATCATGAAGGGTTAGGGACTGATGGACATAACATAAACGAGGGACACATGGAAAACAAAAAAACTATGGAGGTTATGGTAGCTACAAATATTACTAATAAGTGGCCAAAAAAAATATATGAGCAAAATAGAACAGTAACTAACATTCATTAACGAACTAACAAAACGCTTTATGGGTTTATAGTCATCAATATCTCTCACACTTGTGTGAATCATAAAACATAAAATAACATGACAAGCGAGTTAACGTCGCAAGGAAAAAAAACTGGCAAAAAAATATGGCGGGTGCACATAAAATATAGCGGATGCCCAAAATTGCTGTCACCCTACACTTAACTGAAGTGGGTGATGAAAAAATATGAATGGAGGAAATGGAAATAGAACCACAAAACTTGGTGGCAAAGTATGGGCAAAATGGGTAAGTCTTATTTTTAAAAAATGACTTTGCCGATGTAACAATAACCGGAAACAATAAATGGAATGGAAACATGGTAATCAATGGACAATGGTATAGAATATATAAATGGGCAAATAGTTAAATCACATGTATGAGTGTCGGTGTAACAATGACTGAAAATGCAAACAATCATAATGCAATATGGTGTCATCATCATAATAAATCGTGAATGATGCCAACATTAGTGGCGGGTGAAGATGTACATTAGTTAATCACTTTTATTTGGTACAACAGAACGATGTAAACCTTAAAAAAATCTGGGTAAAATCTTACGTCAGAAACATGGCAAAAAGAAAAATACACAAAAAAAAACAAAAAAAATCATAGGGGCATACAAGATGGTCAAATATTACATCAGTCAAAAATAATGTGACATAATGACGCTAACGCGTATAAAAGGGAACTACATCAACTACAATATATCAGGACTGCAGAGATCGTCTGAGTTGGTGGATCTCCATCAGCAGTGGTCGAAAGGATGTCGTAAGGGAAATGTTTATGTACTGGCAGATTCGGCAATGTCTTTCTTGCGGACGAAAATGTAACAGCTCTCCATAAATAACGGCTGTTGGACTTTCCTATATGAACTGGAAATGTGCTTAAAGTGTGTAACCCAGATGTTCAAGGATGCGTAACGATTGGACTTCACGGTAGCATCAGGATCAAGCAATTCAGCAGGAGGGTATTGTGTAGGAGACCTGCATCGGAAGACACGAGAAGCAGGGTCGACTTCATGCTAAAAATAATAGCAGGGCAGGAAATGTCAACCTGACCGGAGACGGCATCTGGAGGTAAGTGCAGTTCAATTTGTAAACATCTTTGCAAAAATGTTCATTGCTTCCAATCTTTCAATGGCTTACAATAACAGGCGAGGATCGTACTGTGTAGGTTGGGATGTATTAACAATAGCATGGACTACGGAAGTGGACGAAAACGGGTTCGGACATGGGCGGCCCGCTGGTGAAGGTGCTTAGGAAGGGGAGCAGAATCGCTAGATGAGGTCGAATGACGACGTTTAGAGGGAAAACGAGCTGGGGGAGGAATAACATCAGGTTCAATATCAGAAGAAGCAGAATCGGGTGAAGAGTCAAGATCGGAGGGAGGGGGAGGAAAGCAATCAGAGGTAGGAAGAGGAGGTTCAACATCCAAAGAGTCGGACTCAGGGGCTGTATCAAGGTCGGAGGGAGGTGAAGGAAAATAACCAGAGGGAGGAAAAGCGGGGTCAGAAGAGAGTTGAACAGAGGGAGGAAGGGAGGTATGGACAGGAGTTGCGGCAGTAATAGGAGGTACAATAATATCATGCTGAGGCGAAGCATGAGAGGGGCCTGGAGTAACGGAGGGTAACTCAGCCAAGCGAACATCACGGGAGTGGATACGTGAGTACAGCTCAGGAAGAGGGATAGGACCCTCGGAGGTGGAACAGGAACGATAACGTCTGGTACGATCAACCATATGGAAGGGGGAAGAAGGAGAGGGCACCGAGGAGGCGGAAGGAACAGCAGCTCGACGGACTACTCTAGACCGGAGTCTGTGTAAAACATCATCACTGGGAGGACTATCAGATTCTGATGAGGAAGCATCGTAAGCATAGGGCTGAACAGATGTAAGTGGAGCAGGAGGAGGGATAAAGGAGACAGGGGCAGAACTAATGTGGTCTGAAGGAGGACAAGATGCAAGTTCAGACATGGAGGGAGAGGAAGAGGAGGAAGGGTTATACTGGAGGGTAGCCTGTCGCACGGGGCGGCCAGATGGAAGAGCATGAGGAGGGACAGTGTAGGGGCGTTGCACATCTAGTCGCAACTGGGTAGCATGAGCTTTAGTTTCGTGGTGTCGCTCTTCATTCCATATCACGAAGGTAACCGGTGTTGTCTGTTTCACTGTCTTGTACCCTGAAAGCCAGCGATGATCAAATTTATCGCTACGGACATTCTTTTTAAACCAGACTAAGTCACCAACATGGAATGATGGCAAGCGAGTGCCCTTATCAAGCAAACGCTGTCGTTTCTTAAAAGCCTTGAGAGCGTTATGGTGAACTTGCTGGTGGGCGGTGCGTTTTTGTCGCAGGATAATCTCAATGGGATTATCGCCCATATATTTCCTTTGAGGAGTAAGGAGATTATCCAAAGGTAGACGTGGTTCCCTGCCATACAAGAGGTAGAATGGCGAGAAACCAGTTGTATCATTCACATTGACACGCAGAGCCTCAAGTGCTTGGGGTATATAAACATCCCAATACTGCGGATTATCAGCTGTGAATTTGGAGAGAATGTCATGAAGAGTCTTATGCATTCTTTCATTGCGACCATTTGACTGAGGCCTATAGAAGCTGGTCATCTTATGTCTGATATTAAGGGCTGCAAGAGTAGAATGGAAAGGGCGACCTGTAAATTGTTTCCCATTATCCGAAAGAATAGTCTTAGGATAACCGTGGCGAGGCACAAAAGAATTAAGGAAGATTTCAGTAACATCTTCAGAGGAAGAGCCACAGAGTGGAAAACATTCAGGCCAGACAGAATACTGGTCTACAAAATGCAAGACATGGGTATTACCGGACTGAGAAAGGGGGTAGGGACCAGAGAGATCAACGCTGACGCATTCCATGGGAAAATGTGTCAGAGACATCAGTTGGGTAGGGATACGCAGAGGACGCATGTTGCGCTGCTTGCATGTTCTACAAGAGTCAACATACTCGGCAACGTCCTTATAGAGAGAAGACCAGTAATATCGTTTAGAAATAATGTCTCGTGTTTTATCTCGCCCCATGTGGCCATTAGAATCGTGAAAATCATGGAGAACACGAGGGATAAGATGTTTAGGAAGACAGATGAGGAGTTTATCTGGACATTTAGGGTTAATCCAGTAAAGAACGTTATCAGAGGACTGAATAGTGTAATTAGAAACAGATTTTGGGTCACGCTGAAACTGAGATCGAATTTTCAGGAGTGCAGGATCTCGAAGTTGTTCCTTCGCAGTGAAAGAAGGAAAGAGGAGCTCATCAGGAGAGCTAGAGAGATTTTCATGATCAGAAATGACAGGAGGAGGACAGTCAGCATTTATGACAAGTATTTCTTTGGCGTTATCATCAAGGTCTGATGACGCCTTAGGATCCATTTAGAAGAATAGGAGGGGTCTGTACAAGTATCATATGGAATCCGAGACAGAAGGTCAGCTACAGTGTTATGTTCTCCTGGGATATGCTCAATGGTAGCATCATAACTCTGTAAATTCAGAGCCCAGGTTTGTAGCTTACGGGGTTGCTCAGACGTCTTGGTTAACCAAGTAAGCAAAGGCTTGTGGTCAGTACGGATTAAAACCTTTGTACCACGTAGATAGAAGTCTAACTTTTGCAATGCATAGTGTATGGCAAAAGCTTCCTTCTCAGTAACGGTCCATCGTTGTTGAGACCGACTGAGTGCGTGAGAGAGGAACGCAATAGGCATCTCGTTTGGGACTTCGGCAATAATCGGAGGAGAGTCCGAGATGTTGGCCTGGACAAGGCAAGCACCAACAGCCCGAAGAGAAGCGTCCGTATACAAGATCATAGGATGTCTAATGTCTGGATATGCCAAACGAGGAATCTTAGTAAGTGAAGACTTAAGATAATTGAAAGCATCCTGGCAGACGTCAGTCCATTGGAATCGAGCATACTTTTTTGTTAGAGCAATAAGAGGCTCAGCAGCTCGAGAGAAATTGACTATGTGCTTTCTATAGTAGGAACAACTGCCTAAGAAACCGCGAACGTGGCGAACAGAAGTAGGAGAGGGCATATCACGGATGGCCTGCACTTTAGCATCATCCGGACGGACACCATCTTGGTTGATTATGAAGCCAAGATATCTGGCTTCGGTCTGTAAGAAGGCACATTTGCTTAATTTGAGCATAATATTATGTGCCCTCAGTCGGTTAAAGACTTTCTCTACATGGAGTAAATGATCCTCAAGGGTTCCTGGAGTGTGGATCAAGATGTCATCAACATAAGCCAAGGCGTAAGATTGCATGCCCTTCAGTACTTAGTCCATGAGGGACATATACGTAGCTGGGCTGCACTTTAGGCCGAAAGGCATGACATTCCACTGGTAACTCCCAATATGTGTACAAAAGAGGACTTCACTTTGGCTTCCGGTGACATCGGAATGCACCAGAATCCAGAACGGGCATCTAGGGTAGTAAACCACTTAGATTTTCCAACGGTCGCCAAGATATCATCAACCCGAGGAAGGGGGTATGAAATTACCTTGGTGATGGCATTCAAAGCCCGATAATCGCAACAGAAACGATTAGTACCATCCTTCTTAGTAACTATTACAATAGGGGAAGACCAGGAGGATCGGGATCTCTCAATGATACCTGCTGCCAACATATCCGTAATCGATTTCTCCACGATCTCCCTATTCTTAAGTGGAGTGTGGTACGGCTTAAGTGAGACAGGCACTTCAGTGGTGGTATGGATTTCCATTGTTACAGTATTTGTTCTCTTCAGTTCCATGTCTGAGAGAGCAAAGATATCATGATTATTCTTGACGAACTGACAAATGCGACTGGCGTGTGGGGAGTCAGTTGTCACTTGCTCCATTAATTGAGCAAGGCGTGTAGGTGGCACATTCAAGGAAGAGGAGGGAGAAGGAGAAAGTTGTGGGAAAAGAGGCTGAGGAGGAGAAGTACGATAACCGGAAGTACAGGGGAGAGTTGTAAAGGTAGGAGAGGAAAGTGAACGGCGCTGAGGAGGGTAGTTACTAAACGATACACGCGCATTAGTAACAGCACCAATGGTAGAGGGGTGTGAGGAGGGAGGGTTAGTAACCAAATGGGAAGGAATAGTGGGGGGGTGGTTATCATACTCTGTGGAGGGAGGAACAGAGGTACGATGAGGCAGAGAATGTTTTGCTAAGTGAGCAATCACTGTACCACGTTTGACAGTTACAGGCTTCCCAGAAGTATTTAACAGCATGACGGGAAAATCACGCTTAATGGAAACCTGAACAATGCCATCAACAACATTTATGCAGGGGTCATCAATGATGTCATTACCCGGTAATGGTTCCACTATGACAGAATGGCCAGATGAGACATAGTCGGATCGTTTGACCCGACCAGTAGCGATAGTCAAAGAGTGAGGCTTTAAGGTAATAGGAGCAGTGAGGCGGACAAAGGATGCAATGTGAATATCATCCTGAAGAGGGATGTATTCACCATTGACGCGAATCTGTCGCAAGTCAAAATAGATTCGGGCGTGATGACGAAGAAGAAAGTCACGGCCGAGAATAAAGTTACGGGACATGCCTCTTGTAATAATGAATGGATGGACAACAGATTGAGAACCAATCTTGAAGCTTATCATAGCAGTTCCAATGGAACGTAAAGGTTGGCCAGTAACGGAGGCCAAAGGAGTAGAGGAAGGAAAAAATGTTACGTGCCGACGAATCTGACGAAACAACTGTTCACGGATGAGGCTAACAGTTGCGCCAGTATCAACAAGAGCACGGTAGCTTTTCGTGTTGATGGAGATAAGACATGATGAAGGATCCGGAGTGACAAAAGGAGGAGAGACATAAGAAAGAGAGGAGGAAGACACCGAAGGTGGGGAGGAAAGTAAACATTTAGTCTGTAAAGACCGATGTGAGGATGTGTTCAAGTTACCCGGTATGGTCTTAACTACTGGGCAACCCAAGGGTTTCCCTGATTCATTAAGGGTGCAGGACGGGACTGTCCACGTGAAAAGGAACGCGGAGGACCTTGGGGGAGGGCACAGGATTGGTAGGAAGCCAAGAAGATTGGCGTGGTCGCTGCTGTCTGTTCTGATAATGTAATGGTTGTGGCACGGGATTACTGTGAGGCTGTGGACTGCTTTGTGGCCACAGAAAACAGCTGCGCGAGACGTGTCCCCTTTGCCCACAAGTGTAACATATTATTGAAGCTATTTGATGGACCTGTGGCGCTGGTGGATGATGAAGGCGTCGAGGCTGGTACTGATAATTGGAAGCATTATTACAAGGCATTGGTGACCTTGAAGGTTGCTGCCAAGAGTGGCGGCAATGGCTAACGTCCATCGGTTCGTCATCATATTGGTGTTCAAGACGAGGCTCGCGACCAAGACGGTTGGTAAAGCGTTTCTTCACGTTGTCCTCTGTGATGGCCTGTTGTATTGCATCTGTGACTGTCTGAGGATCCTTGCGGATCAGATGCAACTTAAGTGCGTCGGATGACAAACCATCAATGAAAATACCAACAAGCTGCCGATCAATATCTGCAGATGTGGAAGACGAATCAATGAAGGCATCTTCAGCCAAGTTTAACAGTCTGTCTGTATAAAATTGTACAGGTTCCTGTCTGTCCTGGTGTACCCTTCGAAGAAGAGTCCACGCGTGCTGACAGTCAGTTATGGATGAATAGCGACTGACCAGTGCCTTCTTCAGTGAAGCGTAAGTTTCTGTAGGGAAAAGTTGTGCACGACGGCGCAAGAAATCAGTTACCAATGACTGGGAGGAGAAGAATGCAACACGCTTTCGGTCCTCATCGGTTGCCGAGGGGATCAAAGACACAAACTTGTCAATATCAACAAGCCATTGTCTAAAGTGAGAAGCATCACCGTGAAACGGCTTGACAATGTTATTAATGTTTTGGTAATTGGCACTCTGTGTTACGGAGCTGAGCGTATTTGCAATGGACTGTAATGTGTTGGATGAAGTATCCGGAGAATCAGGTAAAGTTTTACTCGCTGCCTGTTGTTGTGACAATTGCTGTTGAAGCAGTTGATTTTGCTGTTGTAACAAGTATACCTGATGCTCTAGCTGTTGAATGGGTGAATCCATCATAAAAAAACAGTTACGAGCTGGTCACGGGCACCAAATCAAATAGCTGAATCCATCGTAAAAAGGCAGTTACGAGCTGGTCAACGGCACCAAATCAAGTTATGTGGCCGGGGGAGTGGACGGGAACTGCACCAAATCAAGTTAGATGTGACCGGGCTTGGTCACGGTGACAAATCAAGTCTAGTGTGACAGGGTGAGAATGGGGTGGAATCTTTTATCAATGTTCATCTGTTGTTTTACTGGCGACTGCCAGAGATGGTGATTACAGAATAGGAACATAACCCAGGTGGTTCTTTTGGAGACTCGTAACTGTGTTTATGTTTTAGGCTGCATGATCGTCGAAAATATGGTAACATTCTTTTCTCTATTACCTGATGTAAACAAACGACACTTCCTACTGACGTTCAGGAAATAAGTTCAAGTTGGATTAAATATGAATGAACACCTTTATTAAGTGTCTGCACACCCTGACAACTTCATAATAGTTCATAAATACATGTGCTTCTGTGGTATACAAACCAGTCATCCCAAGAAATAACACACAGCCATCGAACTTACAAGATGGTCCAAACCCCAAAATCACTGCCTCGCTCGTCTCGTGCCTAAAACCAACTCACTTAACCCCCTTCTCTCAAACCATCACTTCCGTCCTAGCTACCAAGCAATTCTACCCCAAGTTCGATGACGTCATTCCTGAACACTTTAATTAAATCACTCATAGGATTTGTGACTAGTGTTATTACGCTAACTAGACACGCTCAAATACCTAGTGTTAATCTTGCTAAGTATTCTTACCCTAACTATAACTAAGTGGGAGCACCTTAGTGTAAATCCGACGTAACAGTCCGTACTGTCACATGATCAAGAGATGAGTAGGAAACCACTACTGCCAAATATGATTTTCAGATTTGCTATGGCTCATTACACACTGCGTGAGCTTATTTCCCATTAGAGGAATGGGTGCTGGCAAAAGGGTTTTGCTTCAGGTATGGGGTGACAACTCGTGGTGCTAGGTGGTTTTCAGAAACCGCTAGCTCGAAGAGAATGGGTCATTCTTTGCCTGACTGGAATCTTACGCTAGCAATGCCGTATATCCTGAAACTTCTTCTTCTTCTTCTTCCTTGTTCATCCTGAAAAGGACGGTGGTTGCGTTGTGTCTGTTTACGCCTAAGCTGTGATATCTGCACCTTTCGTTCGACACATCCGGCTTCTGCACGGCATTTTTTAGGACCGGGTTTGCCTTCCCATTTTGATCCACACTTGCTCAGCCAGACTGCACTGCTGCAGACTGTTTCCAGGACCACCACGTGGAGGTGGAGTGCGGTCTTGACCAGCTCTGGTTTGCTGGTCCTGATGCAGGCAGTCAAGCTATGAGTCGCTGTCTGCGGTCTCTATTGCTGCGTCTTTGGGTCCCATATCCTGAAACTGAGACCCAAAAAAGACGACCTTTACATCAAGCAAACAATAAAATTACAATAACGTTATACTAAACAGTTATGCTCCACTATGGGATTTGAATTATTTTAATCATTGCTATGATAGTTTCGGGCTGTCTTTATCCATATAAGTTGCCCTCCAGTTTCTTCCACTCTATCAATTATCAGCATGCACCTGCATAGGCTAATATATTTTGTACACACATGTACCTGTCAGTAAATGTTCTGACAGCAAAATCTACTCCGTCTTCTTTCAACTCAACATAAGGGATATCTAACCCTGAAGTTCCAGCTGACTGGATATGCTATTCATCTTACAACATTAAGTGAATTTACATAAACATACAGCATTTGACATTACATAATAAATGGTATGCGCCCCCTTGGGGTCGATACACAAAAAAGGAAAATAATACCATCCCAAAAATGCATACATAGAAAATGCAATGTTCTTGCTATAATAATAGGTTGTGACTGAAACCTAAGATATAATGTTATCTATGGCTGGTGCCTGCTTTCTGTGCAAGTTATAAACTGGTGTCTAACTACACAAGTAGGCATATAAAATTCCACACAACCACTAGAAGTTTCTATCAGAAAGTAATAGGTGACTATCTCCTATAATTTAGTGTTATGGTGCCTGCACATCGCTGTTCAGTTTTAAGTGAATAACCTACACCACTGACATTTCCTTACAGTAATGACAGTTATTTTAGCCTACTCATAACCCAATGGTAAGCACTGCCCGGACTGAGGTTCTACGCCTAGTAAGTATCTGTTATCGTAAGTTTACCATTAACCCATTGTAAACAATAACACTGACACCTGACTTAAGCTCTCCTGTTAACTAAGGTGGTAGACGGCGCTACATTATCACTGAATTAATTACCGGGAGAAATCCTCTAAATGAATTCAAGTCACACTCCTATCAGATATATATAAAAGCTAACATGAATGTATATATTATAATAGAGTCTACTTACCCCGAGAATGACGAGAAAATAAGCAACACAATTTAGTTCTGTGTTAACGTCTGCCTTAGTCTCATTTGGTCATCACGGGCAGGAAAATTTTACGAGTGTGCTTGACTAATAAAATTTATCTAATTTTATATTCTACCCCAGATGCTATCCATCGCGTGTTCCCACGGATGAACTGCGTATAACGCAATCATGGGTAAGAAAAATATTATTCTAGAGGGACGCATCAGAAGACAGCAGCGAAAAGTTTCATAGACATACGTAATATTCCCACTGCAGTGGTTAAGGGCCACAACAAAATCTCTCAGAACGAACGTGAATGTTATCTCCCCTTTTGATCTCACTACCAACTGTATTAGGCTAGCGGGTTCCCTTCAGGGGAGGTTAAACCCCCAAAATGAAAAACACAGAATTATAAGTTAATATCTATATCTGGTAATTTATACAAGCAAAATGACTGAAAAAAATACAAAACATTGAGGTATATACTAAAAACTTGCAATCTATGGCGGAAAAACTGTGAAAAATAGGCAAATTTTAGCTTTTTTGGGTATTTTGTTGCCCAAGATATCTCAAATGTGAGTACAACTTGAGTTATGAAATTTGGCTGTTTCATTTGTTAATATATGATAATGATTGTATACTAAAATAATTTTGATTGGTTTGATATCTGAGTTTTTTTTGGATTTTAACATACCAATCGAAAAATAGTTGAAATTTTTAAGGGGGGTATCTTAGCTATTTCTTAACAGTTTTGTAGTTTGTTAACATATATCCTTTATTTTAGTTTATTTTAATGAGCACTATGTGTACAGCATGTGGCCCAAAATTTACTGCTGTATCACTAATAGTTTTTGAAAAATCATGGGCAACGTGCCCACATTTGTGTGAAAAATGAGGTTTTGAGAAAATTAAGAAAAAAGGGAGGAATTACACTTTTACACAAAATTTACTCACCTCGGTATCCCCCTGCTATGTAGGAATCATCTCTGGTATTTTCCTTTATTGATTCCATGTTCTGTGTCATACTTTGCAGCTTACTTTTCATTAAATTCTTCATTTCAGCAGACTGTATGCGCTTTTCATCAGTTTCCGAAAAAATACATCCTTTCTCTGGTAGACATGTACTATGCGGGGGGAAGCGATTACTCTACCCTCAGCAGACTCAGTACATGTAGGAGAGGCTTTGCTCTCAATATATTCAAGATTAGGATACCCTTATCAGATATTAACTGACAATGGTTCACAGTTCAGAGAGAAACTGATGGAGGAAGTTTTTAGGATTTTTCAAAATATTCTCGGCCGCACATTTTATCATCCACAATCGAGTGGACAAGTGGAAAGATATAATGGGACTCTACTTACAATTTTACCTAAGCTCGCACAGGAGGAACCAGAATCCTGTGATTCGTTCTTACCTGCAGCTTTATTTGCGTATAAGGAGGTACCCTACCACTCTACTGGAATACCTCCAGCCACGTTATTATTTCGATGACCCATCAAAGGACCCCATGGTTAATAAAAATCAGCCAGTCAAAATTATTTTTACACATGAAACTATGTTTGAAAAACTTGAATTCTGTTTGCTTCAGTGAAATGAATATGGTACCGAAAATTAAAATCCATGCATTAGAAGCAATATAGCATCACAAATATACCAGTTTGTATATTTTACATATATAATTAGGTAAAAATACACTTACCTGACATACTTTAAAAATTTATATAAAATCATCCACAAAGGTTTTAGTGAAAATAAACATACAGAAATGTGGGCAAATGAATGTACTTTCCAGTGCAATATGTATCTAAAATTTGATATTTTCAATGAAATTCTTCATTTTTGGGGGTTAAACCTCCCCTTCAAAGAACTCTTTCTTGCTGGAGATCAAACCCGTTACGCGCAAGAGACATTCCTCTGGTCAGACAAACACCAGGTGCAGCTCAGGTAATATTATATTATCGTTAGCTGAGCTGACAGCTACTGACCAGTGGGGAATTTATAATGAAGGCAAGAATGAAAACAAAGCCGCGGGGTGGGGTCTGAGAGGGGAATAATGGGTTATGTAGGAAAAATCCAAAAGAACAGAAAATACAAGAAGTCGAGGAAACCAGAACATTAAAAGAGTGATAAAAATGTGACGTGATGGTAAAATAAATTATCAGTCACCGTGACATAAGCAATGAATATTGCTACCCTCTAATTATTGTTGCAATAACCACAATGTAATTATATTATTATCTTGCAAGTGATATAATTATCAGTTAAAGAAAGAAGAATCAATAGCAAGAATGAACAAGGAAATTAATATACAACGGAATATCACATGACAAGACCAAATGACGAACAGAGAAAACATTAGCAGTAAAGAAATAAACTGAAATAACAAAACGAAAGATGAAAACCCCAACAAGGTCAATTACCGCTAAAAAATAGACACAGACGGGACCCGACGACAGCTGATTGTAAAAACTAAATGATAGGCAGGTTAGAACTACACTCACAAACAAACTATTGTAAACTAAGGAAAATAGAACAAGATAATAATGCATATATGAACAAAAGACGAAAAGTCACAACTAAATATATTCTATTGAAAAATTCAAGTAGCAGACAAAATGCTTCGACAAGTTACTCAAGTCGGGACTTCTGCTCAATTGAAATTTACAACACTAGATCCATACAGAACGAGCATGAATTTTCTCAACCATATGAACGAGGTATTGAAAAAAAATCATGGTTCCCTTTCCAACCTCCCGCAAAGTACTACAAAACATAAATATACATAAAAACATAGAAGCATAGATTACATAAGGGCCTAGCCATTTGTATCCTGATCAAAAAAAAAACAAAAATTATAGATCGACTTAACTGATAAGATCGAGCTCCTTCCAGATGCCAGTAAACGCAGGATACAGATCCGCCTTAAAAACGTGGTCCACAAAGCCGTGTAGAGTTTGTTAATGCAGAATACAAAGACCATGAATATCAGTTGATCAGGATAATAAGCTGGATAGATGACATCTTGTAGTGGACTTGAGTAATAAATTTGAAAGCTGACATCTTAGTAAAAATTGACGTTTGGGAAGCCAGCCGGCTGTCATGCACAGTAGACCTCAATGTATGCAAATTGGTCTAACGGTGACAATGTTACCAAATTGGTCTAACGGTGACAATGTTACCAAATTGGTCTAACGGTGACAATGTTACCAAATTGGTCTAACGGTGACAATGTTACCAAATTGGTCTAACGGTGACAATGTTACCAAATTGGTCTAACGGTGACAATGTTACCAAATTGGTCTAACGGTGACAATGTTACCAAATTGGTCTAACGGTGACAATGTTACCAAATTGGTCTAGTGGTGACAATGTTACTCAAAGTTCTTGACAATTTTCTGCAATCATTGTTCTTTGAATGTTTGGAGGATAAACGTTCTTGATTTTCAGATCCCCAGAACTGGCCAATCAATTTCTCTCTGTTACAGTGGGAATTATGTTGAGAGTTGATGGTGTAGTTACTTGTATGATATATTGAATTGGTATATAGTATATCGTGCTAACAATGCTTGTAGAATGACGTGGGATTAACAGACCATTCAATTGATAGACTGACTTCCAACTTCCTTCTTGTATGGGTCCACGAAAAATGACAGTTTATTAATACAGTTGACAAGTTCATTCATGGCAAAAATGAAGTTACATACATATTTTGATAATCCTCTTCTACTGTCTCCATCTCATCTTTCATATCTGGCCTCAGTACTAGTGGTGTCTTAATGAAGGTTAACACCGAAGTAATGTGGACCGGAATAAAGATAATCAAAAATACTTCCATTGGAGATTCTTCCTTATAAAGCACTGAATTTGAAGCATAAGTCCGGCATCATCATGAATTAAGTGGCGACCTCCATAGATTACATAAAAATCTATTAATCTTGCAATATCTCAGGAGGTATAATATCAACGTCTTACTCCGACGGATTTCTTAGACGAAAGGCCTCGAATAACCGTTTGCATAAATTAGGTGCAGAACGGCTTACGTCATAATCACTAAGTGCTATATTAATTATCTCACATTCACTTACAATAAAAAAGCGTGCAACATCATATTAACCACAGCAAAACATATTACCGCGTAAATTAAACTGCTAATATCTTCAGTGTGGTTAATATGCAAAATACAATATAATGCTCTTTAACAGCGTAGAATAGAGGGATTAAAATGGCATGACAAGGTTACCAATGTGGAACTGATGACAAGAACTAGACATGTGCCAGTGGAACAAGAGATGAGAAGAAGACGATGGCGATGGATAGGACACACACTGAGGAAACCTGTTGATAGCATTACGAGACAGTCCTTGTTCTGGAACCCCCAGGGCAAGAGAGGCAGAGGTAGACCAAGAAGCACATGGAGAAGAGAGCTGGAAACAGAGATGAAAATGATAAGGAGAAAGGGGAAAGAACTTGAGATGATGGCACGTGACAGGAGGACTTGGCGTGTGTTTGTTGAAGGCCTATGCTCCTTTGGGAGTGGAGGGTTATGAATGAATGAACCCCACTGAATACTTTTTGGTCCTGTCCTTACATGTTTTGATGACATGGTCCAAGAGGAGTTTGAAAAGATGAGGTGACACGATATCACCTTGTCTTACACCAGTGGTGGTCCTGAACTCTTCTGACTTATGGTTTACCACCCTCACTCATTAAAAAATGGTATATTTTAAAAAAAACTATAATATATCGCCTTGGGTTGGAATAGGGTAGTACATTCATGGCAAGATTTTACCTGTTCAAAATCAAGAGTACATGACATGGCATTATGTGCATTATTATCATTATCCTGTTCTTTGTTAGTCTGTGCCTCAATCATAGCAACATTCGAATGATGGCGCGGTCTGCCGCTCGAAGATCTATCTCTTCGCCGCTATCGACTTTGACTATTGTCTCTAAAATTGCTATTATTACCATTTCTGTTTGAGTTGCACTCTTGATGAGCACGCCAATTATTGTTATCACTGTCATGCCTTTGACCATATGATCTATTCAGAGAACCATGTCTATTATGAGAATACTGCGAATTGGATCGCCAATTTTGTTTATAATTATTTCCTTGATTATTTCCAAAATTATTGTAATTACAATCTTGTGATCTGTGAGATTGGCCCCAGGAAACATTATATGGAGAAGGTTGATGAGATTGTTTCCCCTTATAAAAATTAAAAGAATTGAAATTCTCGTTATGTCCCTATTTAAAGTTTCTGTCGTTACTTAATGAACAATGTCGTGAATAATTATTCTGTTGCATAGCAAAAGCAACAGGTAATTCATCTTTAATCTGGGCATTGCTAATATCCATATTCGGATGTGCGGTACAAAAATTCTTACAATTTTCCTCAATGTCTTTCATATTATTAGGCTTACGTTCATGTAAGAAAGAAAGAAATGCAGGATTCACTGAAGATAAAACTTTATCGCGTAGCAATAAATCAAAAAAGACCATCATAAGATTTTTCTACCTTGGACAATTCGATCCATCTTTCCAAGGTGAGACGTATCTGAGAAAGAAAGTCATTAAAATTCTTTCCTGATTGTGGTAGCATAGTTTTGAAACGTACCCTGTATTCATTTTCAGTCATTTGATACTTCTTTAGAAGAGCGGCTCTAAGAGCATCATAATCATTTTTATCATTAGCACTAGTCATATGATAGACTGCCATGGCCTCGTCTGTAAGTAGCCTAGATAAATGGGTACAATATTGTGTTTTATCCAAGTTATAGGATCTACATGTAGCTTCAAACCTGTCTAAGAAGAAAATCATATCGTCGGATGGTGGATTGAATTTTGGTAATTTTAAGTTAACTTCCCTAAAATTATCATGTTTAGATGAAGCTTGACCGTCATGAGTCTTTTGAGTATTAGCCTCATGAGCTAATCTAAATTGTTCAAATTCCATTTCCTTCAACTGTTTTTCACATTGAAACTTTTTTTCATTTTCCTAAGTTTCAAGCTGAAATTTTCTTGCATTTTCTTGAGCTATAAATTTCCTTTCTTCCATTTCCCTTTGTTTACTTTCCATTTCAATTCTAAGTTGCCTTTCTTTTTCAGCAGCCTCAAATTTCATTTTTTTCTCGTCTGCCTCAATCTGAAGTCTCTTCTGTTCTGCTTCAGCCTCAATCTGAAGTCTCTTATGTTCCGCCTCATATTTTAAATTTTCTAGTCTTAGAGTTTCCAACTTCTGAGACTTTTCATATTCCGCAAGTGCGAATACTTTTACCTCCTCAGGAGTCATCTGAAGGGATTTAGCTTGTTTGATAAAATAATCTAAGGTAGACATTGTTTAATATGTATTTTAAATAATTCTCCTTAAAAGTGTTACCCAATTATTATCAAATTATTTTACACTCTAATCAGAGTTACACGTTCCTGTCCAAGAACGGTATGCAATACCAGAGAATTATCAATATATTATTAATTAATAAAATAAGTTATGCAATGAAATGTTATGATGAAGCAAGAGCAATATACAATGACTACAATAGTGACAGTACAAGATATGAAATATGAATGAAAACGCTCACAGAGATCAAAGAAAATAGAATGTAGAACTAAAAAGGAATTTTGCAAAAGATGCAACGATAACTGCGATGGAACAAAGGACAAGACAAGAGACAACACAGTGTAAAAAACTGAATGATAGCAAGGTGAGAATGGACGATAGTTACAAACAAGATACATTATAAAACTAAATTACGTATACAAATTACTACAAAAACTACAATAAAACTTGACAAAACAACTAAACAGTCAGTTGTCACAGGCAACCAGACACAGTGGACCTAACATCCATCTACACTCACGTGTAGGAACATTCCACTGCGGGAAGTCTGCAAAGAAATTCCTAAAGAACACTTAAGACGGACCTGTGGTGAAACGGGTATGTTTCCATCATAAGTCGCCATACCCAACCTCCCGCGAAAAACATTGTACATAGAACATTCAACGTGAATAATAAAGAGGTGAACATAAGGAAAAGATAAGGTTCAGCTCAACGTAAAATGGTGGTATGAACACACTACGTTTTTTTACTTATCTTAATCGAAGAAAAAATATTCTTCGCATACGGAACTGCATGTATGAGCCTTGTTATCGTAATAGAGGTAACACAACATCAGTGTCAAATGTTGAGACTTGAAGTAGAGGTTGTCCTTGACCTTCAGGTAACCGTCGTCTTGATTCCAAGTATGTTTAGACGTTTCCTTGTGAAGATGGAGGTATTTCTTTTCAACCGAATCATTTGACTTTGAGATCGGTCCCTTGTTGAAAATAGAAATTTCCAAAGCACGCTGGTTCCACCAATTTGTAGAGGGTGTTTTCTTCCTCTCTATTTTGTAGTGCTAACATGTGAAGTAAAACAAAGAATATGTGATCAAAACTAGTCAAATATAAATCCCAACAAAGGGGCACGTCAAATCTGCCAATACTGTAGAATCCAACTTGTTGGCATAAAGTTCATTCAAGTTTATTTGACGTTGCACGGTTGACGGTACATAACAAACGGTTAACGTTCCACAGGACAGCAATTAGCATAATGTTCATGTTTGAAATACAATTAGATAGTTCCATGCTAGAATCCTTCAAGTAATCCATCACTGAGCATATGGAAGTATAATCATAAATACATATTGACGACGAGGCAGTTATACTATAAGGTGACATTCAATCGTCCTTTAACCTTGACAATGACCGCGAGATCCTCATTATGTTTCCTTACATCTAAGGTCTCTCTAATAAGCCTGTCCGTTACTTTATTGGCCTCGTAAATAATTATCATAGAATATCTGAACATTTTTCCACCAAAGACTTTCTTGGCGTATAAACTTATTTATATTGAATACTTGAATCACCTCTGCCATAAGCCGAAACTCTCAAGACGGCTGGCGAATGAATTATTTTAACAAAATCCACGTTACTTTCCAATAATCCCTTGATAAGCATCTGTCGCTTTTCAATAAAATACATACTCAATCCGTGAATCCATTTTGGTACCGACAGGTCGTCGATTCCAACTAGATGCTCACGTCTCGAACAAAGTTAGAATAAAACTGTCATAATACTTGCGCTCTCATCAGAGCGATCACACTTACGTGAATGACCACCGTCCACATCTTCTGAACAGAAGGACGGGTCATATAAAAATATCTTGTATCCAAAACACGGATTCAAACTCCACAGATCAATGGACTGATCTTGGAAAGCTGGCTTCTGCAACCAAGCTCTGACGTCGACTAATGTTTGGCAACATGTGCGCATGGGATAACCCATACTCCCACTAGTGCACAATCGTGCGCTAAGAAAATAAAACTCACAAACAATTATTACTATCATATATGTAGATGCGCAATGTTTTAACAAAGGTAGGACCACAGATCAATGGACCTGAGACTACCAATATGTTAAAGCCTGTCACGGACTCAGAAAGGCCGCTACAGCATCCTTACTAACCCCGCCAAAAAAATTTATTCTATTAATTTTTTTCTTTACTACTCGCGGAGAGAGGTGAGTCAAATTTACATAATCATATTTTAATAACACAATATGATATCTATATTAATCAATAATGAAAAAGTGAACATGAAATGTAAATCAACTCAACTAAATAAAAGGTATGCACAAAAGCATACAACCACAATAGACCGACTGTTACTTATCGACCGACAAAGGTCACACTTTAGACTTATTTTTTGTGCTCAGTTCGGCCTCCTGTCGATGACGGTATGCACCAATGGTGTAGACATATGTCTCGGACTGTTTGCTCTTGATGCGCATACAGGGTTTATTCATTGACTTTGTTATCTTTTTCCTCCGTAGAAACTAGGCTTGCTGTTGTCAACTTGTACGGCTTGTACACGAACTTTGGTGACATAAGGTTGACCTCTAGTGGTAACTATGCGTCATAGGTCATAATTCAGCACATCATGTGATCGTCCTTCAAATGTAAACAGTTGTTATTTTCCGAAATTTTTTTTCGATCCCCACACTGGCCACCATCTGTTGAAGGCGATCTTCTCCGTTGTTCTGGGTCATTTACTTTGACAACAATGTTCCATAGAATGTCAATAAAGTGGTTATAAATTCTGGCCATGTTAGTTGAGTTCTTATATGGTTTCATTCAGTAATTTGCATCGTGTCAATTGATATTGATTTACGCGAATGCGGGGTGGGATAGAAAACTTGTGAGCAAACATTTGAAGGTTGCAATTATATCGATTTGATAACTCAGTTCATCGAGTCCATACATTTAATATCCAGTTTTACATGTCAAAACGATCCACACAGAAAATACATATTGCATTTGATTATACATTGAATAACTGTCCAGATCTAGCAGTCCTTGTCCACTAAACGATAAACTGTAGACAGAAACACGATAGCTGTATGCACGCGCGGTTGGGGTTTTCCAACGGCCGACAATGAGACTATGTGTCTGGCAGTAATAATATATTAAGGACTGTCAATTCATCCTTCCCTGCAATCATTACGTACTAACCTTCATCATTAATCTCCTCACAATAACCATAGACTGACCCTGTGTCTATGCCTTGAATTAAATATATATTATGTGCGGCAATCCCATGCACAGCATTGGAAGGGAATCAGACGCGTCTTTACAGCTCGACGGTCAATGTAAAAAGGGTTCCGTAGCTAAGTCACGGTGTGTGACCTAACAACGCTCACACGTCATAATTAGAACGTGAACTTCGCGTTCAGTAGTCCATTACTTATTAACAGTAATTTATATTAAATGCTATGACCTTAAATATTGCACACTGCCAATCCTAGCAGACAACTGCAATTTAACTCCCATAACACCGACTTGGAACAATGTTGCAGAAATAAAATAAAATAGAGTATTACGAATATTGAATGAAAAAGAATGTAAAAACAATTAAAAAGAAATGTTAAAATCAAAGAATTAAAATTAAAGAGATGGGAATGTCTTAAAAATGAAAAGTGAATAAGTGAAAGAGTAAAAACAAAACACATGTAGAGATCAACACACTTAACTGTGTCTCTAAAACTAATTAGTGGTACTAATTAAATTACGAATGTCAAATCACTGCAATTATAGAGTGATAAATATTAAATTTTGACATTCTTATTAACTATCTCATAGTTAAATAAATTAAATCTAATACTGATTATTTAAGTATTAATTATGAATATTCTAATGAAAACTTTATTTAATATTAACACTGTTAATAATTCCCATAAATTACGGAAGTTCCATTGTCATGTTAGGAAACAGTTAAGAATGTACCAAGTTCCATTCCATGAAAAACCAAGCACTTGAAATGTTATTTCCCTAAGAAAATGTTATCACTGTTCTAAGTTATATTCTCATCACTGTCATAACTAAGTGACTGTTATTTTCGCTATTATAGCAATATAAATGAATGTTTAATCTTTATTTAATAATCAATGTAGATACGAAGTCGAATGAATGTTAATGACTCTACTAAACAAGGTAGCAGAAGTAGAAAGTTACAATCGTAGAACTGTCTGTGTAGAGGTTCAGTTCTCTGCAGGCACAGCAGCTCGCTTGACTCATTCGGACATCTAGACAAGATGTCAGCCAGAACATTCTGTGAACCAGGTATGGATCGTATAGTGAAACAGTACGGCTGTAATGTGATCGCGTACCTTGTCGATTTGGATGAGTTCACATCTTTGGTGTTGAGGGCAGTGAGAGCCTTTTGATCTGACTCCACGATAAAATGAGAACCGAGGAGATATCTTTGGAGTTTTGTTATTGACCAGACTAGCGCAAGGAGTTCTTTGTCAAGAACAGAATACTTCTGTTCAGTAGGTGTTAACTTCCTCGATACATATAGCACAGGATGCAAGGTTCCAGAGTATTCTTGGAGTAATGCGCTTCTTATCCCATAACACTGACAAACAAAATTTTTCTTTCGTATATAAGAATAAGTGTTCTTAGGTCAGTTTCTTGCGCTGATTTCAAATCTGAAATCCGTTTATCTCTATCACGTCGGGTTCTTAAGATATTTGTGAATAAATATATTTTTGGGAAACCGTTATTTGCTCCGTTTCATTTTTACTATATAACTTATTAAAAATTAATAAAAAGCAACATAAATCTACTTTTTATACTGCTAAAAGATGCATGACATATGTTACGCGATTTTTCAAATAGTTACTGTATTTTGAAATAATTCTGAGCAAAATATGGCTTCTAGAAGTTGTAGAAATTCGGCTGATCTGTTCTGTTACGTGTGCGGATATTTTACCGATCGTGTTGACCAGAAAAACTTTACACCATTACTAAAGAAAGCATATGAACTTTATTTCGATTCGAAAGTTGATGATGCAAATAAATCTTGGAAGCCAAATGCAGTTTGTTCGATACATTGGCAGGTTGGTTACGAAAATCGCCGAAGCATAAGTCGATGCCTTTTGGAGTGCCAGTAATATGGCGTGAACATACAAATCACACTACTGATTGTTACTTCTGCTTGACAAATATCCATGGTTTCACTTTTAAAACTAGAAAGTCTGCGGTTTATCCAAATATTGAATCGGTTTCGAAACCAGTGCCTCGTGATCCAATCACGTGTCCGATCCAAGTACCACCAGAACAATATCCGTTGGACGTAAATGAACCATCAGAAAGTGATAGTTTACCTGCTTTAGAAACTAATTCTGACTCAGATTACATACCGGTGAATGATGGTGTTTACTTAATTAACCATTCAGAACTTTCAGATCTAATACGTGATCTCGCTCTTACCAAAGGACAAGCGGAATTACTCGGTTCGCGACTCAAAGAGTGGAATCTTTTAGCGCCCAATACTCCGATATCTAAATTTCGTCATAGACACAGAGAACTTGTTCAATACTTTGAGATGGATGATGACATTTGCTATTGCAAAGATGTAAACGGTCATGAGCACATAGTCAACGAATGGCGATTTTTCATCGATTCTTCCAAGACTAGTCTAAAAGCCGTGTTATTGCATAACAGAAATATTTTTTCATCAATTCCAGTCGCCTACTCTGTTCATATGAAAGAAAATTATGACAATATGGCTATACGTTTGGAAAAAATAAAGTACAATGACTACCAATGGCGGATTTGTGGAGACCTAAAGGTCATTGCAATTCTCACGGGCATGCGGACTGGGTATACTAAATTTTGTTGCTTCCGATGTGAATGGGACAGCCGCAACAGACAGGAACATTATGCAAGAAAGGTGTGGCTTATCCGGGATCGTATGCAGCTCGGGCATAAAAATGTACTACGCGAGCCATTAGTTAACAAAGACACCTTCATTTTACCACTGTTACATATAAAGTTGGGGCTCATGAAGAATTTTGTAAAAGCGTTAGATAAAACGAGCAAAGCTTTCACTTATCTTCGAGAAAAGTTTCCGCAAGTTAGCGATGCAAAGATAAAGGAAGGTATCTTTGTAGGACCTCAGATTAGGAAAGTTATTGCAGACAAAAAATTCGAGAACTTGTTACATGGTAGTGAACTTCGCGCATGGATGGCATTCAAATCGATCGTCGATAACTTTTTGGAAAATCACAAATCTGTCGACTATGTTGCATATTGTTAAGCAGTGCATAGATGCATACATAATTATGGGCTGTAACATGTCCCTCAAAATCCATTTGCTCGATTCGCATCTTAACTTTTTCCCTGACAACCTTGGCGAAGTCAGCGATGAACATGGAAAATGATTCCATCAAGATATCGCCGTAATGGAGTCACGTTATCAAGGACGGTGGAGTGTGACCATGCTTGCCGATTATTGTTGGATGCTTCATCGCGATGTACCACATGCCATTCACCGACGAAAGTCGACTGCAAAGAAATTCAAGCCTACATAACTGTTATACTTCTTGTACGAATGATGTTGTAATACTGTATGCGTTGTTAAAAAACTTCAATTGCGTATTTCTAGAGATCCCGACCTGATAGAGAAAAACGGTTTGCAGATTTAAAAACAGCGCATTAAAATTGACCAGAAAAACATAGAAATGTTAGAGAAAGAAAAAAAAAGTTTTTTTTGTTAGTCAGTGTAATTAGACGCGTCACTACATAGGAAAAAAGGTAGATTTGGATTAGGCAACCTTAAAATAGGAGCATTTGAAAAGAATCTTTTGATGATATCCAACGCGATTTGATGTTCGTTAGACCACCAAATCACGTTAGCTGCACCCTTCTTTAATAATGAAGAGAAAGGAGCAGTAATGGTCGATAGATGAGGAATGAATTTTCCATAAAATTGTATTAAACCTACCAGAGATCTTACTTGTTTCTTTGTTTTAGGTGTAGAAATGTTGAGGATTTTAGAGACATTACTGTCCTCTGTGTATAACATACCGTGACTAATACGGTGACCCAAAAAAGAAATGTCGTGAAAACCCACAAATGCCTTCGATGGCTTAGCTGTTAAGTTATAATCTTGTAATGTGGACAGTAATGTGTTCAATCCTTGTATGTGTTCATCCCATGAGTCACTGAAAGGACAAATGTCATCGATGTATGCAATGACATCAGGATGATGAGACAGTATCTGACGCATCATGCGCACAAAAGTGGTAGGTGCGTTTACTAACCCAAATGGCATAAAATTCCATTGGAATAAGCCCCGTGGAGTCAAGAAAGCAGTGAGTGGTTTTGCCTTTTCTGTTAATGGGACTTGCCAATATCCTTTTGACAGGTCAAATTTAGAGAAGAAAGTAGAATTAGCTAATTTGACCAATAAATCTTCAAGAAGAGGTAAAGGTTCAGCGTCGAATTGTGTAACTTTGTTTAATTTCCGTAGTCGACACAAAGACGAATATTGTTATCCTTCTTTCTGATGATCACCATAGAAGAAGAATATGGTGACGTCGAAGGTTCAATTATATTTAATTGAAGCATTTCATCCAATTTCTTATCAACCTGAGAACGAAAGTGCAGATGGATAGGGTATGGATGAACTCGAATGGGTGTGTCATCAGTCAAAAGAATGTCATGTTGAATAACTGACGTATGACCTGGGATGTCAGTGAGAACATCCTGATAAGACTCAATAAGAGAAGTGACTTGTTGACATTGAGCAGCAGATAGTTGAGAAGAAATAGTCACATCCTTCCAACTTTCAGTAGCATGAAGTTGTACTACTGGTATCGGTAATGGTATGTCAAGAAAAGAAGACTCTTCTTCTTGGATGACCGATAAATTTGTATAGTGTTGGATAGGAGGTGTAGGATCGTCAGTCGCTTGGAATACTGACTGAAGATAGTCTGGCCGTGAGTAATATTCCTTCAACATATTAATGTGGAAGGTTTTATGTTTACCATTGATATCGACGATGTAGTCGACATCGGAGATTCTAGAGATGATCTTGAAAGGACCTCTCCAGGTAATTAGAAGTCGATTATCATGAGAAGGCAATAAGATGTATGCTTCGTCACCAGGAAGAAGCTGGCGAAGATGTCTATATCTATTTGCAAACAGACGCGCTTTTTCCTTCGCTTGTTCTGAAGATGTGGTAGCTAGTCTACACGCATCTAAAATTCTTTTTCGCAAAGAAATGACGTACTCATAAGAAGATTGAGTGTCATTATCGATATTCTCATCAGTGAGTAGGTCGTGTAACAAAGACATCGGACCGCGAGGTTGGATGCCAAAAACGAGCTGGAACGGAGAGAAACCAGTAGCTTCGTTTTGCACCTCGCGATACGCAAAAAGTGCAGTGGGTAGAACTCGGTCCCAATCTTGAGGGTGATCCTGAGTGATTTTGCCCAACAACTGTTTGAGTGTCCTATTCTGAGGCTCAATTAAACCGTTGGACATGGCGTGGTATATTGAACTTAGAGATCTATCTATATGCAACATCTTCATGAGCTGTGACATCGATTCAGAAATAAACTGAACACCGTGATCCGATAAGATCTTACACGGAAAACCAATGCGCGAAAAGATCAGCCATAATGCCTCTGCAACACTAGCAGATGATGTATTTTTAAGAGGTATGGCCTCAGGCCATCGAGTACACATATCAATACACGTGAGAATATGTGTATGTCCTTTTGCAGAAGGTAGCATCGGACCAATGATGTCAATCGCCATTTTCTCAAATAGACAAATAGGGATGTCCGCAGCTTGAATAGGAGCTGCATGATATGGACTCCGAACTTTCACTTCCTGACATGTCACACAGGAACGACAGTAGACATTCACATCTTTATGAATGCCTGGCCAATACAATGCAGATAGCACTCTGGATTTCGTTTGTGAGAAACCCATATGGCCAGTGCATTGAGAGTCATGTGCATGATGCAATATACGAGCTCTCATAGAAGAATGCACTAAAATCTGAGATCGTATGGATGAGTCAGTATTCCATATCACTCTTACTAAAACACCATTCTTAAGAGTAAAATTATGTCTAGATTTTGACTTTTTGTTAGTGGTATTCTCATTATTAGCTAATTGAAAGAATTTTTTCAAAGAAGCATCATTTTTTGTGAAGTAACAAAAGACTCTCGTAAAATAGGAGAATCATCATCATTTTCGACATTGACCGTAGGTTCAGTATGTGTATTTAGCAACATATCATTGGCTTGAGCTCTAGCTACAACTGCATTTGCAGTATGCATATGTCGCTCTTCCCATTCAGCAATTTGCTGTGGGGTACACTCTTTAGTACCATGTATTCGACCCAGAATAATATCACTTATTGGCGCAGGAAAAAGACATGCGTGAATCTTTTCTGAAAAAAATGGAGTGTGAATATTAATTATGGCAGTAGGAAAAGTCTTCACAGTCCCTCCGAAGGTTACACACTTCACGGTTTTGCCAGTCGCACAGGATGAGTTGATCAGCGAGTTCCTGATGCCCACGGTGCTGCCCCCTGAATCAAAAAGAACAGATGCAGGTATTTTATTCACATACCATCTATTTAAATTAAGATATCCTGTTCCGTCGTGCACCGAAGCAGAAGTGGCAGCTGAAAGACTTGGTAATACATGTCCGCAGCGCAGCGTCGTGATCGGTATAGGACTGTTTGCTCCTTGTTGGCAAATAATGTCGTTTCAATCATTTGGTCTATCGAGAAGTTATATTCTTCAATGAAACAGTAGGTGAGCTGGCTTCGTCCTTCGATCGTTGGCTTGTACACAGAATATTGTGACGTCACTGATTTGCATAGTTACACAAGCCACGTCATGTTCGGAATCATGTGACTTGAATAGTTTCTTGTAATGATAAACAGTCTATCAGTTTGTAAATAAGAAATTTTTTCTTCGTTCTTATTTCGCTCCCCATACCGGCCACCATTTGTAGCGGTTTTGTTTATTTCTGGTTGTGGCGGTACGCCTCTTCTTGTTGTGGCGTAAGGGCCCAACGGTTTTCTCGTTGCAAGGTTGCGTGTTATGTTATTGCGGGGAGAATTAGTCAATCATGATTATTATAGAGCATCGTGCTGATAGATGGTTAGTTTCGCAAGTGGTGGTGTAAAGCTTTGTATCCATCATACTGACGGTTGAACTTCTGATATTCAATAATGGGATAAGTCCTTTATGAGTCCACATGTATTTATTACATAGAAGATTATAGACAATATTTCAAACAATGGTTGTCATGAAGCATAAATATATAAAGTTCTGTTCCTTCCTTGAATTATGATTTATCTTCAATTCAGTCCGTGTCAAATAATAAATAGACAGAACGACATAACTGTATGCACGCGTGGCTGATGATCCCAGCGACCGACAGTGAGATTATGCGTTCGTCAATAATTATAAATCTATCTCGACTTAGGTTTAGTCACTTACTTGTAATATAATACATAAATACGAAACCACACATTGTAATATAATGCGAA
This sequence comes from Oreohelix idahoensis, assembly GCA_024509875.1. Lineage (NCBI taxonomy): Eukaryota > Metazoa > Mollusca > Gastropoda > Stylommatophora > Oreohelicidae > Oreohelix > Oreohelix idahoensis. The sequence goes on from JAMPIV010022593.1 coordinate 69,362, forward strand.
TCTTGACATGTACGACATTCTGTAAATAAACATGGCTACGAATTGAACATGCTTTTACTGAGTCCCTTCTGAAACGTGTGTGCTTGTGTAGATGACGAGGTAATGATTATATACATACATCATAACATTACATGGTGGCAGCGGTCGATACCGGACTGACGCAAAACAGCTACACGATAACACGTGAGTACAGTATTCGGTTAATTTTCGTCATCGAAGTCAGCCATGGCGGCAAAACAATATCGCAACGCACCGCAAATGAGATTCGCCGGTCAAGACGATAAGAGTGAAGCTTTCTTGTTATGGCGCCAACGCATAGATCTATATTCCAAGACCACTAGTCTGGAAGGACAAACCCTAACTCCATATATCCTAGAAGCATTGGACGATGAAGGTTTGAAAATCTACAACAGTTTTGCTACCGCCATGCCGGTTGAGTCGGCAACCGACCCCGTAGCCATATTGGACGAATTTGAAAAGCGTCTGATCATAAAGCACACAAACTTTAGAGCGGCAAGATTAGAGCTTCACCACCTGCGACAGAAACGTGGTGAAAGCCTAGATGATTTCTTCACTCGCATTAAGGAGAAAACAAGAGTATGTAAATTTAGCAACGAAGAAGAAAAAGAGCGAATTATTGAACAGATTCTTCTTAGCACATCAATGCCAGAGTTCCAGAAATGGCTACTGAGCCAGAGTGATACGCTAACTTTACAACAACTTCTGGATGAAGGCAGGAAACACGAGGCACAAGCACTAAACATTAAACAAATTCAGCAAGGTACATTAGCAGCCCAGGTGGATGCAGTGAAAAGCTATAAACCTAGACACAACAAAGCAACTGGTTCGAAACAACAAGAAAAACACAACACAAGCAGAGGTGTTATGTGTAAATGTTGTGGCCTAAACCACATACAAAACCACTGTCCAGCTAAAGACTCTACATGTCATTACTGCAGAAAGAGGGGCCACTGGATAAAATTATGTTTCAAGAGGAAACAAGACAGTGCTCAACACAAACTTCACAGCAGAAAATCGTCAAAACAAACACACTCTATGATGACTGAGGACCTTGACTCCAGTGAAGAAAGTGATCCTTCCACTTTTGATACTGTGAAGATACTAACTTTCAGTAATGAACCAAAGAGAACGCAGGCTTTCTGCAAGGTACAATTCCGAATACCAGGAATTAAAATGCACAAAGAAAGAAACATTCGGTTCAAGATAGACACAGGTGCCCAAGGTAACACTCTACCCCTAAGAATATTCAGACAGATCATGCCTGACAAGGTGGATGAGCAAGGATTTCCCACAAGGGATGTAAAACGTAGGAGTGGCAGGACAAAGCTAAGAGCTTACAATGGAACAAGTATAGACTGTTTTGGAGCAGTAACACTTGAATGTTCATACAGAGGCTCAGAATGGACATCGTCAACATTTTACTTGGTAGATGTTGAAGGACCTGCAATTTTGGGTTTACCAATGTGCGAAAAGCTGAGTGTGGTAACTATTAACAACATTAAAGAGGATATAGGTTTTGCAGATGCTCTCAGCAGACTACCAAACCCCAACAAGACAGCAGATCTTACCCCAAACATCAAAGTTGATTTTGTCAAGTTTAGCGATAATCGGCTTGAACACATCAGAGAAGACACAATGAGAGATCCTATCCTTAACTCTCTCAAAGAACTGATATACCATGGATGGCCAAGCTCTATCAGGGAAGTTCCAACACACATCCGTCCATACTACTCGATGAGGGACGAGTTAAGCATCGAAGATGGTCTGATCCTTAAAGGAGATCGCATTGTTGTACCAGAAACACAACGCGATATCATCCTTAAACAGCTCCATAATAGTCACCTTGGTATTGTGAAGACACAACTGAGAGCAAAGAAAGATGTTTACTGGCCACAGATAAACAAGGACATAGAAACCCTATGTAAAAAACTGTTCAATTTGCCAAGAACATGCAAATAGGCAGTGCAGAGAACCTCTCATACCATCAGACATACCATTGAGCCCTTGGAGCATTATAGGAACTGATATTTTCTCAATCGACAATAATGACTATCTTATTATTGCTGATTACTACAGCAAATTTCCCATCATTGAGAAACTTCCACAACCCTCACCATCAGCTGTTATTGCAGACATTACAAAGAAGTATTGCAGCATGTTTGGCATCCCAGATGAAATTAGATCAGACAACGGTCCACATTTCTCAGGTCAAGCATACAGAAACTTCACTAAGGACTGGAAGATCAAACACACAACATCATCACCTAGATACCCTAAATCTAATGGTTTCATTGAGAGACAGATACAAACTATCAAGTCAATCATGAAGAAAACAAGAACAGAGGATGTACACCTAGCACTCTTGAGATGGAGAACAACACCGGTAGACAGTAAGATCGACAGTCCAGCAGAACTTATGTTTGATAGAAGAATTAAAGACCTCCTACCATCTAAGGTCCACTTCCGTCCACAACATAGAGACAGCACATATGATCAACTTCAGCATCGTCAGCAAGTTCAGAAATCCAACTATGACAAATGTGCTAAAGACTTACCACCATTATATCCTGGTCAGCATGTGACTACCTACAACCACAACAATGACACATGGTCAAAAGCAACAATCATTTCCAGAAACCCTGAACCCAGGAGCTATACTTTAAGACCAGACAGCAGCAGCAACCTCCTGAGGCGAAACAGAGTGGACATAAGAGAAATCCCACAGAATACAACAGAACAGAGAATTCCCATGCTTTCAACAGACAATGCAGTAACTCCAGACTTTGGTGCCCCACAAAACCAACAAGCGCCAAGGCCGAAATCACAACCAACTCAAGCTAAACCAGGGACTTCCGCAGAACCACCAGCACTTTACACCACTCGTTCTGGCCGTACAGTGACACCTCCCAGCCGATACAGACAGTGACATATATACTCACACTGAGCATTACACATACTTATCCTTTCTCACATGAAACATTTCGTTGGAAATGTTTGCACACATTTTTTTTTCAAAAAAGGGGGGATGTAATATAATACATAAATACGAAACCACACATTGTAATATAATGCGAATCTTGACATGTACGACATTCTGTAAATAAACATGGCTACGAATTGAACATGCTTTTACTGAGTCCCTTCTGAAACGTGTGTGCTTGTGTAGATGACGAGGTAATGATTATATACATACATCATAACATTACTAACCTGTAACATTCTTCCTCCGAATCATAACATTGGACTGACCCATGTCCATCATTAATTATAATATAATCTGTGTGGCACTCCATGCCCGACACTGCATAAATACAATGACACGTCTTATCCGTTCGACGGTCATACAAGAAAGGGGTGTGGTAACCTAGTCACGGTGCGTGACATACCAACGCATACACGTCATAATCAATCGTGTGTATCGCGTACACTAAACTAACAATTATTTACATTATATTAAACGTGGTCACCTCTTAATCTTATGCTGCTAACCTCTAGCAGACCATGCCAATAAAATACCGTAACAGGCAGTTATACTATAAGGTGACATTCAATCGTCCTTTAACCTTGACAATGACCGCGAGATCCTCATTATGTTTCCTTACATCTAAGGTCTCTCTAATAAGCCTATCCGTTACTTAATTGGCCTCGTAAATAATTATCATAGAATATCTGAACATTTTTCCACCAAAGACTTTCTTGGCGTATAAACTTATTTATATTGAATACTTGAATCACCTCTGCCATAAGCCGAAACTCTCAAGACGGCTGGCGAATGAATTATTTTAACAAAATCCACGTTACTTTCCAATAATCCCTTGATAAGCATCTGTCGCTTTTCAATAAAATACATACTCATTCCGTGAATCCATTTTGGTACCGACAGGTCGTCGATTCCAACTAGATGCTCACGTCTCGAACAAAGTTAGAATAAAACTGTCATAATACTTGCGCTCTCATCAGAGCGATCTTATGTTGTTCGTCCATCACAAGTGATGAAGACCACTCTGTTCATCCACTTATTAGGATGTTAGGATAGTCTATGAGTACGAAGGTGACTGATGAGAGCGATCACACTTACGTGAATGACCACCGTCCACATCTTCTGAACAGAAGGACGGGTCATATAAAAATATCTTGTATCCAAAACACGGATTCAAACTCCACAGATCAATGGACTGATCTTGGAAAGCTGGCTTCTGCAACCAAGCTCTGACGTCGACTAATGTTTGGCAACATGTGCGCACGGGATAACCCATACTCCCACTAGTGCACAATCGTGCGCTAAGAAAATAAAACTCACAAACAATTATTACTATCATATATGTATATGCGCAATGTTTTAACAAAGGTAGGACCACAGATCAATGGACCTGAGACTACCAATATGTTAAAGTCTGTTACAGACTCAGAAAGGCCGCTTCAGCCAGCTTATACTGCGCTTGCACTTCAAGAGGATGAAATGTGATAAACTGAACATTGTGCGTGTTCAGTACCCTGCATACCAGTTAAAAATAATAAAATCATTTTTTTTATTTGTTTTGAAAACTTAAAAGTAGCCCAAAAGTCAGCCAAAACACTCTTCAGTTTTCGATATATCTTGGTTTTTGGATGTTTGGATTATGGGTTACACACCTGTATAAGAAATAATCAGGGTTAAAAAACTAAATTGATCTTCAAATTATTTGAGTCAAAACAAAAGTGTATTTAGTATGATCTTTGGCACAGTATGTCACTGACCAACTTTTTATAGTTATGCAATCATCCATTTCAGCATCAGTGATCCACTGTAATCTTTTTAAAAATTGACTTTTTTGGTCGAAATTATTCCAGACATTCATTATCATATAAATGAGATTTTTAAACATCATTCTGAAGGTCCAAAATCTTTAACTCAAGTTCTTCTGTCGTAGCTTCCATGAGCAGACATATTTGTATATAGGTAAATAACAGAAAAATTACAGGGATGATCTTGATTAAGATACAACAAGCAAGTTTATGGCTATTGCAGCTGCATTAAGCCTCACTATTTAACAATAATTATTGCTTGGTGTTGATGGTATTCAAGTGTTAGTGTAATATATTTTTATTATAACTTTATTTTCTTAATGTGATTCCTACAGTAGTACATCTAATACAGTTCATTGCTTTCAGGCTGGAAGAAATGTGGCAGCTAATGACACAAGTCTGTTTGCAGAAATAAAGCAGGAAACAGATGTTAAGGTATGTACACTATTTGTAACATTGTTTAGAAGCTTTAATAATATTGTGGCTTGGATGTATGGTATACTGTTAATGCTCAGAGAAGAAAAATTTATATTGCAATATGCTGCACCCATAAAGAATTTATTTTGGACAGTTTTAAGTGATCTTTTTCAGAAATTATGGTGGTCTATACTAGGTATTTGTTAATCTAAAATTCTATCTTAATTGTATATAATTATCTAAAGTTCATGACTTGTAAGAAACTCATTGTTTACAAGGCACCAAAGAATATGAAAACAATTGACTCAAATGTAAATGTAGGTTAAAAGCAGGAATTGAGTTGTAGGTGGTTTATTTTTTATTTTACTGATCACATATTGAAGGTTAGGAGGTTTCACCAAATCCTAGAAAGGTAGGGGGGATTGGGGCAACTGCCTATATAAAACATCTTTAAAACATTGTGACTTGACAGGAGACAAGATTGAGGTGCTTTACCCTCTCCCCTCTCCACTGCTGTTCAGGTTAGACCCTGGCAAAGACATTTGAAGAAGCGTCGTCGACCAGGGACTGGAATAACCTGAACGGCTCCTGAGCCGACCCAGCTCTAATAAGGTAAAGGAAGGAACTCGTTACACGCCCATTGAGGCATATTGGGAATATGGTGTTAGGCCCATATTATCTTGACTGTCGACACACAAGGGGTGATGTGGTCGGCATCACGCCGGCCGTTTTAACCTTCCCAGGGTTGCTCTGGTACCCATTTGGGGCTGGGTGGACCCAGGAGCCGTTTGTGACCTAAAAAATTCCCGCCTCATCTGGGAATCAAACCATAGACCAATGCGCTAGGAAGCCAGTGTACTAACCACTATGCTACCGCGGCTTCCCCAGCTCTAATGGTACCTCCGAAATTGGCGAGTATCTGCCTGAATGGTAAGAGGACACCTGTCATTGTACAGGGAAAATAGGGATGCTCAAGTAAAATCAGTTTCAGGTTAGACATATTAACTAGAGATTTTGTCTCAAGTAATAGCAGGCTTACGCTAAAGAAAAAAAAATGAAATGCGATATACTAGAGCAGGTTAATTTTATTCTGACTGCCACATAATAATTTATTCTGAATGAAATAAACAAGAAAGAAGGATCAGTCCAATTTTATAATGAATGAGGTGTGGCTATGCCCAGTGCAAATCTCATGAGACAGCTTTGCGTTTGAAGCCTGTAGGAAAGTTAGTAATGAAAAAAGTGGAAGTAGTGGCAAGGAAATGGAAAAAAATTAAAGAGGTGGCAAACATGTAGTATGCAAGAACACACCATATGATAACAGGAAACTCAAGGTTTCTAACAGTATGCAAGGTGTTGTGTAACCCTGACAGCTTATATTTTATGATTCCTTTAAGATGGGCTGATATACAGATTCACACAACATAGATTGAGAGAATAAATCAAGCCAGGACAATCCAAGGTTTAATTTGACTGAATAAATCCAGCAGAAATATTTTCAGAGCATTTCAGGTATTACTTCTGACATCACATATCCAGTACCTTCTTTCATGACCCTAGTTACTTGTACTGCACATATTTCCATTATTGTGCCCGGTTTCATAAACAGCAGTTACATTGTTACAGCCTGAAATTTGACTAAATGAGAGGCCCAGCCTGCTTTGGGATTTCACAGTCTTGAACTTTATTAATAAAGTACGCATAACATAGACATCTAGTCCTTCTATCGACTTGGCCAACTTTTAGTCTCCCTGCGTGTCATGTGGAGTGTATTGGGGCAACTACGACAGTAGTTTTTGCCAGGAATAGCCTATGAGATATTAGATAGAAGGTCTCTAGAAATTGGCTTGTTAAGAATGAATAAAGACCTATTCGAAATAGGGACAAGAAGATGGGAATGCGAATGCTTTCCACTGGACAGTATTTTCTAATTAATTATGGAAAGAGTTCTGTTTCCCCATGACCTTAGCTTCTGCCCTTAGATTCCATAACAGTAAAAGCCCCCAACCTCATCTGAGTAGAGAAATGTTCCTATTTGTGAATATGTAACACCAACAGCACGAGTGATACATTAACAAACTAGATAATGATCAAACAATTTTTGGGTTTATAAATTAAATATCCACACATATAGGGTTAGTAGTGGTTAGAACGTGATGGTGGTTCAAGACGATTCACACAAAACACACAGTTGAGATATTAAAATTGCAGTTAATTAAGTAGTAGTTAATTAAGAATGGACTTGTGCAAAGCGAAATGATACCGATCGCGAGTAATCAAAACAATGAAATAGCAAATGTGGGATGAAAGAGCACAAATGTGGGAGAAAATAAAATACAAGAGATGTAGGAAAAGATAAAAATAAGGCCTTGGTGCTCATTTATCACACTCCGAAATCACACTTTTTGCTCTGACATCCTTCACAATGCTTTTTACTTCTTTTATAAAGCCTGCACAATAATAATTTGAAATAAACCTCTGTCAGAGAAACCCGATTTCTTCAATGATCATGCACTGCTTACAACACAAGGCACCTTTTTTTTATAAGTGAAAACCAATTAAAAGACAATGCTTATAATCAAATCAGATAACGAGCCTTGAAAACTATGCCGATATCAAAGATGCAGAAAGCTGCTAGATTACAGACATTGTCCTATAGAAGAGATACAAAAATCATGATCCAGATGGAAAAGTACAACAGAATGCCAACGCACCCAATGAAGGCAAGATTATATGATCCGGCATTGGAATGTCTAAAATGTAGCAGCTTTGTCCATCAGGGAAAAAGACTTAAAAGACAGAATCAAGAAGACCTATCCATTAAGACAACACCACTGAAGCCCACCTTATACCCTGTACCATGGAAACAGGCCAGCTGTACCCTTCAAATTGATACATCAATCAGTGGTCTCAGAATTGGATATATTCTTCTTCTTCGTTGGTCCTGAAAAGGACCTTGATTGCGTTGTGTCCATTTACAGTGAAGCTGCGATATTTGTGCCTTTCAGCCGACTTCAGCACAGCATTTTTTTTTAAATGAGTATAATTATCTTACTTACTTACTTACTTAGTCGTTCCCCTTCTACCGTGAGGTGTAGGGGTTTGGAAGAGAGAGCGCCAAACTATTCTATCGGCTGTCTTCCTCCTGGCCTGGTTCCATTCTAGTCCTTGGTCCTTCAAAGATTGTCTAATGTTGTCCTCCCAGCGGACTCTGGGTCGTCTTATGGGTCTGGATCCTTGGCTCTTTGTTTCCCATGCTTGTTGTGGTAGCCGATCTTCTCCCATTCTGCAGACATGGCCAAACCATCTTAGTTGGGACTGTTCTACTTGGGTCTGCAGGGGGTGGGATTTAAGGCCTGGACGTATCGTCTGGTTGCATACCATGTCTCTTCTTGTTACTTCAACCACCTTCCTTAGATACCTCATTTCTGAGGTTTGGATCTGGCTTTTTAATTATCTGCAAAAACAAACTGCTACATTGAGTATGATCCAAGAAAGTGATTCCGAACAATCATTTATACTTGCCTACATGGATGGATAAGCAACAAATGTCATTAAGAATGGGGGTACCAGTATCTTTATCTCATGTCTTGACAACTACTATGAGACTAGGTATATTCCCACTGGTAAATTCTGTTCCAACTATATAGCTCTAGAGTTCAAGCTCTAGAGCAAGTTGCAAAAATGATTTATAACACCAACTTTGACTGCCACCTGGTAGTCATCCTCACAGTTGCACTGTCTGTACTGCAAGTTCTCAAGGGTGGTAAAATCCCGCATCTGAGAAATGAACTAAGCAAGGTAGCTGCCAAAAAGTGAACCATACTTCAGTGGGTACCATCCCATTGTGGTGTACATGGAAATGAAAAGGCAGATAAACTTGCCAAAAATGGAGGAGAATGTGAACAAGAAGATAATGAAATCACATACTTTGAGAAAAAGAGAGATATCCAGGTTATCAGAAGAGAACAGAATCAATCCAATAATGACTACCACACACATTCACTGGCAGGGACAGATCACCCTTTTTTGCCTCAGGACAGGGCATAACAAACTGAACAAACACATGTACAAGCTACAATTGTCTGCTTCACCACTGTGCACATGTGGATTAAATGAACAAACTGCTGAGCATGTTCTACATGATTGTCCTATGTATGACCAATTAAGAAAGGTATACTGGCCCAATGACACAACACTAAATTCAAAGCTGTATGGAGCTAAAGAGGAACTCCAGACAATGGTCGAATTCATCATGAGAACTTGTCTGATGGTGCAAACATCAAAGATGTGATCGCAAGAATAAGACGAAGAAATCAGCTGCATACTGGTATACAGGAAATTTAAAAAATGGTTGTTATCTGTGGAAACTGGGCCAGGAGCAGGCTGTAGTAGTGGCCATGTGCTAGTACTAGAAAAAAAATAGTTTCAATTTTACTGAAGAAATTAAACAGGGCATAAAAAATGCCAAGCTATATTTAGCTATAATTGAATTAGAAAAGGAAATGAGTGAGAGGCTTTCAACAAATTCAGATCAAGCATTCCTGTCCTATGTCATCTGTTCAGTGGTTTTTCCATGTCTTTGCATACATTTCATGTCTGTCCATTTCCCTTCTCCATATTTTTCCTCTACCTCTCTTATGTCCCAAACATCACACCATTTTTGCAGTGTTGTTTTTCTTTGTTTCTCTTCCTTGCCAGCTTGTTACATTTCAATTACTTAAGAAATTCAATGTGATTATTTACTGTGAAGACAAACGGCAATGGCTAAACAAAATTCTGACTTCAGTGATGTTAGACCATGTAAAAGAAGCTTTAAATAAACAAACTCATGGAAGAACAAACACATTTTGAACAGAAAAATCATATGTAGATCAGGTAGCAAGACTCAGAATCATCAATGTCAGACACATTTATATATCAACTTTGTGGACACTGATAATTTATTTCCAGGTTTTTACTGAAGTATTTGTTGTGTATACAAACATACTTCAAACACTTCAGTTTGTTGTTAGTCTCAAAATTGAACCTTGTGATAACAGTATTGATTGGTAGTGATTGTAAAAAACCCTTTACATAACCTATGATTTTGTATTGCATGTCATCCAGGAGTGTTATTGGAATGGCTTCTCTAAAGATTCAGACATTAATTCCCAGACAGTTGCTGGCATTACCAGAAAGAGATTAGGAGAGCATAATGTAAAACAGTCAGATATATGGAGAAATGAAGGTACACATGTAAATAAGCTTCTTTTTTAAGCAATCTCAGTTGAGGCTGAATGCTGGTGCAAATAATGTAAGCTCGTGTGCTGTTTTTATTGTGTTACTTCAAGCTGTTTGCCACCCCATGGATCTTCTGGATCATTCTGTAACGCTGTTTTCCTCTGTAGCTAATTTATTGGAGGAGGGTTTGCAAAGTAGTCATGGTGAAACCAAGCATTAAGAGATCTTATAGCTTAAACTAACACATACAAAATATTGATACTGACATCTTTGATACACTTGTCTGTAATCTAGCATGACCTGTAGTTAAAGTGGAAATAGTAGCACATTCTACAAGACACATGCTACCAGCCTAGCTGTTGTCTGGAGACATGGTCTGTAGAAAGGGGTAGCTAAGTGCAGAACCTGTTTTACAACTATCAGTAAAAGAGTGTTTCATACATTTATTTCCTCATTAATGAAGGATTGTACCTTCTATGCTTCTTAAGAAGCATGGGACAATCACAGCATTTGTGGTGATGAATTCTCAAGTGGGCTGTTTTACATGATGAGATTGTAAGCCCTTAGTCACATCTGAAGCTGTGCCATTTTTGAAGCAGTTGTCCTCATCTTTTGCCTTCTTATAGAACCCCTGAAACTGCATAGATTTTTACCCATAGTGGCTGGTTAAAATGGAAGATGGACTGATAGAATAAGTGAACATAGGAATAAGTACCAAAACTGCACAAGATAATCTCACTGAAGGCTGGCTCAAGTAAAAACTGCAGAAAATGTTAAATATAAGTTTTACAGGAAGAAAAGAACAGTGTGAGAATCACTGGCATATTTATAGGGATACTGGAAATTAACTGTCTCTTATGCCCATGCATGCTAGATAGTGAAATTACAGGTTCATGCCCTTTTATCTGAACACCCACCTGCATGGCGGCATACCTGGTGTCATTCTTATATGACCACCAGTTATGCACAATGCTATAATATACGTACAAATGTGGAAGCGAACCTCTGTCTGTGAGGCAAATCACATTCTCATTGACTCCTTAAATCATCCACACTCTTTCAGGTATTCCCCTGTGGTGAAACTTGTTGAGGACCCAGCATTGCATATGATTAAGATGGACATTTTGGAACAGAAATAACAACACAAAAATTTAAAATTTACAAAAGATATAAAGTAATAGGTAATACATCCATCTTTACAGAAGAATTAGTGGAAATCTTAAAAGCTTTAGAAATAGTTGCAGTTATATAGTGTCTAGGTATACAATTGCAGGCATCACTGAAATTGAGCAAAACTCATTTTATCAAAAACAAAGTTTGAATTTTACTGACACAGTACTGTTACTCCACAGATCTATCAGGTAATGAATGACATGAGGTTCTTGTCTTACAAAAAAAAGTTTTAGTCATAACAGAAAAAATTATTATTACAAATATTATATTTGATACTTCTTAAATAATCTTATAGTTGCATAACTTTTAAATCATACCTAATATGATGCTACAAAACATACAGAATTAAAATTTGTTATATATGCCATAATTATCTGAAAGTTTTACTATTATGTTTTATTCAATGAATTTCAGGTGACAATTCCTGTAGCCAGCAATTCCGCCTATACTCTTGTGTTGACATTCCAGATTTGAAAATTATGAACAGTTTCATAAAGAGTGAACCAGTGCAAAATGCCGCATTCAATCAAGTGTTGCCAGAATTCACAGAAAACATTGTGAGTGAAATGAAAGCTGGTATAAGTAAGGCAGCTGCAACACTAAATACAGACAATAACATTGAATCAAGATTAATAGAAGTACAATCACCGAATGTCACAGACTCTGAGATAATGACTTTAGACATGAATCTGACTCCTGAGATTTATACTGCAGTCTTACATAATGAAAACGGCAGCAGGAAATCAACAATAGTCTATGATGATTGTACTCTCAACAGTGGAAGTAGAGAAGGTTTAAATTGTGTGGCAGTGTACAATCAGATGAAATAGTAATAGGTACAAAAGAGAAACTTTTCAGCTGTCATGTTTGTGGAGTACAGGTTAGCAAGAAAGGTGACCATAATGAACATGAACTTTCACATATGAGAGAAAAGTGTTACATAAGTAATGTTGGTAATGTAGAATTAGCTATAGAATCCAGTCTATGTCAACAAGACAAAATACAAAAAGCACAGAAGCATTCTAAATATGATCTTACTGGTATGGGGGCTGCTCATTTTGGTTATCAAAAGGCACATGTAATGCAGCATAAAGAAGAACTACCTTACAAGTGTGGTGGTCTTAGTAGGTTTTCTAGGACTGATTATCCAAAGAAACTCATGATGCAGCATAATAGTGAGACACATTACAAATATGACGTCAGTGGAGCAGAATTTTGTCAAAGTGATCACAAGGTAACAAATACAGAAGGAGAATCTTACAAGTGTGATGAACTTACAGGACAAAAACTTTATTCAAAATGGTACACAAGTCAACATACAGAAGAAAAACCTTGTAAATGTGATGTTTGTGGAGCAGGATTTTTTCAGAATGCGGCATTAAAGAGTCACAAAATGACACACACAGGAGAGAAACCTTATAAGTGTGATGTTTGTGGAGCCAAATTTTCTGATAGTGATGCTTTAGAAAGTCACAAAAGGGCACACACAGGAGAGAAACCTTATAAGTGTGATGTTTGTGGAGCAGCATTTTCTCTAAATAATCATTTGAAGAGACATAAAAGGATACACACAGGAGACAAACCTTATAAGTGTGATGTTTGTGGAGCAAAATTTTCTCTAAATAATCATTTGAAGAGACATAAAAGGACACACACAGGAGACAAACCTTATAAGTGTGATGTTTGTGGAGCAGAACTTTCTCATAGTAGTGCTTTAAAGAGTCACAAAAGGACACACACAGGAGAGATACCTTATAAGTGTGATGTTTGCAGAGCCAAATTTTCTCAGAATGGTGCTTTAAAGATTCACAAAAGGACAAACACAGGAGAGAAACCTTATAATTGTGATGTTTGTGGAGCAGAATTTTCTCAGAATGGTACTTTAAAGTGTCACAAAAGGACACACACAGGAGAGAAAACTTATAAGTGTGATGTTTGTGAAGCAGAATTTTCTTAAAGTGGTGCTTTAAAGAGTCACAAAAGGACACACACAGGAGAGAAACCTTATAAGTGTGATGTTTGTGGAGCAGCATTTTCTCATACTGGGGCTTTAAAGTGTCACAAAAGGACACACACAGGAGAGAAACCTTATAAGTGTGATGTTTGTGGAGCAGAATTTTCCGAGAATGGTACTTTAAAGAGTCACAAAAGGACACACACAGGAGAGAAACCTTATAAGTGTGATATTTGTGGAGCAGATTTTTCTGAGAATAGTAATTTAAACAGACACAAAAGGGCACACACAGGAGAGAAACCTTATAAGTGTGATGTTTGTGGAGCAGAATTTTCTCAGAATGGTACTTTAAAGAGTCACAAAAGGACACACACAGGAGAGAAACCTTATAAGTGTGATGTTTGTGGAGCAGAATTTTCTGAGAATGGTACTTTAAAGAGTCACAAAAGGACACATACAGGAGAGAAACCTTATAAGTGTGATGTTTGTGTAGCAGATTTTTCTCACAGTGGTGATTTAAAGAGTCACAAAAGGACACACACAGGAGAGAAACCTTATAAGTGTGATGTTTGTGGAGCAAAATTTTCTCAAAATAGTCATTTGAATAGACACAAAAGGACACACACAGGAGAGACACCTTATAAGTGTGATGATTGTGGAGCAGAATTTTCTGAGAATGGTAATTTAAAGAGTCACAAAAGGACACACACAGGAGAGAAACCTTATAAGTGTGATGTTTGTGGAGCAGATTTTTCTCACCGTGGTGATTTAAAGAGTCACAAAAGGACACACACAGGAGAGAAACCTTACAAGTGTGATGTTTGTGGAGCAGATTTTTCTCAGATTGGTCATTTAAAGAGACACAAAAGGACACACACAGGAGAGAAACCTTACAAGTGTGATGTTTGTAGAGCAGATTTTTCTCAGATTGGTCATTTAAAGAGACACAAGAGGACACACACACAGGAGAGAAACCTTATGTGTGATGTTTGTGGAGCAGAATTTTCTCGGAATTGTCATTTAAGGATACACAAAAGGACACACACAGGAGAGAAACCTTATACGTGTGATGTTTGTGGAGCAGAATTGTCTGAGAATGGTACTTTAAAGAGTCACAAAAGGACACACACAGGAGAGAAACCTTATAAGTGTGATGTTTGTGGAGCAGAATTTTCTTACACTGGGGCTTTAAAGAGACACAAAAGGACACACACAGAAGAGAAACCTTATAAGTGTGATGTTTGTGAAGCAGAATTTTCTCATAGTGGTGCTTTAAAGAGTCACAAAAGGACACACACAGGAGAGAAACCTTATAAGTGTGATGTTTGTGAAGCAGAATTTTCTCAGAATTGTCATTTAAGGATACACAAAAGGACACACACAGGAGTGAAACCTTATAAGTGTGATGTTTGTGAAGCACAATTTTCTTATACTGGGGCTTTAAAGAGTCACAAAAGGACACACACAGGAGAGAAACCTTATAAGTGTGATGTTTGTGGAGCAGAATTTTCTCAAAGTGGTGCTTTAAAGAGTCACAAAAGGACACACACAGGAGAGAAACCTTATAAGTGTGATGTTTGTGAAGCAGAATTTTCTCAAAGTGGTGCTTTAAAGAGTCACAAAAGGACATACACAGGAGAGAAACCTTATAAGTGTGATGTTTGTGGAGCAGCATTTTCTCGTACTGGGGCTTTAAAGTGTCACAAAAGGACACACACAGGAGAGAAACCTTATAAGTGTGATGTTTGTGAAGCAGAATTTTCTCAAAGTGGTCCTTTAAAATTTCACAAAAGGACACACACAGGAGAGACACCTGTTGAGTATCAAAATGTCCCGTGGATGATGTCACATTTGCCACACAACGTTGAGGGTGTTGTATCTCATCTGCTTTCCAAAGGTATTATAATACTGGCCTTTGCCGAGTAGTGTGCCACCCTCAGACACCAGGGATGATGAGGCGTAGTAACATGGTGTCTTTAGTCTGGTTTAAGTGTGTGATGTAAGGATAGAGTCAGATAGCTATAGTATCATACATAGACGTCACATCCGACCATACAACGTAGAAAGTCAATAAAGCTTTAAACAGCAGTGATGGTTTTTGGCAATATATATTGTGTACGCCACAATGACAAGATGCATGGACATCGTTATGCAGAAAAACATCACAGGTATAGTACAACAGTCATTGTATCATCGAAGTAGTCAATTCAACAGGCACAGCAGACAGCATAATATTAATGTACATCATATGCCTTTTAGGATATCGTAAACCGCTGTACATGTAGTCAGGTAGTAAACTTCCCTTTTCCATAAGAGCTAGTAGATATCAACTAGGAGATTAAATCTAGTCTCCTCTATTTTTGACCCCAACAAGACAGGCATGTCTTTTGAGCGTCACATTATCGTCTTCTATGTTCCTCAAACAGCAAAGGTATCAAACCTAGATCCATCAACAAAGGTCAGGAAGCAAATAGTCCGTAGGACAGGCATCAATCGATGCGTGACAATATAAGTGGATCGTGAGCTGAGCGAACTTGTCATATCACAGACTTTATAATAAGGCAGGCTAAGCAAAAGTCAACATCACAAGAAGGCGATAAAGTTACTTAGCAAAAAAAGGATTCATTTACCTGTTCATCAGGAATTAAATCACATAAATCACTTATGCCTCCAGGCATTTGGAATAACATAGAGATATATCATCTCAAAAAAGGAACAACAATGATGAGGACTCCTTCCTGAATAAACTAAGCGAAGACTAGCACACCGCTACGTCTCGCCTTACCAGCTTCTCTGCTCAGACTGGCCTGGGCGGAAATCATTTAAACAGCGCCACAGACAGAGACATGCGCAGAACACACGAATCGAATACAACTCAGCTAAACTTACGAAACGAAGACTGTTCTACGATGTTCGACTAAAGACCTTTACCTTAAAAGGAAATGAATCTTGAAACATTGCGATTGCCAACTGTTTTCTAAGAACTGACGACCTGAGCGCTCCATATATGGCCGTGACTCAAAATCGTTCACACAACTATCGGCAACCATACTATCAGACTATTGTCACACGATTAGACAACTAGTAGAAATAAGAAGTGACTACAATTCCATGAGTTCCTTCCCATGCATTAAAAAATGAATATAGTCAGAATAAGTTAGCAGCAACAACACCTTATAAGTGTGATGTTTGTGGAGCAGAATTTTATGAGAATGGTACTTTAAAGAGTCACAAAAGGACACACACAGGAGAGAAACCTTATAAGTGTGATGTTTGTGGAGCAGAATTTTCTTATACTGGAGCTTTAAAGAGACACAAAAGGACACACACAGGAGAGAGAAGACTTAAAGAGACACAAAAGGACAGACACAGGAGAGAGAAGACTTAAAGAGACACAAAAGGACAGACACAGGAGAGAGAAGACTTAAAGAGACACAAAAGGACAGACACAGGAGAGAAAAGACTTAAAGAGACACAAAAGGACAGACACAGGGGAGAGAAGACTTAAAGAGACACAAAAGGACAGACACCGGGGAGAGAAGACTTAAAGAGACACAGACAGGAGAGAGAAGACTTAAAGAGACACAAAAGGGCACACACAGGAGAGAGAAGACTTAAAGAGACACAAAAGGACAGACACAGGAGAGAGAAGACTTAAAGAGACACAAAAGGACACACACAGGAGAGAGAAGACTTAAAGAGACACAAAAGGACACACACAGGAGAAAGAAGACTTAAAGAGACACAAAAGGACACACACAGGAGAGAGAAGACTTAAAGAGACACAAAAGGACAGACACAGGGGAGAGAAGACTTAAAGAGACACAAAAGGACAGACACAGGGGAGAGAAGACTTAGAGACACAGACAGGAGAGAGAAGACTTAAAGAGACACAAAAGGGCACACACAGGAGAGAGAAGACTTAAATAGACACAGACAGAAGAGAGAAGACTTAAAGAGACACAGACAGGAGAGAGAAGACTTGAAGAGACACAGACAGAAGAGAGAAGACTTAAAGAGACACAGACAGGAGAGAGAAGACTTAAAGAGACACAGACAGGAGAGAGAAGACTTAAAGAGACACAAAAGGACAGACACAAGGGAGAGAAGACTTAAAGAGACACAAAAGGACAGACAGGAGAGAGAAGACTTAAAGAGACACAAAAGGACACACATAGGAGAGAGAAGACTTAGAGACACAAAAGGACACACGCAGGAGAGAGAAGACTTAAAGTGACACAAAAGTTCACACACAGGAGAGAGAAGACTTAAAGAGACACAAAAGGACAGACACAGGAGAGAGAAGACTTAAAGAGACACAAAAGGACACACACAGGAGAGAGAAGACTTAAAGAGACACAAAAAGACACACACAGGAGAGAGAAGACTTAAAGAGACACAAAAGGACACACACAGGAGAGAGAAGACTTAAAGAGACACAAAAGGACACACACAGGAGAGAGAAGACTTAAAGAGACACAAAAGGACCCACACAGGAGAGAGAAGACTTAAAGAGACACAAAAGGACAGACAGGGGAGAGAAGACTTAAAGAGACACAAAAGGACAGACACAGGGGAGAGAAGACTTAAAGAGACACAGACAGGAGAGAGAAGACTTAAAGAGACACAAAAGGGCACACACAGGAGAGAGAAGACTTAAAGAGACACAAAAGGACAGACACAGGGGAGAGAAGACTTAAAGAGACACAAAAGGGCAGACACAGGAGAGAGAAGACTTAAAGAGACACAAAAGGACACACAAGGAGAGAGAAGACTTAAAGAGACACAAAAGGAAAAACACAGGAGAGAGAAGACTTAAAGAGACACAAAAGGACACACACAGGAGAGAGAAGACTTAAAGAGACACAAAATGAAACACACAGGAGAGAGAAGACTTAAAGAGACACAAAAGGACAGACACAGGAGAGAGAAGACTTAAAGAGACACAAAAGGACAGACACAAGGGAGAGAAGACTTAAAGAAACACAAAAGGACAGACACATTAGAGAGAAGACTTAAAGAGACACAAAAGGACAGACACAGGAGAGAGAAGACTTAAAGAGACACAAAAGGACAGACACAGGGGAGAGAAGACTTAAAGAGACACAAAAGGGCACACACAGGAGAGAGAAGACTTAAAGAGACACAAAAGGACAGACACAGGGGAGAGAAGACTTAAAATTAAAGAGACACAAAAGGACAGACACAGGAGAGAGAAGACTTAAAGAGACACAAAGGGACACACACAGGAGAGAGAAGACTTAAAGAGACACAAAAGGGCACACACAGGAGAGAGAAGACTTAAAGAGACACAAAAGGACACACACAGGAGAGAGAAGACTTAAAGAGACACAAAAGGACAGACACAGGAGAGAGAAGACTTAAAGAGACACAAAAGGACAGACACAGGAGAGAGAAGACATACAAGTGTTCGCTAATGGAAGTAAGCTCCTGCTCAAGTTTCGAGATCAACCAGAACTGAAGTAAGTCAGATAAAAACCCGGCACTAATTTCTTCATCTTTGCTGTTTGGCCACCTGTGGAGAACATACCTTAATAATGAGCTGTTCACCATCTGTTCTTTTTTCATGTTCTCTTCCCCCCTCCTCTATTTCAGCTCTTCTCGTTATGTCATATAATCTTGTCATATTCTCTTTATGTCATTTAATCTTGTCATGTTCTATTTATGTCATTGTTAAAGTCATATTTTAATGAAGGGGAGTTAAACATTAAAAGACTTGTATGCACAGGTCAGATTTTGGTTAACACGCTTATTTTTTAAAATAACATCTGGAATTTGCTCGAATGTTCTAGACACAGTTTGAGAAGAAAGCGTATGAGCGCTACTCACATCTCAAGCGGCGATTTCGCGCTGGGATGAATTTTTAATGAGTTGTTTTTGAGCGGCTGAATTTTTCGTGATGGTCCGCATGCTGAGAGAGCTCTGAGAAGGGGTTGATGATTTTTTCATCAGTCTGTCATGGAGAATAAGATATTTTTGGTGTGAAAGGTGTTGGAGACTTGCTAATGTATTTCTTAAAGACATGGATATGCTGCTCATTTATATACTGCAGAATGTACGTTATTGAAGATTTTCAGACCATGGATAGGCCATTATATATTCATATCTTTGATGAGGGATATGTTTTGAAGTTTGACAGATTGTTAAAAGGGAATATTCTTTCTCTCATGAGTTGTATTATTGCAGGCCTTAGAGTATGTTGACTCAGACTATATATATATATATATATATATATATATATATATATATATATATATATATATATATATATATATATATATATATATATATACTTACTTACTTACTTACTTACTTACTTAGTCGTTCCCCTTCTACCGTGAGGTGTAGAGGTTTGGAAGAGAGAGCGCCAGACTATCCTATCGGCTGTCTTCCTCCTGGCCTGGTTTCATTCTAGTCATCGGTCCTTCAAAGATTGTCTAATGTTGTCCTCCCAGCGGACTCTGGGTCATCCTGGGGGTCTGGATCCTTGGCTTTTTGTTTCCCATGCTTGTCGTGGTAGCCGATCTTCTCCCATTCTGCAGGCATGGCCAAACCATCTTAATTGGGACTGTTCTATTTGGATCTGCAGGGGGTGGCATTTTAGGCCTTGACGTATCGTATGGTTGCGGACCATGTCTCTTCTTGTTACTTCAACCACCTTCCTCAGATACCTCATTTCTGATGTTCGGATCTGGCTTTTGTGGGTTGTAGTCATTGCCCATGACTCGCATCCATATGTCAAGACTGGGACATAGGTGGAGCGGTATACAGCCATCTTCGTTTTCTTACCAACCTCTCTCTTGCTGAGGAATCCTCGATTTATGGCCTGAAAAAGTCTCCCAGCTGCTGCTTTTCGAGTGGCCAACTCTTCTTTGATGCCTCCCTTTCGGTCTGTAATAGCTCCGAGGTATTTAAAGTGGTCGACCTGCTCCAGGACCTGTTCTCCCAGCTTAATCTGATGTCTTCTTTCTTCTCGTGATATCACCATGGATTTTGTTTTAGAGCTGCTTATGACCATCCCTCTCTTCTCCAGCTCTTCCTTCCAGACTTGCAGGTTGGATTGGAGATGTGCCTCTGATTTAGCAATCAAGGCAACATCATCAGCAAATGCCAGCTCTGAAATATAGACCTGTCTCATCTTCCAATACCCCACTGAATACTTTCTTGTTCTCTCCTTACATGCCTTGATGACATCGTCCATAAGGAGTATGAAGAGGTAAGGTGATAGGATATCACCTTGTCTTACACCAATGGTGGTCTTGAACTCTTCTGACTTATGGTTTGCTGTCCTCACATAATTTCTGCAAGACTTGTAGAAGCTTTGTATAGCATGAATCAGAGGTGCTGGAATATTCTTCCTTGCCAAACAGTCCCAAAGTTTGCTCCAGGGGACCCTGTCAAACGCCTTTTCCAGATCTATGAAACAAAGATATATATATATATATATATATATATATATATATATATATATATATATATATATATATATATATATATATATATATATATATATATATATATATATATATATATATATATATATATATATATATATATATATATATATATGTGTGTGTGAGTGTGTGTGTGTGTGTGTGTGGACGCGTGCGCATGTGTGCGTGCATGCACGCTTGTGCCCGTGTGTGTGTATATATATATACACATACATACATACATACCATACATACTGTACATACCATACATACATACATACCGTACATACATACTGTACATACATACCATACATACATACCGTACATACATACCATACATACATACCATACATACCATACATACATACATACCATACATACATACATACCATACATACATACATACCATACATACATACCATACATACATACCATACATACATACCGTACATACATACTGTACATACATATGGTACATACCGTACATACATACCATACCATATGCACATACCATACATACATACCGTACATACATACCGTACATACATACCATACATACATATCGTACATACTGTACATACATACCGTACATACATACCATACATACATACCGTACATACATACCATACATACATAATGTACATACATACTGTACATACATACCATACATACGTACCATACATACATACTATGCATACATACCGTGCATACATACCGTGCATACATACCATGCATACATACCGTACATACATACCATACATACATACTGCACATACATACTGTACATACATACCATACATACATACCATACATACATACCATACATGCATACCGTACATACATACCATACATACATACTGTACATACATACCGTACATACATACCGTACATACATACATACATACATACACTCGCACGCACGCACACACAGACACACACACACACAGACACACACAGACAGACACACACAGACACACACAGACAGACACAGACAGACACAGACACACAGACAGACACACAGACAGACACACTCACACACACACACAGACATGCAGTTCCCTTTCTTGGATGGATAATTTAGCCACGAAGTTTATGATTATAAGCTGCTATGCTCAGTAGCCTGTGTACTGGAGATTTTATGCTGTATACGGATATGTTGTACTGTGGAGACTCCATGATCTGTTGTGAACTGTCATCAATGATTATATATACTTTTGAATTGTACGCTCGATTACCTTGAATTAGAGCTTACCTGATGTATCATGATTTGCCGTGACTTGTAACCTGTGACAGTGTAGTATTTATGATGTCATCGTTTGCTGTGCTGTTAATAAACAGTGTAGAACGTTACCAGGAGTTACAACGTTTCCTGACTCCTAGGTGTGCTGTGGTGTGAGTGACTGTACCATAAACACACTCAAAGAGCCTATACACATTCACGTCTATATATCTACACACTCACACATCAGTCGGCCGTCTGTAAGCCCGACACATGCTGATCGCCTTTATCAGCGGGAAAGTAATAATAACATTCATCTTCTTTAACCACACACCAAAAAAAATTGGATATTAACAGTCATCTAATCTTGTCATGTTCTCTTTATGTCATCTAATCTTGTCATGTTTTCTTTATGTCATCTAATCTTGTCATGTTCTCTTTATGTCATCTAATCTTGTCAAGTTTTCTTTATGTCATCTAATCTTGTCATGTTCTCTTTATGTCATCTAATCTTGTCATGTTATCTTTATGTCATCTAATCTTGTCATGTTCTCTTTATGTCATCTAATCTTGTCATGTTCTCTTTATGTCATCTAATCTTGTCATGTTCTCTTTATGTCATCTAATCTTGTCATGTTCTCTTTATGTCATCTAATCTTGTCATGTTCTCTTTATGTCATCTAATCTTGTCATGTTCTCTTTATGTCATCTAATCTTGTCATGTTCTCTTTATGTCATCTAATCTTGTCATGTTCTCTTTATGTCATCTAATCTTGTGTTACGTACATTTATTACCTACGGGAGTAGTCTTCGGTCCTGCCAAATGTACGCACCAGTTTTATATAGTTATATTATTTGTGCGTTCGATTGATTCATGCACTGACGTGCACAATGCAGTGTGAGTTGCTTTGGACGCACGTGTAACCTAGTTGAGTAGATTGTGACGTCATGATAGGGGCAGCTCGGACGACATTTATGTCCGCAGTGTTATTCTTTGATTCCTGGCAAATTTGAAGAAGCCATCAGTTGTATTCGTATCTATTGGTCTTCATGGCGAAGCCAATAGTGGAAGTATGAAGTAAGTGTCGCCCCATTTCTTATGGCAAGTTTAATTATGTAAATTAAAGTATCAGGCCGCTCCTATTAATGGTCTAGCGGGAATTCATCGGAGATGACATTCCTAGAATTGGACACACGGAGTCGATAGCCTTTGGAATCTTTTCGTAGAGGGAGAATCCATATGTGGAATCAAGTTAATGAATATATATATGCTTCACATGTTTAATATGCCGTTTTACCTATGCCAAAGTCGTGGCATGGATACCGAGAGGTTAGCCAAGATGAAACACTAACCTGGTTGTATTGTTATATCTGCCTTTGTTTGGATTGGATATGCTATCTAAGAATTTTATGAAGAAAGTCTGGGATGCTTACAAGTATGATATAAATTATTGCTCCGTGAGAATGAATCCGTTTGCCTTAATAAACGTCCTTGGGAGAATGTCAACGGACGTTAATACCATGTCTGTTATATGGTAATGGAAGTGATCCTTAGTCACTGGAATATAAGAGAACTTAACTGTTAGAGAATCTACAACAACTATTAACAGTGATATTAACATTTTGATGTATGATCTTCGCATCTGTAACTATGATTGTCTTGTTCCACTTCGTTGGTGTCACGTCAATAAAATATATGTACAGTAATCACCGACTTGTGTGCTGCCAATACTTGCCCAATTCACCCAATTCAACGATACTTGTTGGAATTTTCGTTTGAAGAACATTGTTGACATTCATTCCGTTTTAACCATTCGCGTTTCAATTTACCTCTTCACTGAACTCAAACGATAAAATGGAGTCAACAATAAATGGTGTTCCAGTGTGGTCTGGAAATATCTAACTTCCAAAGAACGTACTCAATACTTTTCTGTGAAAAGAAGATTTTTAACTTTCAAGTCACCAACATCTCGAACTTGGAACCCAGTGGGATGAGAAATCAGATTCAACTTACGTTTACCAAGGTCAAGGTCTTCAATCAACCTCCACGTCAAGTTTCACAGTGACTGATTACTTGGAGATCATCTCTTCATCATTATTACGTGCGAGCTGTAATCTAGTGAAGCAGAACGAAGTATTTTATCTGTAGACGTACATCCACGGAGACGAGGCACATTGATTTTTTTACCTGCACGCGAGATGAGTATAACGTGTTTCCGTTGTACACTTTATTACGCTTAGTTGTGCCTTCCGTGATATGTCCACATTCATATTTTTCGTGTTAAGTGTTATATGTTGTGTATTCTTCGTGGGAGGTTGGGAATGGCGACTTAGGACGGGAAATTACCAGTTTCACCACAGGTCCGTCTTAAGTGTTCTGTAGGACATTATTTTGCAGACTTCCCGCAGTGGAATGTTCCTATGCGTGAGCATAGAAGGATCTTTGGTCCACTGTGTCTGGTAGTCTGTGACACCTGACTATTTTAGCTGTTTCGTCAAGTTTTAATTGTTGTTTTTGGTAGTTATTTTTACTTGTACCTTATTTTCATGATGTATTTTGTATGTGATTATTGTCCATCTTACCTGACTGTCGTTCATTTTTTTACAAAGCATTTGTTTTTACACTGTGTTGTCAATTGTCTTGTGCATTATTTGACCGTAGATGTCATCGTAATTTTTTACGACATTCTATTTTAGTTCCACATTTTATTTTATTTGATTTCTACGACTGTAGTCATTTGTCTTGATTATCGTGTCGTGTCAGTATTGTGCTATTGTCTGTCACGTTATTGCTTTCACACCATTTCATGTTATAAATTACATTATTAATTATTAATATTATTGCCTATTATATAAATTGATTTTACCGTTCTAGAACAGGAACGAAAACCACTAGTTGTAGTAACAATTTTAAGTAGTATTATTACATAATAAAATTGAATAATGGCTACCTTAGACTATTTCATTAAGCAAGCAAAAGCTCTTCAGATGGCTCCTGAGGAAGCAAAAGCATTTGCACTTGCAGAATATAAGAAAGCTCAAGAAATAGAAGCTGATCAGAGAAGGTTAGAAACTTTACGTTTGGAAAATTTGAAATTTGCGGCAGATCAAAAAAGAATTGAGGCTGAGGGGGTTGAAAAGAAGAGGAAATTTATAGCTGAGGAAGAGGAGAAAAAAATGAGATTAGCCGCTGAATTAGAAGAGAAACGATTTCAGCGAGAGGCAGAACAGAAGCAAAGGGAGGCTGAAGATAGACTTAAAAAAGAAATGGAAGAAAAAAGATTAATAGCTGAAAAAGAAATGGAAGTTAAACAAAAAGAAATGCAAGAAAGAAGATTAATAGCTGAACAAAACACAAAACGACTTCAGCTTGAGATGGAAGAGAATGAAAGAAAACGACAGCATGAACTGAAATTAGCAGAGTCAGAATATGAGAGACTTAGGTTAACTCAGGAAGCTAATTCTCAGAGAACTTTTGAAAGCCAAACTTCATCCAGACATGATAATTTTAAGGAAATTCACCTTAAATTACCAAAATTTAATCCCCCGTCTGATGACGTGATATTCTTCCTAGATAGGTTTGAGGCCACTTGTGTGTCTTATAACGTGGATAAAGCTCTATACTGTACATATTTATCCAGATTACTTACAGGGGACGCATTAGCAGTTTTTATCATACCACCAGCATTGGTGAGAAAAATGACTATAATGCTCTTAGAGCGGCACTTCTGCAAAAATTCCAAATGACAGAAGACCAATATCGATCAAGATTCCATACATTACTACCTCAATCTAGCAAAAATTTTAGTGATTTTCTGTCACAAATACGACTAACATTAGAAAGATGGATCGAATTATCCAAAATTGAAAAGTCGTATGAAGGTCTCTTCGATTTACTGATGCGCGATAAGGTACTTTCGTCTGTAAATCCTACATTTCTCGCATTTTTACACGAACGGAAACCTTTATCTATGAAAGACTTAGAACAGCATGCAAAAAAATTTTTGCACTGCTCACCCAAACATGGATCTAAGTAATGCACAGATTAAGAATGAATTGCCTGTTGCTTTTGCAGCACAACAAAACAATTTTTCACGCAATCGTTCTTTTAGTGCTGACAGATATGTCAATAAGGGAAATAATGACAATTTTAACAATGGTAATTTTTTACAAAGGGAAGCAATTTCAACAATCTGCTCCATTTAATGTTTCTTGGAACCAGGCTCACAGATCGCGAGATTTTGGTAACAATAATTTTAAAAATAATCAAGGACATTATAATAAACAAAACTGGAGATCAAGATCTCAGGGTCCGCAAAACAAACAATTTTTTGGAAATAAACCATTTTACCAACATCATAACGATAATTATACAAATTATCGGACTAATCCAAATTTTAACTCTAGCAGAAACTACAATTATGGCAATTTTAATGACAAAAATCAAAATCGATCGCGTCGACGAGATAGATCGTTGAGTAATACGAATAGACATTCTAATGTCGCTTTTAGTGATACACAGGCTAACATTGAACAGGGTAAAGGAGCTGAAACTCATAATGCTATGTGTTGTTCTCTTGATTGTACCCAAGTCAAAGATTGTTCAGAATGCTCTACTCTTTTCCAGCCCAGGGCGATCACGACGCTGCGTTGCGGACATACCTTGCCTAGTCTACCTGCAGTCTGTACGGCCACTGCTGCGTCAGTACACCAGGGACAGGGCTCTCTTAAGTTTAACAAGGGATTTGTCAACAATATTTCATGCTCTCTCTCCTATTTGACTCAGGTTGCAGCACAGTCGGCGTCCGGACTTCGCTGATCAACCCAAGTTGTGCCACGGGCCGGGTTGTCAAATGTGTAACGTTTGGTGGCACAATTGAAACATTTGCCACTGCTATTATTGATCTTAATACACCATTTTTTTTCAGGAAAGATTCAAGCTTGTCTCCTTCCGAATCCAATTTGTGATTTAATACTTGGTCGCATACATGGTATTAAAGAGTGTACACCACAGCAAATTGCTGAATGGGAAGAGCGACATATTCAAACTGCAAATGCAGTAGTGACTAGAGCGCAAGCTACTAATATGTCGCATGATACACCTATGGAACCTACAGTTCATACCACTTGTGATGATGATGCTCCTATTTCACGGGAGTTGTTTGCAACATTGCAAAAGAATGATGATTCATTAAAAAAAATTTTTCAGTATGTGAACAAAAATAATACCAGCAACAAACTTGCAAAATCTAGACATGACTTTATACTTAAAAATGGGATTTTGGTTAGAGTAATACGAGAAAAGGATTCATCCTTATGTTCTCAGATTATAGTCCCATCCTGTATGAGATCTCGTATATTACGACATGCGCATGACTCGCAATGTGCGGGCCATATGGGTTTTTCGCGTACCAAATCCAGAGTGCTTTCGGCATTCTACTGGCCAGGCGTACATAAGGACATCACTCTCTATTGTCGGTCTTGTTTGATATGTCAAGAAGTTAAGGTACGGGGTCCATTTCATGCGGCTCCTATTCAAGCTGCGGACATCCCGATTAGACCATTTGATAAAATGGCTATAGACATTATTGGTCCTATGCTACCATCTGCTAGAGGGCATACGCATATTCTTACGTGCATTGATATGTGCACTCGCTGGCCTGAAGCCATCCCTCTCAAGAACACTTCATCTGCCAGTGTAGCAGAGGCATTGATGTTAATCTTCTCACGCATTGGTTTTTCCACGGAAAATCTTGTCGGATCATGGGGTTCAGTTCATTTCTGAATCCATGTCTCAAGTTATGAAGACATTAGGTATAGACAGATCTCTAAGTTCTATTTATCATCCGATGTCAAATGGGTTAATTGAGCGTCTAAATAGGACACTCAAGCAGTTGTTGGGTAAGATGACTCAAGACCAGCCGCAAGACTGGGATCGGGTCCTACCCGCTTGTCTCTTTGCGTATCGCGAAGTACAAAATCAAGCAACGGGTTTTTCTCCATTTCAACTTGTTTTCGGCATGCAACCACGCGGTCCGATGTCGTTAATCCACGACTTATTGGTTGACGAGAATATTGAAGAGGAAACTCAATCCTCTTATGAGTATGTGATCTCTCTGAGAAAGAGAATCATAGATGCTTGTAGATTAGCTACTGCATCATCCGAACAAGCCAAAGAAAAAGCTCGTCTATTTGCAAACAAGTATAGACGTCTTCGCCAGCTCATACCTGGTGATGAAGCTTTTGTATTACTCCCTGCGCATAATAATCGTCTTTTAATTACCTGGAGAGGTCCTTTCAGGATCATCTCAAGAATATCCGATGTCGACTACATCGTTGATGTTAATGGTAAACATAAAACCTTCCACATTAATATGTTGAAGGAATATTACTCACGTCCTGATTATCTACAATCAGTGTTCCAAGCAACTGACGATCCTACACCTCCTATTCAACACTATTCTAGTTTGTCAGTCATCCAAGAAGAGGAATCTTCTTTCGATGATGTACAACTACCAATACCAGTTGTACCACTCCATTCCACTGAGAAATGGAATGATGTTACTATCTCATCTACTCTTACTGATGATCAACGTCAGCAAGTCTCTAATATTCTACACACGTATGAGGATGTCCTCACTGACATCCCAGGTCATACGTCAGTCATCCAACATGACATTATTCTGACTGACGATACACCGATTCGAGTTCGCCCATATCCTATTCCTTTACACTTTCGTGATAAGGTTGATAAGGAATTGGATGAGATGCTTCAATTAAATATAATTGAACCATCTTCATCACCATATTCTTCTTCTATGGTAATCATTAGGAAGAAGGACAACAATATACGTCTTTGCGTAGATTACAGGAAATTAAACAAAGTTACAAAATTCGATGCGGAACCATTACCTCTTTTAGACGACTTATTAGAGAAATTATCTCATGCCACATTCTTTTCGAAATTTGACCTTTCAAAGGGTTATTGGCAAGTGCCATTAACCCCTAAAGCAAAGCCATTCACCGCTTTCTCGACGCCACGGGGTCTTTTTCAATGGAATTTTATGCCATTCGGTCTAATGAATGCGCCAGCTACCTTTGTACGCATGATGCGCCGCATATTGTCTCATCGTCCCGATGTCATTACTTATATAGATGACATCTGTCTTTTCAGTGACTCTTGGGATGAACATATTCAGGGTTTAAAATCTTTACTTTCTACCTTACGGGATTATAACTTAACAGCAAAACCTTCAAAGGCTTTTGTCGGTTTTCATGACATCTCATTTCTTGGTCACCGTATAGGTCGCGGTTTAATGTATACAGAAGACAGTAACGTCTCTAAAATTTTAAACATCTCAGCACCTAAGACAAAAAAACAAGTGAGGTCGCTCTTAGGACTAATACAGTTCTATTCTAAATTCATCCCTCATTTGTCTACTATAACTGCACCTCTTTCTTCGTTACTAAAAAAAGGTGCAACTAATGTAATAAAGTGGTCGCAGGATCATCAAACGGCTTTAGATTATATAAAACAATTTTTTTCAAATAAGCCTTTTTTAAGGTTGCCTAACAAAGATCTCACCTTTGTTCTTCGCAGTGATGCTTCTTCCTACGCTATCGCGGCAGTTTTGATGCAGGAATACGGAGGCACCTTATTTCCGGTTATGTACGTATCCAGAAAGCTTACGACGAGCGAGATGAAGTATTCCGTTCTAGATAAAGAGCTCCTCGCTCTTGTCTGGTCAATCACAAAACTGGATCGTTATCTCCTCGGATCACACTTTGTGGTGGAATCCGACCAGAAAGCTCTTACAGCACTGAACACAGGGAACGTGAAGTCATCAAAGTCAGCGCGTTACGCTATTGCGCTTCAACCGTTCCATTTTGAGATACGAGCTATTCCTGGAGTACAGAATGTGTTTGCAGACTGTCTTTCAAGATGCCCTAGTGAACACGTCGAAATTAAACCACTTCCAGATGGTGAAACGTCCTCACAGAAACATGAATAACTTTGTACATGGTCACTGATTATACATCTGTGGAGACTATGTGTAGTTCTGCAGTATTCGTATATATATAACTTTCAGAATATACTTACGTATGGATTATAACATTATTTCTTGTGAAGTAACGTTTTGTTAGAACGGGAACAGTGATATTAAAGTAACACTTTTTTTAGTATGGAAACATTGGTAAGAGTGACAAATAGACATTCACTATTGTTATGGAACAGATTACACTACATATCGTGTTCGTAAACGTATTTCAGACATGGTACATTGAGAACATATTCTTGTCGATTTAACTAGTTCTAAAAGAATATTAACAATGAGTGAAATTGAAATCACTTAGAATAAATTAGTAATTAGTTATTTGTTCATAAATTAAGTACTATTAATTAGTATAATTCAATTTAATCAATTTGATTGATTATAAATCACACATCTACTAACTTTATTAGTGTTTCGCAATACGTGTATTCACGTATCCCACTACATGATATCTCACTTTTAGATAACTAGTCAAACTTACTAGTGTTAGGAAATAGTAAGTGCGTTGCTTCTTAAAGTGTTTAATTATGCTTTGTTTCATTTTGCATGTTGTATTTTAAAATTTTCTGTTTTATTGATTCTTTTATCATTGATCATCATCAGTGTTGCTGTTCATTTTCATTTTTGAAATCATATGTTTCAAATTTAAAAAAAAAAAAAAAATTTGGTTGAATTTTATTATCATCTTTTTTTTATGGTTTATTTCATTTTCATTTTTCAACTTCTTTTTACTTCGAATATTACCACATCGTTCCAAAGTAGGTCGATGGTGGATGTGTGCTTTAATGCATACTATCATTTAGTTATATTGTTTTCATTTAATATTTTTTTCTTAATATGATATAATTTTATGCATGTCATAAATCTTGTTGTAGTTTTGACTCACCTCTCTCGAGTAATTAGTTCGAAAAAAATTAATAGAATTAATTTTTTTAAGGGGAGGTAATAAGGGAGCTGTTACGTACATTTATTACCTACGGGGGTAGTCTTCGGTCCTGCCAAATGTACGCACCAGTTTTATATAGTTATATTATTTGTGCGTTCGATTGATTCACGCACTGACGTGCACAATGCTGTGTGAGTTGCTTTGGACGCACGTGTAACCTAGTTGAGTAGATTGTGACGTCATGATAGGGGCAGCTCGGACGACATTTATGTCCGCAGTGTTATTCTTTGATTCCTGGCAAATTTGAAGAAGCCATCAGTTGTATTCGTATCTATGGGTCTTCATGGCGAAGCCAATAGTGGAAGTATGAAGTAAGTGTCGCCCCATTTCTTATGGCAAGTTTAAATTATGTAAATTAAAGTATCAGGCCGCTCCTATTAATGGTCTAGCGGGAATTCATCGGAGATGACATTCCTAGAATTGGACACACGGAGTCGATAGCCTTTGGAATCTTTTCGTAGAGGGAGAATCCATATGTGGAATCAAGTTAATGAATATATATGCTTCACATGTTTAATATGCCGTTTTACCTATGCCAAAGTCGTGGCATGGATACCGAGAGGTTAGCCAAGATGAAACACTAACCTGGTTGTATTGTTATATCTGCCTTTGTTTGGATTGGATATGCTATCTAAGAATTTTATGAAGAAAGTCTGGGATGCTTACAAGTATGATATAAATTATTGCTCCGTGAGAATGAATCCGTTTGCCTTAATAAACGTCCTTGGGAGAAGGTCAACGGACGTTAATACCATGTCTGTTATATGGTAATGAAAGTGATCCTTAGTCACTGGAATATAAGAGAACTTAACTGTTAGAGAATCTACAACAACTATTAACAGTGATATTAACATTTTGACGTATGATCTTCGCATCTGTAACTATGATTGTCTTGTTCCACTTCGTTGGTGTCACGTCAATAAAATATATGTACAGTAATCACCGACTTGTGTGCTGCCAATACTTGCCCAGTTCACCCAATTCAACGATACTTGTTGGAATTTTCGTTTGAAGAACATTGTTGACATTCATTCCGTTTTAACCATTCGCGTTTCAATTTACCTCTTCACTGAACTCAACGATAAAATGGAGTCAACAATAAATGGTGTTCCAGTGTGGTCTGGAAATATCTAACTTCCAAGGAACGTATCCATGTAAATGATCGTTTGAAAAGAAGAATTTTTCCTTTGAAGGAGACATCATCTAAATTTGGATCCTAGTGCGGATGATGAAATCAGATTCAACTTACGTTTACCAAGGTCAAGGTCTTCAATCAACCTCCACGTCAAGTTTCACAGTGACTGATTACTTGGAGATCATCTCTTCATCATTATTACGTGCGAGCTGTAATCTAGTGAAGCAGAACGAAGTATTTTATCTGTAGACGTACATCCACGGAGACGAGGCACATTGATTTTTTTTACCTGCACGCGAGATGAGTATAACGTGTTTCCGTTGTACACTTTATTACGCTTAGTTGTGCCTTCCGTGATATGTCCACATTCATATTTTTCGTGTTAAGTGTTATATGTTGTGTATTCTTCGTGGGAGGTTGGGAATGGCGACTTGATCTGACGAACGAAATTCCATTTCGAACCACAGGTCCGTCTTAAGTCAGACGTTCTGTAGGACATTATTTTGCAGACTTCCCGCAGTGGAATGTTCCTATGCGTGAGCATAGAAGGATCTTTGGTCCACTGTGTCTGGTAGTCTGTGACACCTGACTATTTTAGCTGTTTCGTCAAGTTTTAATTGTTGTTTTTGGTAGTTATTTTTACTTGTACCTTATTTTCATGATGTATTTTGTATGTGATTATTGTCCATCTTACCTGACTGTCGTTCATTTTTTTACAAAGCATTTGTTTTTACACTGTGTTGTCAATTGTCTTGTGCATTATTTGATCGTAGATGTCATCGTAATTTTTTACGACATTCTATTTTAGTTCCACATTTTATTTTATTTGATTTCTACGACTGTAGTCATTTGTCTTGATTATCGTGTCGTGTCAGTATTGTGCTATTGTCTGTCACGTTATTGCTTTCACACCATTTCATGTTATAAATTACATTATTAATTATTAATATTATTGCCTATTATATAAATTGATTTTACCGTTCTAGAACAGGAACGAAAACCACTAGTTGTAGTAACAATTTTAAGTAGTATTATTACATAATAAAATTGAATAATGGCTACCTTAGACTATTTCATTAAGCAAGCAAAAGCTCTTCAGATGGCTCCTGAGGAAGCAAAAGCATTTGCACTTGCAGAATATAAGAAAGCTCAAGAAATAGAAGCTGATCAGAGAAGGTTAGAAACTTTACGTTTGGAAAATTTGAAATTTGAGCAGCAAAAAAGATCTGGAGGGAAAAAAAATTGAGATTAACTGCTGAGGAGGATGAAAAGAAGAGGAAATTTATAGCTGAGGAAGAGGAGAAAAAAATGAGATTAGCCGCTGAATTAGAAGAGAAACGATTTCAGCGAGAGGCAGAACAGAAGCAAAGGGAGGCTGAAGATAGACTTAAAAAAGAAATGGAAGAAAAAAGATTAATAGCTGAAAAAGAAATGGAAGTTAAACAAAAAGAAATGCAAGAAAGAAGATTAATAGCTGAACAAAACACAAAACGACTTCAGCTTGAGATGGAAGAGAATGAAAGAAAACGACAGCATGAACTGAAATTAGCAGAGTCAGAATATGAGAGACTTAGGTTAACTCAGGAAGCTAATTCTCAGAGAACTTTTGAAAGCCAAACTTCATCCAGACATGATAATTTTAAGGAAATTCACCTTAAATTACCAAAATTTAATCCCCCGTCTGATGACGTGATATTCTTCCTAGATAGGTTTGAGGCCACTTGTGTGTCTTATAACGTGGATAAAGCTCTATACTGTACATATTTATCCAGATTACTTACAGGGGACGCATTAGCAGTTTATCATACAACCAGCATTGGTGAGAAAAATGACTATAATGCTCTTAGAGCGGCACTTCTGCAAAAATTCCAAATGACAGAAGACCAATATCGATCAAGATTCCATACATTACTACCTCAATCTAGCAAAAATTTTAGTGATTTTCTGTCACAAATACGACTAACATTAGAAAGATGGATCGAATTATCCAAAATTGAAAAGTCGTATGAAGGTCTCTTCGATTTACTGATGCGCGATAAGGTACTTTCGTCTGTAAATCCTACATTTCTCGCATTTTTACACGAACGGAAACCTTTATCTATGAAAGACTTAGAACAGCATGCAAAAAATTTTTGCACTGCTCACCCAAACATGGATCTAAGTAATGCACAGATTAAGAATGAATTGCCTGTTGCTTTTGCAGCACAACAAAACAATTCTTCACGCAATCGTTCTTTTAGTGCTGACAGATATGTCAATAAGGGAAATAATGACAATTTTAACAACGGTAATTTTTACAAAGGGAAGCAATTTCAACAATCTGCTCCATTTAATGTTTCTTGGAACCAGGCTCACAGATCGCGAGATTTTGGTAACAATAATTTTAAAAATAATCAAGGACATTATAATAAACAAAACTGGAGATCAAGATCTCAGGGTCCGCAAAACAAACAATTTTTTGGAAATAAACCATTTTACCAACATCATAACGATAATTATACAAATTATCGGACTCATCCAAATTTTAACTCTAGCAGAAACTACAATTATGGCAATTTTAATGACAAAAATCAAAATCGATCGCGTCGACGAGATAGATCGTTGAGTAATACGAATAGACATTCTAATGTCGCTTTTAGTGATACACAGGCTAACATTGAACAGGGTAAAGGAGCTGAAACTCATAATGCTATGTGTTGTTCTCTTGATTGTACCCAAGTCAAAGATTGTTCAGAATGCTCTACTCTTTTCCAGCCCAGGGCGATCACGACGCTGCGTTGCGGACATACCTTGCCTAGTCTACCTGCAGTCTGTACGGCCACTGCTGCGTCAGTACACCAGGGACAGGGCTCTCTTAAGTTTAACAAGGGATTTGTCAACAATATTTCATGCTCTCTCCTATTTGACTCAGGTTGCAGCACAGTCGGCGTCCGGACTTCGCTGATCAACCCAAGTTGTGCCACGGGCCGGGTTGTCAAATGTGTAACGTTTGGTGGCACAATTGAAACATTTGCCACTGCTATTATTGATCTTAATACACCATTTTTTTCAGGAAAGATTCAAGCTTGTCTCCTTCCGAATCCAATTTGTGATTTAATACTTGGTCGCATACATGGTATTAAAGAGTGTACACCACAGCAAATTGCTGAATGGGAAGAGCGACATATTCAAACTGCAAATGCAGTAGTTACTAGAGCGCAAGCTACTAATATGTCGCATGATACACCTATGGAACCTACAGTTCATACCACTTGTGATGATGATGCTCCTATTTCACGGGAGTTGTTTGCAACATTGCAAAAGAATGATGATTCATTAAAAAAAATTTTTCAGCATGTGAACAAAAATAATACCAGCAACAAACTTGCAAAATCTAGACATGACTTTATACTTAAAAATGGGATTTTGGTTAGAGTAATACGAGAAAAGGATTCATCCTTATGTTCTCAGATTAAAGTCCCATCCTGTATGAGATCTCGTATATTACGACATGCGCATGACTCGCAATGTGCGGGCCACATGGGTTTTTCGCGTACCAAATCCAGAGTGCTTTTGGCATTCTACTGGCCAGGCGTACATAAGGACATCACTCTCTATTGTCGGTCTTGTTTGATATGTCAAGAAGTTAAGGTACGGGGTCCATTTCATGCGGCTCCTATTCAAGCTGCGGACATCCCGATTAGACCATTTGATAAAATGGCTATAGACATTATTGGTCCTATGCTACCATCTGCTAGAGGGCATACGCATATCCTTACGTGCATTGATATGTGCACTCGCTGGCCTGAAGCCATCCCTCTCAAGAACACTTCATCTGCCAGTGTAGCAGAGGCATTGATGTTAATCTTCTCACGCATTGGTTTTCCACGGAAAATCTTGTCGGATCATGGGGTTCAGTTCATTTCTGAATCCATGTCTCAAGTTATGAAGACATTAGGTATAGACAGATCTCTAAGTTCTATTTATCATCCGATGTCAAATGGGTTAATTGAGCGTCTAAATAGGACACTCAAGCAGTTATTGGGTAAGATGACTCAAGACCATCCCCAAGACTGGGATCGGGTCCTACCCGCTTGTCTCTTTGCGTATCGCGAAGTACAAAATCAAGCAACGGGGTTTTATCCATTTCAACTTGTTTTCGGCATGCAACCACGCGGTCCGATGTCGTTAATCCACGACTTATTGGTTGACGAGAATATTGAAGAGGAAACTCAATCCTCTTATGAGTATGTGATCTCTCTGAGAAAGAGAATCATAGATGCTTGTAGATTAGCTACTGCATCATCCGAACAAGCCAAAGAAAAAGCTCGTCTATTTGCAAACAAGTATAGACGTCTTCGCCAGCTCATACCTGGTGATGAAGCTTTTGTATTACTCCCTGCGCATAATAATCGTCTTTTAATTACCTGGAGAGGTCCTTTCAGGATCATCTCAAGAATATCCGATGTCGACTACATCGTTGATGTTAATGGTAAACATAAAACCTTCCACATTAATATGTTGAAGGAATATTACTCACGTCCTGATTATCTACAATCAGTGTTCCAAGCAACTGACGATCCTACACCTCCTATTCAACACTATTCTAGTTTGTCAGTCATCCAAGAAGAGGAATCTTCTTTCGATGATGTACAACTACCAATACCAGTTGTACCACTCCATTCCACTGAGAAATGGAATGATGTTACTATCTCATCTACTCTTACTGATGATCAACGTCAGCAAGTCTCTAATATTCTACACACGTATGAGGATGTCCTTACTGACATCCCAGGTCATACGTCAGTCATCCAACATGACATTATTCTGACTGACGATACACCGATTCGAGTTCGCCCATATCCTATTCCTTTACACTTTCGTGATAAGGTTGATAAGGAATTGGATGAGATGCTTCAATTAAATATAATTGAACCATCTTCATCACCATATTCTTCTTCTATGGTAATCATTAGGAAGAAGGACAACAATATACGTCTTTGCGTAGATTACAGGAAATTAAACAAAGTTACAAAATTCGATGCGGAACCATTACCTCTTTTAGACGACTTAATAGAGAAATTGTCTCATGCCACATTCTTTTCGAAATTTGACCTTTCAAAGGGTTATTGGCAAGTGCCATTAACCCCTAAAGCAAAGCCATTCACCGCTTTCTCGACGCCACGGGGTCTTTTTCAATGGAATTTTATGCCATTCGGTCTAATGAATGCGCCAGCTACCTTTGTACGCATGATGCGCCGCATATTGTCTCATCGTCCCGATGTCATTACTTATATAGATGACATCTGTCTTTTCAGTGACTCTTGGGATGAACATATTCAGGGTTTAAAATCTTTACTTTCTACCTTACGGGATTATAACTTAACAGCAAAACCTTCAAAGGCTTTTGTCGGTTTTCATGACATCTCATTTCTTGGTCACCGTATAGGTCGCGGTTTAATGTATACAGAAGACAGTAACGTCTCTAAAATTTTAAACATCTCAGCACCTAAGACAAAAAAACAAGTGAGGTCGCTCTTAGGACTAATACAGTTCTATTCTAAATTCATCCCTCATTTGTCTACTATAACTGCACCTCTTTCTTCGTTACTAAAAAAAGGTACAACTAATGTAATAAAGTGGTCGCACGATCATCAAACGGCTTTAGATTATATAAAACAATTTTTTTCAAATAAGCCTTTTTTAAGGTTGCCTAACAAAGATCTCACCTTTGTTCTTCGCAGTGATGCTTCTTCCTACGCTATCGCGGCAGTTTTGATGCAGGAATACGGAGGCACCTTATTTCCGGTTATGTACGTATCCAGAAAGCTTACGACGAGCGAGATGAAGTATTCCGTTCTAGATAAAGAGCTCCTCGCTCTTGTCTGGTCAATCAATAAACTGGATGGTTATCTCCTCGGATCACACTTTGTGGTGGAATCCGACCAGAAAGCTCTTACAGCACTGAACACAGGGAACGTGAAGTCA
Organism: Oreohelix idahoensis; assembly: GCA_024509875.1. NCBI lineage: Eukaryota > Metazoa > Mollusca > Gastropoda > Stylommatophora > Oreohelicidae > Oreohelix > Oreohelix idahoensis. The sequence continues at coordinate 107,710 of JAMPIV010022593.1, forward strand.
TCAAAGTCAGCGCGTTACGCTATTGCGCTTCAACCGTTCCATTTTGAGATACGAGCTATTCCTGGAGTACAGAATGTGTTTGCAGACTGTCTTTCAAGATGCCCTAGTGAACACGTCGAAATTAAACCACTTCCAGATGGTGAAACGTCCTCACAGAAACATGAATAACTTTGTACATGGTCACTGATTATACATCTGTGGAGACTATGTGTAGTTCTGCAGTATTCGTATATATATAACTTTCAGAATATACTTACGTAGGGATTATAACATTATTTCTTGTGAAGTAACGTTTTGTTAGAACGGGAACAGTGATATTAAAGTAACATTTTTTTTAGTATGGAAACATTGGTAAATGCGACAAATAGACATTCACTATTGTTATGGAACAGATTACACTACATATCGTGTTCGTAAACGTATTTCAGACATGGTACATTGAGAACATATTCTTGTCGATTTAACTAGTTCTAAAAGAATATTAACAATGAGTGAAATTGAAATCACTTAGAATAAATTAGTAATTAGTTATTTGTTCATAAATTAAGTACTATTAATTAGTATAATTCAATTTAATCAATTTGATTGATTATAAATCACACATCTACTAACTTTATTAGTGTTTCGCAATACGTGTATTCACGTATCCCACTACATGATATCTCACTTTTAGATAACTAGTCAAACTTACTAGTGTTAGGAAATAGTAAGTGCGTTGCTTCTTAAAGTGTTTAATTATGCTTTGTTTCATTTTGCATGTTGTATTTTAAAATTTTCTGTTTTATTGATTCTTTTATCATTGATCATCATCAGTGTTGCTGTTCATTTTCATTTTTGAAATCATATGTTTCAAATTTAAAAAAAAAAAAATTGGTTGAATTTTATTATCATCTTTTTTTTATGGTTTATTTCATTTTCATTTTCAACTTCTTTTTACTTCGAATATTACCACATCGTTCCAAAGTAGGTCGATGGTGGATGTGTGCTTTAATGCATACTATCATTTAGTTATATTGTTTTCATTTAATATTCTTTTCTTAATATGATATAATTTTATGCATGTCATTAATCTTGTTGTAGTTTTGACTCACCTCTCTCGAGTAATTAGTTCGAAAAAAATTAATAGAATTAATTTTTTTAAGGGGAGGTGATAAGGGAGCTGTTACGTACATTTATTACCTACGGGGGTAGTCTTCGGTCCTGCCAAATGTACGCACCAGTTTTATATAGTTATATTATTTGTGCGTTCGATTGATTCACGCACTGACGTGCACAATGCAGTGTGAGTTGCTTTGGACGCACGTGTAACCTAGTTGAGTAGATTGTGACGTCATGATAGGGGCAGCTCGGACGACATTTATGTCCGCAGTGTTATTCTTTGATTCCTGGCAAATTTGAAGAAGCCATCAGTTGTATTCGTATCTATTGGTCTTCATGGCGAAGCCAATAGTGGAAGTATGAAGTAAGTGTCGCCCCATTTCTTATGGCAAGTTTAATTATGTAAATTAAAGTATCAGGCCGCTCCTATTAATGGTCTAGCGGGAATTCATCGGAGATGACATTCCTAGAATTGGACACACGGAGTCGATAGCCTTTGGAATCTTTTCGTAGAGGGAGAATCCATATGTGGAATCAAGTTAATGAATATATATATGCTTCACATGTTTAATATGCCGTTTTACCTATGCCAAAGTCGTGGCATGGATACCGAGAGGTTAGCCAAGATGAAACACTAACCTGGTTGTATTGTTATATCTGCCTTTTGTTTGGATTGGATATGCTATCTAAGAATTTTATGAAGAAAGTCTGGGATGCTTACAAGTATGATATAAATTATTGCTCCGTGAGAATGAATCCGTTTGCCTTAATAAACGTCCTTGGGAGAAGGTCAACGGACGTTAATACCATGTCTGTTATATGGTAATGGAAGTGATCCTTAGTCACTGGAATATAAGAGAACTTAACTGTTAGAGAATCTACAACAACTATTAACAGTGATATTAACATTTTGACGTATGATCTTCGCATCTGTAACTATGATTGTCTTGTTCCACTTCGTTGGTGTCACGTCAATAAAATATATGTACAGTAATCACCGACTTGTGTGCTGCCAATACTTGCCCAATTCACCCAATTCAACGATACTTGTTGGAATTTTCGTTTGAAGAACATTGTTGACATTCATTCCGTTTTAACCATTCGCGTTTCAATTTACCTCTTCACTGAACTCAACGATAAAATGGAGTCAACAATAAATGGTGTTCCAGTGTGGTCTGGAAATATCTAACTTCCAAAGAACGTACTCAATACTTTTCTGTGAAAAGAAGATTTTAACTTTCAAGTCACCAACATCTCGAACTTGGAACCCAGTGGGATGAGAAATCAGATTCAACTTACGTTTACCAAGGTCAAGGTCTTCAATCAACCTCCACGTCAAGTTTCACAGTGACTGATTACTTGGAGATCATCTCTTCATCATTATTACGTGCGAGCTGTAATCTAGAGAAGCAGAACGAAGTATTTTATCTGTAGACGTACATCCACGGAGACGAGGCACATTGATTTTTTACCTGCACGCGAGATGAGTATAACGTGTTTCCGTTGTACACTTTATTACGCTTAGTTGTGCCTTCCGTGATATGTCCACATTCATATTTTTCGTGTTAAGTGTTATATGTTGTGTATTCTTCGTGGGAGGTAGGGAGGTTGATCTGACGAACGAGATCCATCTCGAAGCCAATTCGGGCTCTTCGTCAGACGTTCTGTAGGACATTATTTTGCAGACTTCCCGCAGTGGAATGTTCCTATGCGTGAGCATAGATGGATCTTTGGTCCACGGTGTCTGATAGGCTGTGACACCTGACTGTTTGAGATGTTTAGTCAAGTTTTAATTGGGGTTTTTGGTAGTGATGGTTACTTGTAGCTTGTTTTCATGATGTATTTTGTATGTGATTATTGTCCATCTTACCTGACTGTCGTTCAGTTTTTTACAAAGCATATGTTTTTACACTGTGTTGTCAATTGTCTTGTGCATTATTTGATCGTAGATGTCATCGTAATTTTTTACGACATTCTATTTTAGTTCCACATTTTATTTTATTTGATTTCTACGACTGTAGTCATTTGTCTTGATTATCGTGTCGTGTCAGTATTGTGCTATTGTCTGTCACGTTATTGCTTTCACACCCTTTCATGTTATAAATTACATTATTAATTATTAATATTATTGCCTATTATATAAATTGATTTTACCGTTCTAGAACAGGAACAAAAAACCACTAGTTGTAGTAACAATTTTAAGTAGTATTATTACATAATAAAATTGAATAATGGCTACCTTAGACTATTTCATTAAGCAAGCAAAAGCTCTTCAGATGGCTCCTGAGGAAGCAAAAGCATTTGCACTTGCAGAATATAAGAAAGCTCAAGAAATAGAAGCTGATCAGAGAAGGTTAGAAACTTTACGTTTGGAAAATTTGAAATTTGAGGCAGATCAGATTGATGCGGAGGAAATGAAAAAAAATGAGGCTGAGGAGGATGAAAAGAAGAGGAAATTTATAGCTGAGGAAGAGGAGAAAAAAATGAGATTAGCCGCTGAATTAGAAGAGAAACGATTTCAGCGAGAGGCAGAACAGAAGCAAAGGGAGGCTGAAGATAGACTTAAAAAAGAAATGGAAGAAAAAAGATTAATAGCTGAAAAAGAAATGGAAGTTAAACAAAAAGAAATGCAAGAAAGAAGATTAATAGCTGAACAAAACACAAAACGACTTCAGCTTGAGATGGAAGAAAATGAAAGAAAACGACAGCATGAACTGAAATTAGCAGAGTCAGAATATGAGAGACTTAGGTTAACTCAGGAAGCTAATTCTCAGAGAACTTTTGAAAGCCAAACTTCATCCAGACATGATAATTTTAAGGAAATTCACCTTAAATTACCAAAATTTAATCCCCCGTCTGATGACGTGATATTCTTCCTAGATAGGTTTGAGGCCACTTGTGTGTGTCTTATAACGTGGATAAAGCTCTATACTGTACATATTTATCCAGATTACTTACAGGGGACGCATTAGCAGTTTATCATACCACCAGCATTGGTGAGAAAAATGACTATAATGCTCTTAGAGCGGCACTTCTGCAAAAATTCCAAATGACAGAAGACCAATATCGATCAAGATTCCATACATTACTACCTCAATCTAGCAAAAATTTTAGTGATTTTCTGTCACAAATACGACTAACATTAGAAAGATGGATCGAATTATCCAAAATTGAAAAGTCGTATGAAGGTCTCTTCGATTTACTGATGCGCGATAAGGTACTTTCGTCTGTAAATCCTACATTTCTCGCATTTTTACACGAACGGAAACCTTTATCTATGAAAGACTTAGAACAGCATGCAAAAAATTTTTGCACTGCTCACCCAAACATGGATCTAAGTAATGCACAGATTAAGAATGAATTGCCTGTTGCTTTTGCAGCACAACAAAACAATTTTTCACGCAATCGTTCTTTTAGTGCTGACAGATATGTCAATAAGGGAAATAATGACAATTTTAACAATGGTAATTTTTACAAAGGGAAGCAATTTCAACAATCTGCTCCATTTAATGTTTCTTGGAACCAGGCTCACAGATCGCGAGATTTTGGTAACAATAATTTTAAAAATAATCAAGGACATTATAATAAACAAAACTGGAGATCAAGATCTCAGGGTCCGCAAAACAAACAATTTTTTGGAAATAAACCATTTTACCAACATCATAACGATAATTATACAAATTATCGGACTCATCCAAATTTTAACTCTAGCAGAAACTACAATTATGGCAATTTTAATGACAAAAATCAAAATCGATCGCGTCGACGAGATAGATCGTTGAGTAATACGAATAGACATTCTAATGTCGCTTTTAGTGATACACAGGCTAACATTGAACAGGGTAAAGGAGCTGAAACTCATAATGCTATGTGTTGTTCTCTTGATTGTACCCAAGTCAAAGATTGTTCAGAATGCTCTACTCTTTTCCAGCCCAGGGCGATCACGACGCTGCGTTGCGGACATACCTTGCCTAGTCTACCTGCAGTCTGTACGGCCACTGCTGCTTCAGTACACCAGGGACAGGGCTCTCTTAAGTTTAACAAGGGATTTGTCAACAATATTTCATGCTCTCTCCTATTTGACTCAGGTTGCAGCACAGTCGGCGTCCGGACTTCGCTGATCAACCCAAGTTGTGCCACGGGCCGGGTTGTCAAATGTGTAACGTTTGGTGGCACAATTGAAACATTTGCCACTGCTATTATTGATCTTAATACACCATTTTTTTCAGGAAAGATTCAAGCTTGTCTCCTTCCGAATCCAATTTGTGATTTAATACTTGGTCGCATACATGGTATTAAAGAGTGTACACCACAGCAAATTGCTGAATGGGAAGAGCGACATATTCAAACTGCAAATGCAGTAGTGACTAGAGCGCAAGCTACTAATATGTCGCATGATACACCTATGGAACCTACAGTTCATACCACTTGTGATGATGATGCTCCTATTTCACGGGAGTTGTTTGCAACATTGCAAAAGAATGATGATTCATTAAAAAAAATTTTTCAGTATGTGAACAAAAATAATACCAGCAACAAACTTGCAAAATCTAGACATGATTTTATACTTAAAAATGGGATTTTGGTTAGAGTAATACGAGAAAAGGATTCATCCTTATGTTCTCAGATTATAGTCCCATCCTGTATGAGATCTCGTATATTACGACATGCGCATGACTCGCAATGTGCGGGCCATATGGGTTTTTCGCGTACCAAATCCAGAGTGCTTTCGGCATTCTACTGGCCAGGCGTACATAAGGACATCACTCTCTATTGTCGGTCTTGTTTGATATGTCAAGAAGTTAAGGTACGGGGTCCATTTCATGCGGCTCCTATTCAAGCTGCGGACATCCCGATTAGACCATTTGATAAAATGGCTATAGACATTATTGGTCCTATGCTACCATCTGCTAGAGGGCATACGCATATTCTTACGTGCATTGATATGTGCACTCGCTGGCCTGAAGCCATCCCTCTCAAGAACACTTCATCTGCCAGTGTAGCAGAGGCATTGATGTTAATCTTCTCACGCATTGGTTTTCCACGGAAAATCTTGTCGGATCATGGGGTTCAGTTCATTTCTGAATCCATGTCTCAAGTTATGAAGACATTAGGTATAGACAGATCTCTAAGTTCTATTTATCATCCGATGTCAAATGGGTTAATTGAGCGTCTAAATAGGACACTCAAGCAGTTTTATTGGGTAAGATGACTCAAGACCACCCAAGACTGGGATCGGGTCCTACCCGCTTGTCTCTTTGCGTATCGCGAAGTACAAAATCAAGCAACGGGGTTTTCTCCATTTCAACTTGTTTTCGGCATGCAACCACGCGGTCCGATGTCGTTAATCCACGACTTATTGGTTGACGAGAATATTGAAGAGGAAACTCAATCCTCTTATGAGTATGTGATCTCTCTGAGAAAGAGAATCATAGATGCTTGTAGATTAGCTACTGCATCATCCGAACAAGCCAAAGAAAAAGCTCGTCTATTTGCAAACAAGTATAGACGTCTTCGCCAGCTCATACCTGGTGATGAAGCTTTTGTCTTACTACTCCCTGCGCATAATAATCGTCTTTTAATTACCTGGAGAGGTCCTTTCAGGATCATCTCAAGAATATCCGATGTCGACTACATCGTTGATGTTAATGGTAAACATAAAACCTTCCACATTAATATGTTGAAGGAATATTACTCACGTCCTGATTATCTACAATCAGTGTTCCAAGCAACTGACGATCCTACACCTCCTATTCAACACTATTCTAGTTTGTCAGTCATCCAAGAAGAGGAATCTTCTTTCGATGATGTACAACTACCAATACCAGTTGTACCACTCCATTCCACTGAGAAATGGAATGATGTTACTATCTCATCTACTCTTACTGATGATCAACGTCAGCAAGTCTCTAATATTCTACACACGTATGAGGATGTCCTCACTGACATCCCAGGTCATACGTCAGTCATCCAACATGACATTATTCTGACTGACGATACACCGATTCGAGTTCGCCCATATCCTATTCCTTTACACTTTCGTGATAAGGTTGATAAGGAATTGGATGAGATGCTTCAATTAAATATAATTGAACCATCTTCATCACCATATTCTTCTTCTATGGTAATCATTAGGAAGAAGGACAACAATATACGTCTTTGCGTAGATTACAGGAAATTAAACAAAGTTACAAAATTCGATGCGGAACCATTACCTCTTTTAGACGACTTATTAGAGAAATTGTCTCATGCCACATTCTTTTCGAAATTTGACCTTTCAAAGGGTTATTGGCAAGTGCCATTAACCCCTAAAGCAAAGCCATTCACCGCTTTCTCGACGCCATGGGGTCTTTTTCAATGGAATTTTATGCCATTCGGTCTAATGAATGCGCCAGCTACCTTTGTACGCATGATGCGCCGCATATTGTCTCATCGTCCCGATGTCATTACTTATATAGATGACATCTGTCTTTTCAGTGACTCTTGGGATGAACATATTCAGGGTTTAAAATCTTTACTTTCTACCTTACGGGATTATAACTTAACAGCGAAACCTTCAAAGGCTTTTGTCGGTTTTCATGACATCTCATTTCTTGGTCACCGTATAGGTCGCGGTTTAATGTATACAGAAGACAGTAACGTCTCTAAAAATTTTAAACATCTCAGCACCTAAGACAAAAAAACAAGTGAGGTCGCTCGTAGGACTAATACAGTTCTATTCTAAAATCCCCCCTCATTTCTCTACCAAAACTGCATCTCGTCCTTCGTTACTGAAGAATGGCACCCCTAAGTTAATAAAGTGGTCGCACGATCATCAAACGGCTTTAGATTATATAAAACAATTTTTTTCAAATAAGCCTTTTTTAAGGTTGCCTAACAAAGATCTCACCTTTGTTCTTCGCAGTGATGCTTCTTCCTACGCTATCGCGGCAGTTTTGATGCAGGAATACGGAGGCACCTTATTTCCGGTTATGTACGTATCCAGAAAGCTTACGACGAGCGAGATGAAGTATTCCGTTCTAGATAAAGAGCTCCTCGCTCTTGTCTGGTCAATCAATAAAACTGGATGGTTATCTCCTCGGATCACACTTTGTGGTGGAATCCGACCAGAAAGCTCTTACAGCACTGAACACAGGGAACGTGAAGTCATCAAAGTCAGCGCGTTACGCTATTGCGCTTCAACCGTTCCATTTTGAGATACGAGCTATTCCTGGAGTACAGAATGTGTTTGCAGACTGTCTTTCAAGATGCCCTAGTGAACACGTCGAAATTAAACCACTTCCAGATGGTGAAACGTCCTCACAGAAACATGAATAACTTTGTACATGGTCACTGATTATACATCTGTGGAGACTATGTGTAGTTCTGCAGTATTCGTATATATATAACTTTCAGAATATACTTACGTAGGGATTATAACATTATTTCTTGTGAAGTAACGTTTTGTTAGAACGGGAACAGTGATATTAAAGTAACATTTTTTTTTAGTATGGAAACATTGGTAAGAGTGACAAATAGACATTCACTATTGTTATGGAACAGATTACACTACATATCGTGTTCGTAAACGTATTTCAGACATGGTACATTGAGAACATATTCTTGTCGATTTAACTAGTTCTAAAAGAATATTAACAATGAGTGAAATTGAAATCACTTAGAATAAATTAGTAATTAGTTATTTGTTCATAAATTAAGTACTATTAATTAGTATAATTCAATTTAATCAATTTGATTGATTATAAATCACACATCTACTAACTTTATTAGTGTTTCGCAATACGTGTATTCACGTATCCCACTACATGATATCTCACTTTTAGATAACTAGTCAAACTTACTAGTGTTAGGAAATAGTAAGTGCGTTGCTTCTTAAAGTGTTTAATTATGCTTTGTTTCATTTTGCATGTTGTATTTTAAAATTTTCTGTTTTATTGATTCTTTTATCATTGATCATCATCAGTGTTGCTGTTCATTTTCACTTTTGAAATCATATGTTTCAAATTTAAAAAAAAAAAAATTTGGTTGAATTTTATTATCATTTTTTTTTTTTATGGTTTATTTCATTTTCATTTTCAACTTCTTTTTACTTCGAATATTACCACATCGTTCCAAAGTAGGTCGATGGTGGATGTGTGCTTTAATGCATACTATCATTTAGTTATATTGTTTTCATTTAATATTCTTTTCTTAATATGATATAATTTTATGCATGTCATAAATCTTGTTGTAGTTTTGACTCACCTCTCTCGAGTAATTAGTTCGAAAAAAATTAATAGAATTAATTTTTTTAAGGGGGAGGTGATAAGGGAGCTGTTACGTACATTTATTACCTACGGGGGTAGTCTTCGGTCCTGCCAAATGTACGCACCAGTTTTATATAGTTATATTATTTGTGCGTTCGATTGATTCACGCACTGACGTGCACAATGCAGTGTGAGTTGCTTTGGACGCACGTGTAACCTAGTTGAGTAGATTGTGACGTCATGATAGGGGCAGCTCGGACGACATTTATGTCCGCAGTGTTATTCTTTGATTCCTGGCAAATTTGAAGAAGCCATCAGTTGTATTCGTATCTATTGGTCTTCATGGCGAAGCCAATAGTGGAAGTATGAAGTAAGTGTCGCCCCATTTCTTATGGCAAGTTTAATTATGTAAATTAAAGTATCAGGCCGCTCCTATTAATGGTCTAGCGGGAATTCATCGGAGATGACATTCCTAGAATTGGACACACGGAGTCGATAGCCTTTGGAATCTTTTCGTAGAGGGAGAATCCATATGTGGAATCAAGTTAATGAATATATATATGCTTCACATGTTTAATATGCCGTTTTACCTATGCCAAAGTCGTGGCATGGATACCGAGAGGTTAGCCAAGATGAAACACTAACCTGGTTGTATTGTTATATCTGCCTTTGTTTGGATTGGATATGCTATCTAAGAATTTTATGAAGAAAGTCTGGGATGCTTACAAGTATGATATAAATTATTGCTCCGTGAGAATGAATCCGTTTGCCTTAATAAACGTCCTTGGGAGAAGGTCAACGGACGTTAATACCATGTCTGTTATATGGTAATGGAAGTGATCCTTAGTCACTGGAATATAAGAGAACTTAACTGTTAGAGAATCTACAACAACTATTAACAGTGATATTAACATTTTGACGTATGATCTTCGCATCTGTAACTATGATTGTCTTGTTCCACTTCGTTGGTGTCACGTCAATAAAATATATGTACAGTAATCACCGACTTGTGTGCTGCCAATACTTGCCCAGTTCACCCAATTCAACGATACTTGTTGGAATTTTCGTTTGAAGAACATTGTTGACATTCATTCCGTTTTAACCATTCGCGTTTCAATTTACCTCTTCACTGAACTCAACGATAAAATGGAGTCAACATCTTGTCAAGTTTTCTTTATGTCATCTAATCTTGTCATGTTCTCTTTATGTCATCTAATCTTGTCATGTTCTCTTTATGTCATCTAATCTTGTCATGTTCTCTTTATGTCATCTAATCTTGTCATGTTTTCGTTATGTCATCTAATCTTGTCATGTTCTCTTTATGTCATCTAATCTTGCCATGTTATCTTTATGTCATCTAATCTTGTCATGTTCTCTTTATGTCATCTAATCTTGTCATGTTCTATTTAAACTCCACGTGTCTGTCTCCAGTGTGCTTTTCTCTGTTTCTTGTAACCAGGAGATGAAATAAGTTGAATCACAGAAAAGGAGACACATGCAGCCATGTTGGCCAACTCGCTATCTATAAATAGTCAACTGACATTCATAACTAGCCCAGTCTGATTTTAGTTTGTGTCGGTAATTATTTATGGAAAAACTGGACATAGGATAAGAGTTAGCCGTTGTTGTTCTAGATCTGCAGCTGATTATCATTGTTAACAAGACAACAAAATGCTGGAAACAGGATTATGGTTAGAGGTTTAGTGTTAAGATATTAAGGTTACGCTTAGTCCAGGGGTTCTTAACTTTTTTTATACTATGGACCATGCTGGTTCGGATTTCCTGGTAAAGGCTATGGACCCCTTTTGATTATTTAGTGAAGGCTATGGACCTCTTTGATTATTTGGTGAATTATGTGGACCTTTGTGGTGCTACATTTGATGTCACATATAGACAAAACCACGGATAGTGAGAATTATTCTATCTTAAAAAATCACACATACTTGTATCTGTACCTTATCATAGTATACATTTAGTAAATTGTATCTGTTATACGAGTAAAATTATGTTTCAAATAGTGACCACTGTTGTCATCCTAGCTGTTAGTGTATTGTTTAGTGAACACTGTTGTCATCCTAGTTGTTAGAGTATGGTTCAGTGACCACTGGCTGTCATGTCATTCTAGTTTATGGTTACTGTTGTATCCTAGCTTGTTTAGTCCAGTTGACCACTGTTTTTTTGTCCATCCTAACTTTTAATGTATGGTTCAGTGACTACTGTTTGTCATCCTTAGTTTGTTAATCAGTGACCATGGTTCATCCTAAACTTTAAGTATGGTCTACTGTTATTATCTTAGTTTGTTAGTGTATGTTTTTTTTTCAGTGACCACTGTTGTCATCCTAACTTTTTAATGTATGGTTCAGTGATTGTTTTTTTTGTGGGGGGGGGGGGGGGGGGAATTTGGTTTGGGAAAAAAATGGTTATAATGTGGTTGTTATTAAATATTGGAATGTATTTTGTATAGGGGGTGGTTTTGGGTTGGGGGGGGTTAGTTTTTGTTATTTGGGGTATGTGGGTGGGGGGGTGTTTATTGTGGTGGTGTGAGGGTGGGTGTTGTTTTTGTTTGTTTGTTTTTTTTATTTTTTATATTAGGATAAGTTTAGTTAAGTGTTGTTTTTTTTTGTTTTTTATTGTGGTGTGTTGTTATTTTGTGTTTGT